>CM045731.1:32035000-32060000 GCA_024760905.1 Plotosus lineatus
TTTTTTCTTCAGGTTATTGATCATGTCATCTGGTGGCATCTTGAAAGCTCTGCGGTTCTATGAACAGATCTAAGTGACACTTATCGTATTAGCTGGTGAATGGGCTCTTCTTTCATCTCATGCTCACAACCCGCAAGCAGCCAAATGAGCAATAAAAGCGCTCATTTGAGCAGCTTCCTCTTCGGACCAGTGCGGGTCCGTCCTTGAGTTTGATCTCGTCGCTCAAGTAGATCACTCTCGCGTCTCATTTCTCAGGTGTCAGCAAAAGTGAGATGATAAAAAGCTGTTGTGCTTCTGTTCATTTAAATCCTGAGAGAGAGAGAGAGAGCGAGAGCGAGAGAGAGAGAGAGAGAGATGGAAGCAGGGATGGGATAAAGAAGGCGGGAGCAGGCACGCAGTAGGGAGCTGAGAGAGGATAAAGTATATGGTCGTGGAAATGACATCATCTGGCTTCGCTGGAGGTGAGCGGAAAGTCATTTTCCGAAAGCATCTCTGCCTCCGTCCTCCTTTTCTCCCCCTCCACTTGTTTTATGGTGCAGAAGTTCCAGCGTGAGTCAGACAAGTGACTAAGTCACATTGAAATGCCTGCATCTTGCCTGCAGCTTGTCTTCGCCGGAGTTAGCATGGTCTGTGCTAATATTCGCACAAGCCATCACAGGGGAAATGAAATTTGTGTCGGGAGTGCATCTCATCTCTGGAATTCCACAGCAGTCATTCCGTCGTGTGCGTAGTCAATTTAAAAAATGTATTCTCTTGCCTCCTGAGCGTCCATTTGAACAGTGTCTGATTGCCCGTGGGTCTGGCCTTCCATCCTGAGCAGGGCAAATGTAAGCCCACCCGACTGATGATGTTTCATGAGCAAATGCAGTGTGAATTTTAACATGAACTGTCAGGCAATAAAGGATAAAGAATCGCCTGGATTACATTGTTGGAGGTTCCCTCCCACGAAAGGAAACCACGTGCTCAGCTGCATTCCGCCTGCTCCGTTTTCCCCCTCCTTCGTCTCGGAAATGGCTGTCGCGTCTTGCTGAGCAAATTGAAACCATCAAGCAGTGAGACTCACGCTAATTACTTTGTGGAAGGTGGGGAGTTTATTGGAGAAGGCTCATGGAGAGGGGATGGTCCCTCTTTTCCGTGCCATTATTCCGGCCGTGCAGCTGAGCAGATTTGTTTGGGTGTTCGGTGAGTGACTGGAAACAAGCTGGGCATCTGGTCCTGAGATTCTGTGCCAAACGTGTTGACGAGTAGAGACAAGCTGGTTTTTAAATTAGCCAAACCTGGAGTCAGACGCGTAAAGAATTTGCGCCCAGATTCCTTGAGGACCCTCCAGATACGAGCTCTAACAGAGCGCTACTTCTGCAACTGGGGCTTTTATGGAGATGATGGAGATGACTGGCTGAGTGATGAATTAACCGCTCTGTGGTGTTCTAATCAGTGACAGGGTGGTATGACGAACCGGATTGCTATTCCTAGTGTTTTTTAAAATGTTTTAATAAACAATGTGCTTGATAACGCTTATCACCATATCAGTGATTATGCACGCTCTCTCTGTGTATGGAGAGAAAGAGCTGATACGTTTACATTTACAGAATTTGGCAGATGTTTTTATCCAGAGCGACGTACAATTATTATTTTTTTATACAACTAGGCAATTGAGGATTAAAGGCCTTGCTCGAGGGCCCAAAAGAGGTGGTACAGGGGCTTCAACCTTTGACCTTTGGCTCAGTAACCCATTGCATTAACCACGGAGTGCTCACTGCTGATAGAAGTCATGACGTATTTGCAGTTGCAGTAATTGTCAGAGCTGCTGAAAATGTTGCATATGCAGCATCTCTTTCCCTCTCTCTCTCTCTCTCTCTCTCTCTCTTTCTCTCAAGGGGCGGGGTTACACAATAGGTGTACACCCACGCACTCACAGCGCTTCAGAGATGTTTGCCTACACAAGAGAAATGGCGATGAGAACAAAAGATTGAAGGTGTGGTTGCATTTCAGTCAAGAACCCTCAGCAAAAATGCCAGACCAGAGTCTGTACTGAGTAAAGAATGGCATGGGTGTATTATAAGCCCCGCCCCGATTCAAAAAAGAGCCAGTTAGATTCACCATCTAGTGTGATGCAGTAGATATTGTGGACCGGTTTACACTCACAGAAATCATCAGTTACATCCAGTAGGCCTTATATACCTTACGGATGCATTCACGGTTGCAGTTAGAATTGATCTGGCTCTCGACCCGCAGTCATTTTTAACACAAAAAAAAAACTTTATGGAAACCACGCTATCTTGATTTACAAGGTATCTTCCCTGTTCTCACGTATTCTGATGAAAGGGCTTGGTGGCCGGTTTTGCTGGTTAACCGCCAGAAGGAAAAAAAAAAAAGTCATCCAGCGGCTTCTACCATTAATTCATTCTGGCTATTTGAGACCAAGACGTCAGCGTATAGGAAACCATCAAAAAAGTGTCAATCCCTTTATCTGGAAGATATCAGAAGGATGTTAATGCAATTATTATGACAGCTTATGCTTTAAAGGTGCACTCATGACCTCATTTTCAGAACGCTTCCAGAATGCTTCTGTCAAATGTTTATTGTTGCTAGGATACGAAAAAATGTCTAGGGGAGGAAAAACTATTTAAAAATGCATGCCTCTGTTGTGAACATCACTTTCTATTTACAATATAAAAGTCAGCTAAAACAATGGATAGAAATGGCGTCCCATACTGGCAGCAGGCCTTGATATGGGAATTGAAATTCGATCATATTTCTTGATTCTTTGATTTTGATTGGCTGGAGAAAAAGACATTCCAAAATTTGTACGTAGCAACGCTTCACAAGTTGAACTATTTTTAAACAGACATGCGCTGAGCACAGCAGGGGACAGCAGAGCTATTTACTGAGGGTGTGTTCGTGGCGAGGAAGTTGAGTGATGTCAGTGCAGAGCTGTATACGGTTTGTATGGAAAACTGACGCTGCCACCTTTAAAAACGGATTTGTTGTATTACATGTTTTATTCTCAAATATGAAATGATACGTCGCAATTTTACCTGTTGTTAGAACCCTTCGAGAAGCGAACCGGGATACTGTGTCGAAGCGAAATTCACTTTTCCACCTCGGATTTGTGCAATCAGTGTGATGTCACTTCCTGTCTTCATAGAAAAGCTGATTTAGAGCTTGATGCTTGTCTTGTACAAGAGCCAGGTACCCGAGGTCACCCAGATCATTCGGGACACGGGGTCATAATGATATCCATGTGTATTTCAGATGAGCACTCCAAGCAGGTTAAGGGGTTTGCTGTGGCCTCAGGCAGCCTTTCAGAGTCACAGGTTTAACAGACGCCCATCTGTTTGGAGCACTCGACTTCGTTCTGGATGCCTTTCCCCTTTTCCCCCTCGCTCCATTCTTCTCTTCCCCAGTTACATCTATAAATAGCCACTGAAGTCAGAGGCTCTGCATTACAATATTACATCTCCTTCCTTTGTAAGCACTGGAGGTGTGTGTGTGTGTGTGTGTGTGTGTGTGTGTGTGTGTGTGTGTGTGTGTGTTTAAGTGAAATGGTGGGTAAGAAGTATACAGACATATACATGTATGGTTAAATGTAAGTGTGGGTGTATCTGGGGTCACAGAATTCCAGCTTGTGTAAAATACTTATGTGTATTTGGATGTGTGCTTTGCATGCACGCATGTGTGTGTGTGTGTGTGTGTGTCTGTGTGTCTGTGTGTCCTCCCCTGTCGTGGCTCTGGTTTCTATTACTGGCAGTAAACAGAGCAGAGCAGTGCTTTTTGCTCCCCTCTCAAACATGGTGTTAAGTTTCCTGCTTTAGCTCCCCACCTCACACGCCGCTCCAGAGGAGGTGGGAAACGGGAGTGGTTGCCATGGCGATCGCAAAGCTCTAGCCAGTCATGGCAGAGGAGAGAGACAGAGAGGATCGCGAGCCGAGAGAGACGGACGGGTGACGCTTTCAGATCTCAGCAACCACGAAGACAGAATCCCACCACTGCTTCCCAAAGAGCCTCTCAATTATTCATCCGGAAAATGCACCAGAAAGGTTATTTTCTGAAGAAAGAAATGATCTCAAAGAGATGGGGGAGAGAGCGAGAGAGAGAGAAAGAGTGAGTGAGTGAGCGAGAGAGAGAGATTTTTCATTGAGACTGTTATGGGAATTAATGAACTTTTTAAAAGAAGCAGTTTAAGATGATTTGAGTACAGGATCAATGAGACGTGGTGAGCGTCCTGATCTACCTTCTTCAAACAAACATTTCAGAAGTATCTTTTACATCCATAAACCAAATCCTTTCACATTCAGAACAGAGGCAGCCTCATAGGAAACAGTTAAAGATACAAAAAAATAAATTAAACCATTCATTTCTTTTCTAAGCCGCTTCATTTTAATTACGGTCGCGGGAGGGCGGGTGCCCGTCTCAGGCTACGCTGGTTGAAGGCGGAGTACACGGTATTGTGAACAGTTTGCCAGGTTATCGCAGGACAACACACAACCATTCACACTCACACTTACAGGAAACTTGGAACAGCCAATTAGCCTACCGGGCATGTTTTTGGACTGTAGGATGAAGCCCATGCAAGCACAGCGGGAACATTCAAACTCCACACAGAAACACCCGAGCCCAGGAATCGAACCCCGAACTACTTGCTGAGAGGTGGACATGCTAACCACTACGTCACCCTGTGCCGCCCGAAATAAAACCATGTGGGAGTGAAATACAGGGATCCCTCACTTTCCACGGTTAATTGGGACCAAGATCCCCCCCGCGACAATTGAATTTCGCGAAATAGGATCACCCCCACAACCCCTCCCCACTGACGTATATGTACATGTATATGTGTATATAATATCAATAAATACTTATTCAATATTATAAATGCTTATAATAACAATTAAACATTCGATAATAATGCATAAGATGTAAATAAAATATAAATACACACACATACAAACGTACGCACACACACACAGATGCACACCTCACAAAAATGTAACTTGTTTTGATGGGAGGTTTTGGTTTTTTTTTTTTTGTTTTTTTTTGCATAACTGGCCTTTTTTTGGCATTTTCCTTAACTTTAACTATACTTTTCTTCCTTAATTTCCTATTTTTTAATTCGATGAACATTTAAAAAAAAACAACAACAACGCGATGCACTGAAACCGCATGAATTGAATCACGAAGTAGTGAGAAATCCCTGTACTTGGTGATGCAGAGGTTAGGATATAGCTTGACCCAACACTGAGTAATTTTCTGATTGGAGGAAATTCATACACATTCATTCATTCATTCATTCACCAAGAAGCATAATGTTCATGAGGAGGCTGTAGCTTATCTCAGCCGACTCTGATCATCACTGAACAGTTTGCCAACCCATAGCAGGGAAAACACATAAGCAACCATTTACACTCGTACTCACATCTAGGGGCAATCTGTAGCAGCCAGTTAGCCTAATATGCATGTCTTTACAGAGGAACCCAAAGAACCCGGAGGAACCCCACACCAGCACAAGGAGAACATGCAAACTCTGCATAGAAATATCCTTGCCGTGCGCGGAAGTTGAACCCAGAATCTCATAATCCATCATAGAAATGATGGATTCTTTTCCCCAGTGTTGGACAAGCCTGGAATGTGGCCATGTGTTACACCTTCTGGTCTCATGAGGTTTACATTTTTATACACAACAGACACCCGGTGCAGTGTAAAAGTTTATTACATAAATATTCTAATACTCTGTTGACCTTTCCATTCATTTACGCTAGCTCTGGTCACATGCTCTTAACGTTACCCAAAGGTCATCAAACTCAGACGATTTTAACTCCTGGTCATCGCATCTCACAGCAGAGTCGCAACCGCCTGAAAATCCTTTAATCACAGACCGCACATGTTGGCATCCATTACTGTAAAGCAGGGTCCCCAACCTTTTTATCAAAGGTCAACGCCTGACCATTTTACTGCAGACCGTTGTTTATATTGTAAATATAATTTACTTATATAAACTATAATAATAATAATAATAATAATAATAAAAATAAACAAGCACTTCATGAATGTTATTTTTCAACAGCTGAAATAAAGTTGGTTGGGAAGTAGAGCTTGAACTTTTCTTAAAAAAAAAACAAAAAAAAAAAAACACCACAGGTGATGGTGCACCAGCTGGGAGAATGAAGGCTCAGGCTCAGTCTCACCCAAAATCCCTGCTATTGTTTGAAACATGTCCAACTCTCCTCTGTTCATGTGCCGTCCCCTTGTGGGTTACATTTTAGCGCTCAAATGACCGACATGTAACCGAGAGAATCCGGTCATTTTTCAAAATAAAAGTTTTTCAAAAATAAAGATCGTTCAGACTCAGATAATAAATAAAATAGAAATAATTAATTATTTCTTCTGCGGACCAGTACCAGTTGAGCCGCAGACCGGTGGTTGGGGACCCCTGCTGTAAAGAAAGCGATGGGGTGTCTGCAACATTCTTTCCCCGAAAACTCTGCACACAATTAGAGACACGGCTCGTGTTTGGGAACATGACATGAAATTGATAGCACTTTATTCAGCCAATGTGATAGCTGTACGTTAGCACCAAGTATTACAGCATTACTTCAGGTTCAAGAGTGTAATGAAGTAACTTTGATTTTCACTGCAGGATGCTTTACTTCAGGATACTGTGTTTCATCCCTGAGCTCTTTCTTGTTCTCATGCTGGTGCTAATTATGATATTAGCAAACATCGATATTGCTCGCATAGTTCGAATAGCATTTTACAGCCAATGGAAACTCATGAAAAATAGGTCAGAGATGTTGCTGCAAACGTCTCATAGTTCCAGAATGATACGACGCTGGTAGTTATTCATTCATTCATACACCTAACTGCTTTATCCTACCAGAGTTATGGGGAGGATGGAGCCTATTTTAGCCGCCTCTGAGCAAAGCCAGGGTACATCATCATCATGTTTCCCCTCTGGCATCGTGGACAACCTTGGGGCGCTTTTGCTGGAATCGGGTACCCAGCAGTTGCAAGAAATCGGTCTTCACCATCTATGAAGACTCGATTTCATTACCTTTTAAAGCACTGTTATAAAATCACTTAAATTAACTAGGAGAAAGAGGTTACTTCACTTCCTAGTCGCCAGTGACTCCGTTGGCTCACTCTGCCGCAAGGCCGAGCTACCCAGGGTGCACCTGTCCTAATGACGGAGGTGGAGTCTGGCTTGAGTGTGATAGGCGTTTAGATTTAGCAGGGCTTACAATACGACTGCCTTCTAAGTCTAGCGGATAAATCCGAAAGTTGCGCTTCAACACGCCATGCACCCCAATGTACATCCTGAATGACTCACTAATCCATTGCAGGGATAACACACACAACCATCCACAAGCACACCTCCTCCTTGGGGCAATATGGAACAGCCAGTTGGCTTATACCCCCATTTCACTGGACTATGGCATGCAATGATTGTAGCGGAAAGGCGCAAAACGCAGTCTATGTAAGAGCTTCGGCATTTTTACACGGAAAACGGGTGCAAATACTACGGAAAAGTGGAAATTCTTATACCCCCATTTCACTGGACTACGGCATGCAAGGATCGTGTTGCGGAAAGGTGCGGAACGCATCTGCATTTTTACACGGAAAATGGGTGAAAATCCTACGGAAAAGTGGAAATTCTTACACTCTCGGAACGTTCACAGCATGTGTAGAACAGGCACGGCAAAGTACGCCAAAGTGACCCCACAGAACACTCACGGAATTTTTTTCCATGAACGTGCTTTTGAACATATTGAACGGAATATTTTGGCCTGCCGGAAGCATACGGAAGTGGAGAAAGACTTGAGAAATAACTACAGACAGAATCACACGGAAGATGAGGGAATACTTGCGGAACGTTTGCGGATGACAACATTTTTGCTTCCGTAAGCCTGCCGTGCTCCAGTGAAATGGGGGTATTAATGTGCATATCTTTAGACTGTTAGAGGAAATCTGAGTTCTCAGCAGAAACCCACACGAGCACAGTAAGAACAACTCCACAAAAACACCCTCATCAAGCCCAGGGCTTAAACCCAGAACCTTCTCGGTGTGAGGCTGACGTGCTAACCACCCCACCAACATGTCAGCCCTCGGCTAATCAGCGATCTATAATCCAGGAAGCTTTATGGTGGTGATGCAAAATGGCTCATTAATTAATTATAATTGTTATTATTGGTTTTGTCATTTATTTATTTAAGAATTTCTCTCACAGGATCAATAATCTATCTCGCTAGCTATTTAGCTATCCAGCTATCGATCTAGCTGTCTATATCACATCACTATTTATCTTGTTAAATAAAGTAAAGCTTTAACTTTATGACTTCATGACAACACAACAAAAGTTGTTATCGTTGACAAATCGCTGATGCTTTTATAAGAAAATAATCAACAACGATGATTAATTTAAAATCTAATTGTGTGATTATCGCAAACTAGCGACTGAGCTCCTTTAAACACTACCGCTCAGTGCAACAGAGATTTTTATGGTGCTATTACGTAGCTAGTGAAAGCATGAAGGTTGTGACATTACGGTTGATTTCAGTCAGCGTCTCACATGTGACAATAGACCACTGGGGGCTTTCTGAATCCCACCATGCATTGGCGGTCGCCGAAACGCATTTGCATGCCCTCTGGTTTACAGCGCAGCAGGGACGCGACCCACTACAGATGCCAAAAATGACTTCAATCTTCTGAAAATGAAGCGGCTCACCACTGACTGCGTGCCTTCTGTTTTTAGCTCGCACTAGACCTCACATCCACCATCTAACACTCCTAATACACCAGCATGAGGAGCACCTAAATAAGAGTCTCGGGATGTCTGTCCTGTTTCTGTCTATCGTCTACGGCTTCATCTCATGCTCGGTGTCACGCTGGATACACACCCCTTAGGTATTCACGAAACACGGTGTATTTTCGGAAGACATGCGACTAACCACGTAATTACAGAGTCGTTCTCGCAAACAAGAAAATCCTATCGATGTCATAATAGAAACAGCCTATCACCGCCAACTCTGGACAAAAGCAGGGTTCACAGCTTGCTGGTCATTTTAAGGGCCAAAACACACACACACACACACACACACACACACACACACACACACACACACACACACACACCTAGAGTCAGGTTGAAGCAACCAGTTTGCCTAATGCACGTCTTTGGACTGTAGAATGAAACTGGGTGGAGAAAACTTACTCAAGCAAACTCATAATAGCCCTCACTGGGTCCAGAACTTCAACCCAATTCCTTCTTGCTGCGAAGTGGATGTGCCGACTACTACACCACCGCTTCACCCTGAATTAATATTGTCATATCGTTTATTCCTATACGAAACATTGTTAAAGGATCACATCCTTAAAACGTCCATAGAATTTACCTTCATTGGAAAGTGAACGAAACCAGATAAAACTGGATGGTTGGTTATAAATATAGAACCGTACACATAGAAAGGCAGTGGTGTTACCTGCATTACAATGCTGCGAGTTTTCATATACAGAACAAATGAATGTTTAATCCAGCATTGATATGCTAATATAAATATCCAATATGCTTTCTCTGAGCATCGTGTGTTTATTTGGCCTTGCTGTTGTAGTATTTGTTCCCATAATAGCCTGAAAGGCTCCGACATGCGCGCATTTGCCCCGAAGGGCTGTTAATTTCACTCCGTACCAGAGGCCTCGACCGAAATCAAAGCTCAGATGCATAATAGATTTTATCTGAGTCATGCTTTATCATCAGTAGGGCAGGTTTCTCATGTCTGCACAATCAAAGGCGAGCGTTAAAACTTCAACGGCCTGTGAACCGCTAACCAGCACAAAGAATTGCGAATTAAACAGCAGAATGACTTAAGAAGGGTGTTTGCTTGGTTCACCACTTGATGGTGAGGTGTGTGACGACGAGACGTGCGTGTTGTTTCCTCCTCGCTAACTGCAGTGTGGGGGGTACTGGGAAGGAGGACATCCAAAAGTGGACAGAATGTTTTCGGCTGATATTTCAGCATTTTAAGTAGTTGTAACCGAGATGTGAACACACTTGTTCCCTAAGGAGGTCACTTGTCTTTCCGTATGCTACAAGGGGTTTTTAAATCTCTTCCAGCCAATTGGCAAGTTTTTGCGCTTCCCACCGAACCCGAAGGATTCTTTTATAAAGACATTTCTTGGTATCCCCTTTTTTTTTTTTTAATGAATTAATTATTTATTTTTATTTTTTATTTTTTGGAGGGGGGTATTCATTGCCGGTTTGTTATAGTCATGTTTTTGATTGTAGATCACTATGTTTTTCTTCATTGTTTTTTTTTTGGTTGTAAATCACAATAAGAACTGAATGAGAACTGAAAACAGAGCATGTTGCTCAAGGTGATAAAATATGTATGGAAATATCCAGAAATAAAAATCCCTTGTTTATCCTGAAATTATTTGTATTCTTTTTTGTCTTCTTTTTTCCTCATAAAACGATCCCGCAGAGCTGTTCTATCCTGCTGCTAAGAAATAAACACCCCTGCCTTTTATGGTCACGTTCTTTAAAAAAAAAAAAAACAAACACACAAAAAAAACCCATCCTTTTAATGAAGGAATTATTTAACGACATCCTGTAGTGCTTCATTTGACAAGAAGGTCTTTTGCATTTTGCGAAAGCTGCACAGTGCCGTTATCAGGTTCACTTCTTCTGTTACTCTTCATCTTTATCTTAAAACCATGGTTATTTATTGCCGGAAACTGACCTTCAACATTTTAAGATCTGGATCATAAAACTCCGGCAGATGATGAATCAGTTTCTCTCTTCAGCTCTGAACAGCTTTAGCTCTACCTGAGCGTCGTGATGCTAACGTTTCCCATAGCCGGTTCATACAGAAGAACCCTGGCTTTGACTAACGTGGCCATACTGTGCTCATTTGAGTGGATTTCTGCTGGACTCTTTAGATTTGTGCACAAATATGGGTGGAAGAACTATGCACCTGCCTGAGAAATGCGAGTATGTATGATGAATTGTTTCATGTATGATGCATGTATGGTGATGCATTGTAACCACCATGGAACTGTTCACCAGCATCCAATTGGTCATGTTTATCTCACGGATACCATCACAGTAGCAACAGTTAAACTCATCTGGTGCTTGACTCACAGTAATTTTCAACACGACCAAAATTTCTCTAAATGGAAGTCACACTATGCAGTACTCGTTTTTTTGGCAGCATTTTTTTTCTTTTTTGCAGAAGTCTGCAAGCTATTCTGCCAAAGGTTCAACTTTCATCAACTTTTTAGACAGGCAGCATCATTGCGACTTGTCACTGCGCACTGAAGTCAATGCTTGCTTTTTTTTTTTTTTTTTCTTGTTTTCAACCTACCCTAAAATATTCCATGGGGCAGCCTAATGATTAGAGAACTGGCTTTGGGACTTAAAGGTCGCTGGTTCGATTAACGAACCAGCAGGGAAAATGTGTGGCAGTGGAGGAGTGAGCTGTGCCTTCCATTTCTCCACATTCGTGGCCGAAGTGCCCTTGAGCAAGGCACCTAACCTTCAACTGCCCTCCGTGCGCCTCCAATATGTCTGGCAGTCCACTGCTACGAGTATTTTGGTCACTTTGGATGAGTTAAATTCAGAGGAAATAATTTGCCTTATGGGATTAATACAGTACAGGGATCCCTCACCTTCCGCGGTTAATGGGGACCGCGACCTCCCACAACCGCCACTTTCCGCGAAGTAGGATTGATACCCCTGACAGACGTATACATACATGTATATATGCATATAACATACCTGACAACTTTTGAAACCTGAAAAGCTTAGTAACTAGCTGGGGTCCAGGGGCCACAGGCCCCAGTAGGTCCAGGACAAAGTCCTGGTAGGGGTTCAGGGGGCAAAGCCCCTCGACGCTAAATGATTATTTGCATTAAATCAAGTTAGAATGTGGCGAAGAACCTCATATTTCTTTAACAATCATGTTTCCATTTTCCTCAAACTGTCAAAGCAGAAATGCTTATGGAAAAGATCAAGGACGAACTTTCTGGTTCATATCCTTTCAGAATTTTTTGGTGCATAATCATGCTACATGAAAGTTTGCCGCTGGTATCACTGGCATTGGCATTCAACTTGTGTTTTTTCATTCCCACGTGATATTTTACATCGCTGATTCCCCCGTGTCCAATCAAAAAATCTTGTCGGCATAGAGTGCAGTTAGCGTAATTTTCACCCTTTCTTGAACGTATAATAATTCCTGGAATTGCTTTGGAGTATTCTTCACGAAAAGAATGTAAGTTTCGTTTAGGTTTCATACTGTGATTTTTGAAATTTTGTCTGGAAGCTTCCATTACGAAAACGTACCGACACAAAGCTGACCCATCAAATTCCTTCGCGATTCCAATGTAAAACAAAGGATGACCTCTCGCATATGCGCAATACACCTAGAGGAAGTTACATTAGCAGCATGCACTGCCGCTTTTCCTCTAAATTTAGATACGGTTCTCGGTGATCTCATTAATTTGTTTTGCGCTTTTTTTGTTACTATTTTGAATTTTAGATTGATTTTTATGTTAAAAAACATCATTTTTATTAATACAACCGTAACACGGAGTGGAATAATGAAAAACGTAATCCTTACGGCAAAATCGGACTAGTTGGAAGGTATGATATAATATCAATAAATACATATTCAACACTATAAATGCTTATAATAACAATTTAATATTCAAAAATAATGCATAAGGTGTAAATAAAATAAATACACACACATACAGACGCGCGTGCACACACTCAAATGCGCACCTCACATAAAAATGTAGTTTTGTTGTGGGAGTTTGGGGGGTTTTTATGGTTTTTGTTTGTTTGATTTTTTTGCATAATTGGCCTTGTTTTGCAGCATTTTCCTTAATTTGTTCCATATTTTTCCTTTAATTTCCTTAATTTTTTATTTTTCGATAAACATTTTTGAAAAACCCGTGATGCACTGAAGCACGAAGTAGCGAGGGATCACTATCTATATAAAAAAATCAACCTCAGAAAACCAATTTAAATAACCATCCTAGTCACAACCACATCATTACACTCTGACAGTCATAACCTAAGTCATACAATATAACTCTCATAATCTCCAATTCAAAGTTTTAGGAGCTCCAGTGTCACAGAGGTGGAACTGAACACAGTAGCTGTAGTAATACTAAACAGTGGTACGAAATAATCACATGTGAAGCCTTTAGAGTATTTATTTGCAGGTCTTGTCTTACTGGCTGTAAGAATATTTCAAATATTCAAATAATTTAAAGTAACTAAGCACTTCAGTTCTTCTTATTTGACAACTTTTTTTTTTTATTATTACCAGTCAAAAGTGAAGCTAGCATTAGCATCTGTTTGTTCCAGTGTTAAACACTAGAGGTCACTAGATCGCTTTTTGCGAAACGAGCACAGCACCAGCACTCATGTTTAGCATCTTTTGCAGGTCTCTGAGTTCGCTGTGCTTCATTAGAACAAAAAAGCAATCAAGAGATGGATTTCCTGTCTTAATTAAACTGTGGAAACTCACTGTGAGAGAGAGCTGGTTGAGGGATTGGACATGTCTCTGGCGGAGTGTTTTACAGCTTTATAGTTATTGTAGAAGACTGAAAAAGATTGCAGGACCAGACGCTGTACCTCTCACTTCCATGCCTGGAAGGAACCCAGCATGTTTTTGCTACATGAGCTCTTTCCATTTCATCTAATGCTGTCATTTATCATATGGATATATTTTAGCTGAAAACCGATTTCCCTCCCAATCCAATCTGTAGCCTATCGTTCATCAGTCGGAGAGAATTACACTAAATGCATAGGCTTTATTTTCGCAACAGCAGGTGCCAAATGCTGAGTATTTGTCATATACATACACCCTGTTATTCTCCCTCTGTGAGAGCCTCTACACCAGAGGATGCAGTAGAGGAATAAAGAAGTGATGTGACACTGAGGTGTATGTACGAATGCAGAATGCATCATGTGTTTTTCTGCTTTCTTCCCCTATCGCACTGTCACGGTTGCATCACGTCATTAAATGGAACAGCAGTTAATCTAACTTCATGTGCCGGATCAGATATTCATGGCCCAGCGGGATGCACAGTCGCTCCTGGAGCTGATCTCAGGTCAGGCAGAGCAGCTCACATCTCCAGCTGTGGAGAAAGATGGGAGCAGCTGGGAACAGTGAGCGACCCTGCTGCCAAAACCCAAGCGAAGGAAGACAGAAATAGAGAGAAATGCAACTCTGTGCTTTCATTTGGATTTTGTGTCATTTGTGTTTGCCACCGGATTGCTTTGGATGCGTATTTATATGCATATATGGTAACGGTGCTGTTATGGGCCCTAACCCAAGGTCAGAGAACCTATGTCTCAAGTCCATCCCTAAAAATGTGATCAAAAGGGCTGAGGCCTAAAAGTATGAATTTTAAAATGTTGGTGGTGAAATCAGACAAGTAAGACTGTAATTTGTATGTTGCATACATTTATTATCATCATCATCATCATCTTCCGCTTAATCCAAGATCGGGTCGCGGGGGCAGCAGCCTAAGCAAAGAGGTCCAGACATCCCTCTTCCCCGCCACTTCCTCCACCTCTTCCAGGGGGGGACACCGAGGTGTTCCCAGACAAGCCGAGAGACATAGTCCATCCAGCGTGTTCTAGGTCGACCCCAGAGTCTCTTCCCAGTTGAACATGCCCGAAACTCCACACCAGGGAGGTGTTCGGGAGGCATTCTGTCCAGAAGCCCGAGCCACCTCAACTGGCCCCTTACAATGCGGATACATTTAGATTTCACCTATACATATATATACATGTCAGCAGTGTTCACCTGGTGGTGAGGTCCTGGATCACTGATCCAAAGGTCAGGGGTTCAATCCCCACTCTCAACAGGTTGTCACTCTACCCCAGTACAGCTAACTGGGTTATGAAAGGCCAGCCATGTCTCTCACTGTCTATGGTGAGAGGTTCATGTAAAAGAACCATTGTTGACTTTCGTAAAGAGTAGCTGCATAGCCATCAGCGTGTTTCTGCTCTGCAGTGGCCTGGCAAGCTGTCCAGGGTGTCCTCTGCCCTCGCCTAGAGTCGTCTGAAATGGGCACTAGCCTCCACGTGACCCTAGGATTAGGATTAAGTGGTTCAGAAAATGAATGAATGAATATACACATGTCACACATACATAGATCATGCAATCAAAAATACACAATTCCCCAGTTCAAGTACAGGTGGAGCTCCAGGTATATAAAAGATGAGTATAAGCTTACAGTTTATGTCCTCACTGAATTCCTAGTGGGAGCTTGTTCCAGTTCAGATGCCAGATGTGATCTTGTTGGTATCCGGTTGTCACAAAGCTCCAGTATTTATTGCAGATTTATGGTTGTTCCAGAAGCAGTTGAAAGTCCAGTCTATTAACATATGCTTAAGCAACATATAAAGACCCCTGGGCAAGGTCTTAACCACAAGTGTGCCTCTGTTCACCCAGCAGTATAAGTGGGTACCAGTAAAAATATACTGGGAAAGTAACCTGTGATGGACTAGCGTCCCATCCAGGTGGAGTTGAACTCCTTGTCCTCTTCACACTATGGAAACCCGGGATAAGCACTGGCCTGATGAGCCTCTATGGCTCAGGTGTAAAAGAGCCAAAAGGACTTTACCTAAGCAACATATATAGCCACAAGACATGGATTTAAATGGCATATCACTTAATGACAAACAGCCACAGACTTTTTAACCACACACGATAAAGAAGGCAGCTACTTGGACATTTCTTCAAATACTTCTTCTAAGAGCAAAACCTCTAATAAAGCCTCCAGAGCAAGACCGCTAATGAACATACAAAGTGCTTCAACATAACACTAATAACACTACAATCTTCTAAACAGCACTGCCATTTCATGTTAGAATTATTTTTCCTGGCCCGCATAGGCCTTTTTATATGGTAAGTGGTACACAAGGCAAAATCTGACTGGTCCACATGTCTTTAAAGGACACATCAGCACTATTATATGTATAGACTTACGGAAGCAACAATGTTGTCATCCACAAACTTTCCGCAATTATTCCCTCATCTTCTGTGTCGGGGCCGGTGGTGTAGTGGTTAGGGTGCTGCGCTCATGACTGGGAGGTTGTGAGTTCAAATCCCACTGAGACCCTCACTGTGCTAAGACCCCTGGGCAAGGTCTCAACCACAAGTCTGCCTCTGTTCACCCAGCAGTATAAATGGGTACCAGTAAAAATATACTGGGAAGGTTACCTGCGATGGACTAGCGTACCATTCAGGGGGAGTTGAACCTCTGGTCACTTCACGCTACAGAAACCCGGGATAAGCACCGGCCTGATGAACCACTAGGCTCGGGTGTAAAAACCCAACAGACTTTACCTTTTCCGTGTGATTCCATAGTTATTCCCCAAGTCTTCTTTTCGGAGTATGCAGACCTCTGCTCAGGACTTTTTATGACTCTGTGGTAGCCTCTGCAATCCTCTACGCTGCCATCTGCTAGGCCCCGGGCAGCACAGAGCAGGACAGAAAGAGACTGAACAAGCTGGTCAGGAGGGCCAGCGCTGTCCTAGGCTGCCCACTGGACTCTGTGGAGGAGGTGAGTGAGAGGAGGATGGTAGCAAAGCTCACATCCATCCTGGTCAACAGGTCTCACCCACTGCACCAGACTGTAGAGAAGCTGAGTAGCTCCTTCAGTGGACGACTGAGACATCCTCAGTGCAGGAAGGAGCGCTACCGCAGGTCATTCATTCCCACCGCTGTCAGACTATACAACGCCACTTTGTAACTGTCTGTGAAAAACCCGGTTATGTGCAATAAAAACCCCGTGCACTTTAATCAACCACATCTACCTCACTGACTGTGAACCATATCAACCCATCTACTCTGCCCTCAGATACATATACACTTGAATATAGGCCAGTCTACAAAGTTGTTCCCTTCTTTTCTTTTTATTGTATATTACTTTATACTATTTATGTATCTATTTATTTATTTACTTATATAATATATATGTATGTGTGTAAGTTTGTATTTGTATCTATTTTTGCACCCCCTACTGATGGTACCTCAAGAGCCTGTAACAGTGAATTTCTCCATTGTGAGATTAATAAAGCTGTATCTTATCTTATCTTATCTTCCACTTCCGTATGCTTCCGGCAGGCCAAAATATTCCGTGAGTGTTTCGTGGGGTCACTTTGGCGTACTTTTGCCGTACCTGTTCCGCACATGCTGTGAACATTCCGAGAGTGTAAGAATTTCCACTTTTCCGTAGGATTTTCACCCGTTTTCCGTGTAAAAATACCGAAGCTCTTCTGTAGACTGCGTTCCGCGCCTTTCCGCTACACGATCCTTGCATGCCATAGTCCAATGAAAAGGGGGTATAAGAATTTCCACTTTTCCGTAGAATTTTGCATCTGTTTTCCCTGTAAAAATGCCAAAGCTCTTTCGTAGACTGCGTTCTGCGCCTTTCCGCTACACGATCATTGCATGCCGTGCTCCAGTGAAATGGGGGTATTAAGGACACATCATTAAGCTACCTGTCACCCCTTTTCCTATACAATGGTACAGTCCATGAGAAACATATGCAAATAAAGCACAGTCATTGATTGTGCCTCAGACCTTTTCATGTCCTGTGGATTGTTTCACTACCATAAAGCAAACATATTCACTAAATAGGGATATGAGGCCAGTAACAGTGCGCAGGTAGTAAAAATGTATATGCTATATATTTTCACACATCATGCCGTCCATACATGGCAATGCTTCATAGGTGGTAATTGTAATCGTGCTGTTTCATTATTTCTCCTCTGTGCTAACAGGGACATTGCAACATGGTTTCAGGGACATTTAATATTTTAATTAAAAAAAGTACTGTACTCCAAAAGCAATAGACAATGATATGTTTGTAGGTGGGCCTTATTATTCTATTAAGAATGCTTGGTTGTTAGATCATTTTTTTCTTTAATAAATTAATTTCTTTTTTTAACCAGCCGATCCTCAAGCTAGTAGTCAGCTTTACCAGTTAGTTAACTTTCCTTTCTTTCTTTTTTTTTTTTAATACATTTTTAAAAAATTTTTTTCCCCCCATCTTTATTTCTATAATATGTTTAGTACGACGCTTGTAGGAAAATTATCAACGGCAGTGTGGTGGGGTGAAGCCAAGTTAATGATAAAATGCTGAAATGGATTGTTTTCCAATGACAGAACTTCTAGAAATGTGTTCTGATTCTCATTCTCAGTGATGGTGGGCATTCCTTCACCAGCCTTGTTTTTTTTTTTTCTTATCTTTTCTGATTAAAGTTAAGGGAAAACCAGATATAAAATGTTACAATTTTTTTTTCTTAATTTTAGATAATTGTACTTTCATATAGAGTGATTATATTTCTATAGCAGCTGGTGTGATTTCGAAGTTAAAACACATGTAAATAATGTAAAAATCAAAATTATATATGCTATACCGTGGTCAAATAATGTCTCCCCCAAATCTTGTAAGTTCAATTTACTCTCCATTGCTATTTTTGGACAGTATGTCAGTGATGGTGGTATCTCTGCAATAAACCAATAACATTTGAAAAATCTTAAATATTTATTGAGCAAGCCATACAGGTGTGGTTTTGAATTACCAAAAATATGGGGAGAGGGGTTATATGTGACCTTGCACAGATTCTTTTAAACATAAAATAGATTATTTGGTTCATTGCATAAAACTATTTTTATACTATCTACAGTGAAAAAATTCACTTAATTAGTTTTAAGTTTACAGCTGTTTCAATATTCAAAGTCTCTTAACAAGTTACATCTGTATATACGGGTGATACGCGGTATTTGATATATTGTTTGTAAATATTTTCAATAATGTTATCATATGGTATAGATAAATGTAAGAATTTAACTTTTGATTGTGTGAATAATAGTACAGTGATCCCTCGCTACTTCGAGCTTCAGTTTCTGCGGCTTCAGTGCATCGCGGGTTTTTCAAAAATATTCATTGAAGAAAAAAAGAAAATGAAGGAAAAATAGGGGGACAAGTTCAGGAAAATGCTGCGAAACAAAGCCAATTGTGCAAAAAAAAAAACAACCCCAAACCCCCCAACAAAACTACTTAGATTTTTATGTGAGGTGCGCATCTGTGTGTGCGCGCGGGTCTGTATGTCTGTGTGTAATTATATTTTATTTACATCTTATATATTATTTTTGAATGTTTGTTATTATAAGCGTTATTATAGTGTTGAATATGTATTTATTGATATTATATACACATGCTCATGTACGTATACGTCAGTCAAGGGGATTGATCCTACTTCACAGAAATCGGCGGTCGCGGGTCGGTATCGGTCCCCATTAACCGTGGAAAGTGAGGGATCTCTGTAATCCTGGTTTGCCCCTTAATAAGACAAAAACAAACGAACAAAGAACGCTCAACTTGTCATGTTACTCAGAAACCATAAAGCATAAACTCTTTCTCCATGTCAGAAACCTCTGTTTGGCACAAAGTACCGACAGCAAAGGCTTTTAAGCAGAAAAGGTTTGAAGTGGATGAAATCTGCGTGAGAAGGACGAGTGATCATTAGCTCTGTGATTGTTGACAGTCGGGCCTATGTTCATAGTACTGTACCTAGTTATAATTCTGAGGATGCAGAGTTCCTTTAGAAATGTAGACTTTTTCTTGCAGATTTTGTTCATAAAACCTCAATTAACCCCATTCGTGGAAAGTTACAGAGCGCCCCCATCCCAAAAAAAAAAAAAAAACAAATTCTTCTGAATTAGCTGTTGTGTCCAAGCTATGCTTGTTTGCATTTTAGTTGCTTTGATTGTCATTTTGATTCAAAACTAAAACCATAAGACTCTTAATTATCAGCATCAGGCATCTTAATTGCTTAAGAAGCACAGTGAAGAAGATTAGCTTCGAACATCTCAGCCAGCTGTCTCGCTAGATTCCAGCACACAAAGCCATGTTGATTTTCCTTTCAACCCGAAGAGGTGAAAGAGCTCCGTGCCCTTGAGGCAAACTCTCATCTCTACACAGAAGCCATAAACAAACAGAGCCCTCCCTCAGTCCCTCAAGTCGCTCTGCCTTCGCCCTTTGACCTGCACTTATATAGAGAGAGAGGAGTGTGTCTGCTCACACAAACATAGCAAGGAGGCCGGAGGCAGAGGCGGCAAGCTCGTGAATGAGGAACCCTGCCGTTCGCCTTTTGTGCAGTTAGAACCGTACTTTGTGGAACCAGCCATGCGTGTCATAGGCCCAGATGTAGAAGCTGCACTGCCATCAGCCATGCGCTTTATTGTAAAAAACAAAAAAACAAAAGCCAAAAGCACTCAAGAACTCTTCTGTCAGAGAGACAGATGTTTTAAGACCCTTTCACCAAAAAGCCTCGTTCGCCGTAGGAGACAGAGCGCAAATCTAAGGCTGAAAATTGCAAGATGGTCCATTAAGAGGAGCTTCAAGAGGCTGTGTTTCATTTGGCGCTGAAACTGAACTCAGCAGGTTCAAATAAAGTTTTTTAATCTAATGTACAATCTAAATGTTTCCAAAATTAGAGCATAGCGAACCCTGAAGCCTGATTGTTTGTCCTACGTCACATGTCTGAGTCTTAGAAAAGCAGAATTTATCCATAACAGCTCCTGTGAACTTTGAAGGCAGCATGACGGTGAAACAGGACGCTCCAGTTTCTGTGTGGAGAGCCGCGCAACGCCCTCATGTCCATACAAGTGTCTCACAGCAATTCCAGTGTCCTCCGACCTTTGAGAAACATGCCAAAAGCCGCTTGTAGGTGTGAATACGTGTGTGCGTGCGTGTCTTTGTGTTCGCATGAACTGACTTTTTTATCCACAATGTTGCAACCAGTGCTGTTATGAATGTATGCCAAGAATTTCATGCGCTCAGCCCAAAAAGGGTTCTTTCAGAAAAGGGTTCTTTCAACACCCACAAGACAATTAAGGGTTCTTCAGATAAGGACAGGATCTACTGTTTCACCAAAAGAACCCGTACGAGTGACCAGAATGGCAGGCCGTGTTGTGTCATGAGTCAGCGGCTAAGAATTCACTGCTTTAATAACTACAAGTGTTTCTGTAAATGATTTGAGACACGTTTAAACCGGCGTTTAGACATGCATGCACACGTACACACGCATGCACTCACAGAAAATACCCAATAACACCAGCAGCTTAAAAATTAAATGTGAAATGAATTCAACTATAAAAATGCTCATTTCTATATAAATATGAAAGTGTAGTGTTAACCTGCTCTGTTTATTTTCTTTAGAAATGTACTTCACTTCTTTGTTGTATTTTTTCCCAGCACTAAGAGTACTTAAGACTTCTTTAATTCCGTGTACACACTTTTTCACTGCTGTGCAATTTTCTTTTTTTTCTTCTTTTTTTTCCCCCCACACTTGATGCTCTAGTGCATAGATAAAAGATGTAAAGGAAACAAAAACATTTATTTACTCTCACTGATTTACATCAATACAGTACTTACTTTTGAAAAGAAATCTAACTTGACTTGCATGAACAATGAATAAAGATAAAATCAGCGCAAGGTCATCAAGATTCCTTTCACTTATTATTTATTTTTATATATATTTGTTTGTTTTTCTTTCTTCCCTGAAGTGAATTTCTGGATAAGATTTTGCTCAGAATGGTGGTGTAGTGGTTAGCACGTCCGCCTCACAGCAAGACAGTCCTGGGTTCGATTCCCAGCTCAGGTGTTTCTGTGTGGAGTTTGCATGTTCTCCCCGTGCTTGTGTGGGTTTCCTCCCACAGTTTGAAAACATGCACAGTAAGTTAATTGTCTCTTCCAAGTCACCCTGAGGTGTGAGTGTGAGTGCGGATGGTTGTGTGAGTGATGGCCCTGCGATGGCCTGACAAAGTGTCCTGGGTGCAGCCCACCCCCGCCCAGAGTTGGCTGAGATGGGCGCCAGCCTCCACGTGACCAGAATTAGGATTAAGTTATTCGGAAAATGAATGAATGAACTCTGCTCAGCACTGCATTGTCCGCCTGCTGGACAAATCTCAGTACTGCAGCACTAGTAGTCAGAGTGGGGATGTACTATACACTAATTAACACTTTCAAGATAAGTTTGAGAGGAGAGATGATGGGTAACTGCATTATATTTTCTCTGAAACAGTGATCGCAGATTTTTAAGCACCGAAGAAAGAGAGACAAAGAAGTGAGTTTTAGTTATTGAAAAAAAAAAACGGCTCTTTGCTGGAGTTTGATCTGATGGAGGTTCTCATTTCCAGACTGTAAGCTCAGGACATTAATACACTTCAGACGAAGAAGATGTAGAGACAGAGCATAGGCGTATGGATGGCATCATTTCCCTCGCTGCACACAGCATGGCTTTAGTGAGAGGTAAAGCCAGGGCGCCTACCCACAGACTCTAGGCTCCACCAAGAGACAAGATTGGCTCTTTCGCTGCTTGTGGACCCGCAAAAGCACTCTGTTTCTCAGCGTGAGTGTTTGTACAGAAGCCAGTGCTTTACAGGAGTTAGTCTTGTGCATATATATACTGTGAGTGCCCCACCATTCCAACTGGGATATTTTTATTTATTTATTTTGGTATGAGTCTTTCAGCATAGCGGTAAATTACATTAAACCTTTATTTCCTGTTCTCACTTATATTATTGTAGCATTTCTATGAATCCCCCCCCCACACACACACACCCTCATTCTTGAAGAAGAAAAATATTAATGTGAATATATCATACTGTGGTGTAAAACAATTAAAATGCCAGATTGTCCTCATAAATATGAGGATATTAATTATTCAGTTCATTTTCTGTAACCACTTAATCCTAATTAGGGTCGCGGGGAGGCTGGTGCCCATTCCAACTGACTCCGGGTGAGGGCAGAGTACACCCTGGACAGCTCACCGGGCCATTGCAGGGCGGAATTGCAGGGCAGTTATTTTGTGGTCTCTTACAGGATGTGAACTCATAGCCCTCAAGGCAATAGCTGGACACAGGCTTTTAGTCATATCAGATCAGAGCAAGTGGAATTCCTGTTTTATTCTTTCCAGTGGATTGAAATGCCGCACCCCTGGTTAAGATGTGTTAAAAGCCTCAACATAAATTCAATTTTTATTGCAGAAGCTACTCTCACACTGAAAATTAGAGAAGAATGTAACCCTCGACTCAAGTGAATTTTAAGGGGAAAATGCCCAACTAAGAAATAATTATTTTTCATAAAATCACCTGTTATAATAATTATTGGCACCACTAACAATCCCTAGCTAGAAAATGTAATTGAAGTACAGTGGTACCTTGACTTACGAGTGTCTTTTAGAACAAATTTTCCATGATGTGAGCTTTGATCCCACCAAAACTGTGCCCCATCCAATGAGAAAAATTTTGATTTATGAGCTCTACTGGGGAAATGGCTTTTCCAGACTAACTAGCCTTGTATTCTTCCGCCTGTATTCCTCCGCGCTCCGAGAACACCTTGCGCAGTACTTCTCAATTATTTTCTGTGATGCCCCCTATAGGAAGAAAAACATTTCACCACCACCCCCTCCCCAAGCGATCGACTATAAATAGTGTTTACTGCACTTCATATCATTTGCTCGGGTTTTTTTACCCTGCACCATAGAGACACAGTGAGAGCACCACTGCCAACTAGTGTAGTTGCGCATCCTCTACAGTAGGTGGCAGTGGTGCTCTCATTGTGTTTCCTACACCATAGGTTTAGTTTAATTAATTTAATTCATCACTTTCTGTTTCCTTGGTACATATGATGTGACTCAGAGACCATTTCTTATCCACTCTTCAACATGGGAAAGACAACAGAACACACCGTTCCAGTAACACAGATGTATGTCAACCTTCACAAGTCAAAAAATATTGGTCTGCACCTGCCCATATCTACTGTCAGAAGTTTACAACCACCAGAACAGTGGTAAACAAGCCTGGATGAGGACGCAAGGTTATTTTGCTACCATGCACAGTGAGGACAATGCTAAAAGAAATAAAAAGTTCTCCAAAGCTCAGTCAAGGATTTGCAATAAATGTCAGTATCTTGGGGTCACAAAGTTTCCAAAACAACCATCAGGCGCTAACTACATGCCAACACTCTGTTTGGGAAGCATACAGGGAAAAAACCGTTTCCCACTCACAATCATAAACACAAACATCTGGAGTTTGCTAAACAGTACTGGGACGATGTACTTTGGTCAGATGAGAACAAGATAGAGCTTTTTGGCAGCAAACACTCTAAGTAGGTCGGGTGGAACACAAAAGATGAATATGCAGAAAAACACCTCATGCCCACTGTGAAGTATGGGGGGGGATCGGTGATGCTGTGAACCTGTTTCTCTTCCAAAGGCCCTGGGAACATTGTTATGGTGCATGGCATCATGAACGCTTTGACATAACAGGACATCTTAAATCAAAATCTGATGGCCTCTTTCTGAAAGCTGAAGATGGGTCGTCACTGGGTCTTTCAGCAAGATAATGACAGTAAATGTGTAGCCAAATCAATACAGAAATAGTTCAGCAGACACAGACTCAAGCTCGTCCTGTGGACACCTCAGTCCCCAGACCTCAGCTCCATTGAAAACCTGTGGAGTGATCTGAGGAAGAGAGTGCAGAGGAGAGGACCAGGTTGCTGGATGATTTAGAGAGATTGTACAGAGAGGAATGATCCAAGATCCCTTTTTCTGTGTTCTCTCATCTTGTGAAGCATTATAGGAGAAGATGATGTGCTGCTTTGTTGGCAAAAGAGGGTTGTACCAAGTATCAACATCAGGGATCCGAATAATTGTGGCACACATGACTTGATTTAAAAGAATTTTTCCTAACGTAGGATGTTTTTACCCCACTGAATAAATGCACTTGAGGTAAATGTCAGACCCCCCCCCCCCTCCATTTTGGTTTGATATTTAGGTGGGAAAACTGAATTTATTAAAAGCGAAAGAACACTTCTTAACCAAGGGTGCCAATAATTATGGAGGGCAGTGTATACAGATGATGCTTGAATCAAAATAAAACTCACAGTTTGTCACGTTCAATCAAGCAGG
>CM045731.1:32067500-32145000 GCA_024760905.1 Plotosus lineatus
TCAGAAAATCTACTGCTACCTCTCCTAGACCTCCACAGGTATATCATCAGGACCAACTGCCTTTCCATTCTTCATCCTCTTCAATGCCCTTCTCACTTCACCCTTACTGATCTTTGCTACATCCTGCTCCTCAATGGTCACCTCTTCTACTCTTTTTTCTCTCTCATTTTCCTCATTCATCAGCTCTTCAAAGTACTCTTTCCATCTTCCCAGTACACTTCTGTCATCAGTCAATACATTTCCCTCTCTGTCCTTTATCAATCTAACTTGCTGCACGTCCTTCCCATCTCTATTTCTCTGCTGTGCCAACCTGTATAGATCATTTTCTCCCTCTTTACTATCCAACCTATCATACAAGTCATCATACGCCCTCTGTTTGGCCTTAGCCACTGCTACTTTCGCCTTATGCTGTGTCTCCCTGTACTCCTGTTTACTCTCTTCGGTCCTCTCAATGTCCCACTTCTTCTTAGCTAAGCTCTTCCTTTGTACACACTCCTGCACTTCCTCATTCCACCACCAAGTCTCCTTATCTACTTTCCTTCCAGAGGACACACCAAGTACTCTCCTACCTGTATCCCTGATCACATTTGCTGTGGTTGTCCAGTCATTTGGAAGCACTTCCTGGCCACCCAAAGCCTGTTTCAACTCCTCCTTGAATACAACCCGACACTCTTCCTTTTTCAGTTTCCACCACTTTGTCTTCTGCTCTGCCTTTGCCTTTTTCACCTTTCTCACCATCAGAGTCATCCTGCACACCACCATCCTCTGTTGTTTGGCAACACTCTCACACACTATGACTTTGCAGTCACTGACTTCCTTTAAATTACATCGCCTGCACAAGATGTAGTCTACCTGTGTGCTCCTACCTCCACTTTTATAAGTCACCCTATGCTCCTGTTTCTTCTGGAAGAAAGTATTCACCACAGCCATTTCCATCCTTTTTGCAAAATCTATCAACATCTATCCTTCTGCGTTCCTGTCCTGGATACCAAACCTGCCCATCACTTCCTCGTCCCCTCTGTTGCCTGTACCAACATGTCCATTGAAGTCTGCACCAATGACCACTCTTTCACCTCTGGGGGTACTCTGCATCACTTCATCTAAGTCACTCCAGAATCTCTCCTTCTCTTCTAGCTCACATCCTGCCTGTGGGGCATAAGCACTAACAACATTGAGCATTACACCTTCAATTTCTAACTTGAGACTCATCACTCTGTCTGACACTCTTTTCACTTTTAGAACATTCCTGACAAACTCCTCCTTCAAGATGACTCCTACTCCATTTCTCTTCCCATCCACACCGTGATAAAATAGCTTAAACCCTGCTCCTATGCTTTTAGCTTTGCTACCTTTCCACCTGGTCTCCTGAACACACAGTATGTCCACTTTCCTCCTCTGCATCATGTCAGCCAGCTCTCTACCTTTTCTTTGCATAGTTCCAACATTCAAAGTCCCCACTCTCAGTCCTAGACTCATGCCTTTCCTCTTCTCTCTCTGCCTACGGACACGCCTCCCACCTCTCCTTCTTCGACGTCTTCGACCAACAGTAGTCCAATTTCCATCAGCACCCTGTTGATTGACAGCACTGATGGCGGTCGTTGTTAACCCGGGCCTCCATGTAGACTGTGATCTGATTGGATACTGTGATGTTCAGTTATGTTAATGTATTGCAGCAGGAGCTCTGACTAATTGCTTACAGTTGATTTTGGGCAGGGCAGTGGTGGTCTCGTGGTATAGGATCACTGATCCAAAGGTTGGGGGTTCGAGTCCCACTCTCCACAAGGTTGTCACTGTCCATGCAGTGGGTATGAAACTAACTGGGTTATCAAAGGCCGGTCATGTCTCTCACTGTCTATGGTGTGAGGCATGTAAAAGAACCATTGCTGATTTTCAACAAGAGTAGGCTGAAAAGCTGTCGGCGTGTTTCTGCCCTGCGATGGCCTGGCGAGCTGTCCAGGGTGTACTTTGCCCCCGCCCGAAGTTGGCTCAGATGGGTGCCAGCCTCCCCACGACCATAATTAGGATTAAGCGGTTACAGAAAGTGAACAAATGAATTTGGTGCTGATTGGTTAAAAGATTTATAGGAAAGTTTTTTCAAAGCTACAGACTACTTCAAACTATGTTTTCAAGTATTTGAGGTGTCAGAAATGACCAAACCACCCAGTAATAAATAATGAATCATGTACAGGAAGTGTTTTCCGAGTGGAGTGAGTGGATGGACTTTCATCAGGTGAAACATTTATAAGCTTAATCTCCTCAGTGGGGGCCCTTCCTCACTTTTACACACACACACACACACACACACACACACACACACACACACACACACACACACACACACACACACACACTCTCACTCATTCCCCATCACACTGATGTGTTGATGGTTTTGTCCATCCACTGAGGCAAAGCTCAGCAGTTTTCTTCTGGAAGCATGCCAGTGTTTTATATCCTTCTTTTCCAAATGACAGGAGCACATTAGAGCCAGGTGTGTGCACATGTTTGTGTGTGTGTGTGTGTGTGTGTGTGTGTGTGTGTGTGTGTGTGTGTGTGTGGACGTTGACACCCAGGGGCCTCCAGGTGCACTCATAGGCCACCTTTTACTGAGCAACCTCATCCTGTGCTGTGTTCCAGTGTAGCACATCACTGCAAAAAACAACATCACCCACATTCATATTTTAATAGAATGTGTGCCCTTCACTCATACTGACACACACACACACACACACACACACACACACAAGCAAATTCACTCATACAGCAATCACATATGCGTTTACACCCATACTTTTCCAACGTGGCGTGTCTGAGATGTCAGCGTGCCAAACGACAGATTGTGTTACTTGCCTCTGAAATGAGTGACGCTGCATTTAAGCTTAAATTACTGAGCATATTTTCATATCCCGGTGTGCTGTGGCTATAATTGATGAATCATAAACACAGAAATGAGACGTGATGTGGAAAAGCGCTCGTCTTTAGTTTGTCTTAAGCTTGCCGGGAATGTTATCGTTGATGTTTAAAGGAAAGTGGGACCGAAATCGAAGCCTACTGACCTGCCGTCTGGTCTTGTCTTGCTGAACCGCGATCAGTGGTGGGGAGCTGACTGAGGAAGGCGTGTCAGACGATGAGTAATTCTGCGCTTTGTTGATTAGGGACATGAATGGAAATAAATGTGCTTCTTTGCCATTTCTCTGCATTACTTCTCCACTAAAATTAGGCCATTTTCCAATCCAGCTCCATTAATTAGGTTTATAATAGCACCGTCGGTCGGCTGGAGAGGTGCTTCAAAGCTGAAGTGCATTTCAAGGCTGTGAGACATGTTTTAATTTCATTAGCTTGTGTGACTCACAGTGGACTGGCCTGCAAAAAAACTACACAGAACAAAATAGCTTCAGCTGGAATAATACCTCATGAACATGGCCATCATATTGCACGCCGATTTTTATTCATGTCATTAAGTAACAACAGAAAAACAATATCGCGCCTTACATTGGGTGCACGCAAGCAGGCGGCAAAGTGAAATGGATGCCGCAGCTTTCTACGTGGCAATGAACTGCAATTTGAGTGATATCAGTAAACATCTTTTAATACTTTTCACGCCATCTGATTGCTGGTGTGGTCCAGTGTTTCCTCAGTTCCCATAATAACTGATTTACTTCCTACTTGCAGTTCAGTCCTTATTACGAATTGGCACAAAAAGCTGCCAAAAAAACCCTGTGGTGACCTTGATTCAAGAAAAATAAATCCTGGAAGGAAGTAGCTATGGTTTTAAACTGACGCACAATGTCCACAATTTATATGATTCAACATTCCATTCCATGGTGCGTCAAGGTCTGTTACAGCCTGTTAACGTTTCATTAATTCATTTTCTGAACCACTTAATCCTAATTAGGGTCACGAGGAGGCTGGTGCCCATCTCAGCTAACTCTGGGCAAGGGCAGAGTACACCCTGGACAGCTCTCCAGGCCATCGCAGGGCAGAACCACGCTGACAGCTATGCAGCTTCTCAGCAATGGTTCTTTTACACCTCACACCACAGACAGGGAGAGACATGGCCGGCCATTGATAACCCAGTTAGCTGCATTGGGGGTCTGTTAAGGTTTGTTAAGCTTTATTACACTTTACCACGATTCCCATGTTCTGTCATGATTTCCATCAAATCGTAATACAACGTACTGTAATAATTGCAGCAAAATTTTAGGCTGTCAAAAATTTTTTCACGATCATCACAAATTCACCAGATTTGCTTAAATCGTGTCCCAGTATAAGCCCAGGCTCGTGATTGTTAGTGTCTCTGAGGAGTATACAGGGGGAGAACAACTAGCTTTCCTTGTTCAAACTTAAATCCCCACGGACTGTATGTAAACTGTTGAAGAACTACTATATGGCTACTAGCAAGAAGTGGGGCCGGTGGTGTAGTGGTTAGGGTTCTGCGCTCATGACCAGGAGGTTGTGTGTGTTATGGGCATGTAAATATTTGTATAAATGTAAATCTAAAAATTGTGGCTGTATAAATGTTGTGTATAATTAGATTCAGTTAGTGTGCTGTAAATAGTGGTATGACTCGACTGTTTGGGTCTGGAATTTTCCATAAGGGGACCTAGTTGCGCATGCGCCCTGGTGGCGGGTCAGTTGATGTGGAATTTTCCAGAATGGAACTTTCCCGAACTTTAGGGAATCTATATTAAGGACCTGTTGCCTACTGGCTACAGTCTCCTTGTGTCTCTTCGAGCAGATCATCTAAGGAAACTCATCCAAGGTGAACCATGGAACGCGGGACTTCGTCGTCAAAGTCCATCATCCACGTTCACACACAGCCCACGTGAGGATGTTCACCATTTGTTTCTTTGCAAGCCTTTCCCCGCCAGCACATGCGCCATCTCTAAATTTACCCTGCTGCTGGTGCTTGGTGACTATGGGACCCTTTGTTAATTTGTATGTGGTTTAGCTCTAAGATGTAAGTTATTCTTTTGTCTTATTTTGTTCATATTATTAAATTGTATATAGTTTATGTCGTGGTCTGTTGTGCTTTGCTGGTTTCACGGGGCAATTTCCATCTTCTAAATTTACCTATCCGTAACAGTGTGTTCAAATCCCAGTGTGTCTCTGTTCACCCAGCAGTATAAATGGGTACCAGTAAAAATATATTGGGAAGGTAACCTGCGATGGACTAGTATCTCATCCAGGAGGAGTTGAACTCCTAGTCGCTTCACGCTATGGAAACCGGGGGATAAGCACTGGTCCAATGACTCACTAGGCTCAAGCGTAAAAAGCCCAAAGCTACTAGCAAGAAGGTCCTGGGTTCGAGTCCTTGCCTCTTGCATTTCTGTGCGGAGTTTGCCTCTTCTTTCTGTACTTGCATAGCTTACTTCTGGGTACTGTTGTTTCCTCCTGCAGTCCAAAAATATGCACAATAGGCGTATTGGCTGTTCCATATTGTCCCTTGGTGTGCATGTAAATGGTGCATGTGCTTGCCCTGTGATGGTCTGGCAAGCTGCTTACGGTGTACGCCAAATTCATCCAATTTTTGCTGAGATATTCTTCACCCAGCGTCAGCTGAGATAGGCTATAGCCATCACTCAACCATAGTAGGAGTAAGCAGCTCGGCAGATGAGCGAGAGTAGACTCTCGAGTGGCACATCGACCAGGTGCGAGACTGTTAACCTACGGATCGCAAGTTTGATTCCGCGTCAATGCCACAGCAATCCATGACCGGGAGTCCATGAGAGCTGATTGGCTGAGCTCTCACAGGAGGGAGGATGGCATACGCTCACTTCTCTGTCTCACACAGGGATTGTCAGCCAATCAGGGGTGTCCGTGAGCTGATTCGTACTATGGGCCACCTAGTTAGATCTGCACCAAAAATAGGCATTCGCCACAGTTTGAAAAGAGGCGAGTGGCTAGCATTGCATGTCACTGAGGGGGCGTGTGCATGCTTTCGACCCTTCCTGGGGTTGGTAGTGGTCTTGTGATAGGGAGGGCAATACCTGATGGGTGGGAATTGGATATGACTAAATTAGGCAAAAATTGTGGGGGATGGGGGGATAAAAAAAAAAAAAAAAAAAAAAGAATGTCGAGAAAATGATGTCTACTGCTGTCTCACAAGAGCCGCCGCCAGAAGCTACGACACTTGGTGGTCATACACACCCAGAGGACTTGCTTGTGTGAATTTCTACTACCAGTCGTGGCTAGTATGAGCGAAAAGACCCACATAACGTACTGTGTGGAATCGGTTTCTTCTTTTTAATAATGCTGATGAAATAAATATCGTGTGAAAAGGCTGGTTGAGTTCACTGTAATTTTGGAGTCTGAAAATGAAAGGAAAGCGCAGGACTGAGCGGCATTGGTTTTCAAGGAAGTAGAGTTAAATTCTGGCCCAGAAATATTGTAAATGGAAGCTGAAATACTGTCATAAATGACACACGGCAGCACTAATCAGACTCAACACTTACGTTTTCAAATCTTTTCATATTCCCTGTTCTCATCTATTAGGATAATATGTTGTAGAAGTCCAGGTGCTGGAGAAGAAACGCTAAAGGAATGAATGAATGGCCTAGTTAGAGTGTGACCCAAATCCAGCTGGAAATTTCCTACGCCGCATAAAGATGGTGTTTAACAAAAAAAGGAAAGAAAAAAACAGAGCAGTCTGCAGAACCTGACCATATTTCACAGAGATGTGTATTGGCAAATAAAGCCATGGATTTGTGTAAGAATTGAAAAAGATTAAAGAGGGTGGGTACAGTACGTAAAGAGTAAATACATACACAAAGGCAATGATTTCCATACTGTAATAATCACTCCAATTCCGCTTTATTTGCACAGCGCCTTTAACAATAAACACTGTCCTGAAGCAGCTTCATAGAAAAACAGATGCAGGTTTAGACGCTTAACGAGCTAGTAAAAGAGGACGGTGGTGGGGTAACGTGAGGAAAATACCCTGAGAGGACGCAGGCTGAAAAAGGAACACGAACACAGCCTCTTCTGGCGACTCGGGATAGTTTGATTGTTGATTCGAATAATTCGAATTTATATAGAGTACAGTTATCCCTCACTTTCGGCAGTTAATGGGGACCGAGACACTCCCCCCGACCATCGATTTCTGTGAAGTAGGATCGACCCTGCTGACTGACGTATACGTACATGTATATGTGTATATAATATCAATAAATACATATTCAACACTGTAAATGCTAACAATAACAATTAAACATTCAAAAATAATGCATAAGATGTAAATAAAATATAAATATACACACACGCGCGCGTGCACACTCAGATGCGTGCCTCACATAATTGTTGTTACAACATTGTTGTTGTTTTTGTTTGTTTGGGTTTTTTTTCAATATTGGCCTTGTTTTGCGGCATTTTCCTTAACTTTTCCCCTATTTTTCCTGACGTTTTATGTTTTTTTTTTTGTTTTTTTTTCGATGAATCTTCTTCTTTTCTTTATGGCTTTTTCCCGTTCTCGGGAGTCGCCACAGCGAATCATCTGATTCGCACATTTGTTTTGGCATAGGTTTTTACATCGGATGCCCTTCCTGACACAACCCTTTAGCAAAGGTCAGAAACACGCTGACGGCTTTGCAGCTACTCTTTACGAAAGTCAGCAATGGTTGTTTTACACGAACATCTCACCATAGACATTGAGACCATAGACATGGCCCGCCTTTGATAACCCAGTTAGCTGCACTGGGGGGGACAGTGACAACCTTGTGGGACTCGAACCCCCAACCTTAGGATCAGTGCTCCTGCGCCCTATCCACGAGACCACCACTGTCCTTTCGATTAATATTTTTGGAAAATCCTGCGATGCACTGAAGCCGCAGAAACTGAAGCACAAAGTATCGAGGGATCACTGTATGCACATGAAGGAGAGTTCAGGTAAATATAAGCCTTGGTTCAGGGCTGTTCAAGACCAGCAGGAATCAGAGACAGTGAGGGGAAAGTACTTGAGAGTCAGTTTGCCAACATCTCACCTCAAAGTTTAATGCAACAGGGTTGCTTGGTGGTACAGTGGGACAGTGGATAGCACGTCCACCTCATATCAAGAAGATCCTTTGTTTGAGTCTCAGGTTCGTGCATTTCTCTGTAAACTTTGAATGTTCTCCCCGTACTAGTGTTGGTTTACTCCGGTGTCCTCTCGCTAACTGAAAAATCTAACAGATAATATTTTCAATAAATGTCTTAAAAATGTTGTCAAAATATTCATTTCCAAGCACTGTGTGCATGTGTGCTGTGGTTTACTTTACGGTACCCACATGATCCTCTGAAAAGGAAACACCAGTACACATGTACAGTCCTTGTCCAAAACTAGATGGCGCTGTACTCTCACCTGGATGTGGGCAATATTTTAGGAACACAACAACATTGTTGTGGATAGAAGGAATGCACATTTTCTCAGTAAACATTATTATAGTGTTCAGATAAGGTTAGCTGCAACCAACCAAATATATTCATTCATTCATTTTCTGAACCACTGAATCCTAATTAGGGTCATGGGGAGGCTGGCACCCATCCCAGCTGACTCCGGGTGAGGGCAGTGTACACCCTGGACAGCTCGCCAGGCCATCGCAGGGCAGCTACTCTTGATGATAGTTAGCAATGGTTCTTTTACATGAACCTCACACCATAGACAGTGAGAGACATGGCCGGCCTTTGATAACCCAGTTAGCTGCACTGGGGGGACAGTGACAACCCTGTGGAGAGTGGGACTCGAACCCACAACCTTAGGATCGCTGATCCAGCACCTTTACCACCAGGCCTCCACTGCCCCCAACCAAATTATTATCTTTAAGTAACATCAATAAGGTTGCAGTAAAGCTGTATATCGGCTGAGTACCAAAATTGCTAGATTTTTTTTTTTCCCATCGAATGATCAACTGAGGGTTTTACTCGTTTGTTGTTGTTTCCCCCCCAAAAAAATCAAGAGATATTTAAAAAATGGACTACAAGGGAAAAAAATGAATGTTATTTATTTATTTATATGATGATGGTGATGAAACTTTAAAGTAATAGTTCTTGCAATAAAAAAAGTTAATATGGTATATGAATGAGAAGATGGTGAATATTGAAACTATTTTAATAAAATTCTAGTACACATCTCACTACCTGACTAGATCTAGTTGTAATTATTTATTATGTGTTAGTATTTTATTATTTTTTTAAAAGCTAGTTTTAAAAAGGCTTCTCCACTCTTCATTAAACAGCAACTACAACAGCACTTAATCCAGGACCTCCTAAATATTTTCCTTTTTATTTTTTATATAATATGAGGACAGTACTGAATAAGTTTCATGAACATGTTTTAAGGTGTGTGTGTATGTGTGTGTGTGTACATGATGTATGGGAATTAAATGCACGTTATTTTCACTTTTTAAAGCTGTTAAATGAATTAAAATTAAAGAAAGTACAGGTGCTCCCCGACTTACGTTCATCCGTTTTACATTTTTTTCAATTTTACGTTTTTTTTTATTTTTTCCAAAAAAAAAAAAAAAAGTTAAATTTTGCGTACGAGACGTACCTACGTAGTACGCTGATGTAATGATGCAATGACGTAATTAAGCTGCGGCCATTGTTTACAAACGACAGACTGAACGTGCCCTGCTGCTTCCAGGGTTCACTGCGTGTTACCCTTGTGTTAAGACGTCGTCTCTGTGATCTTTGTGTTTACACTGTTTTGTGGACTTTTGTAGCCCTAAACAAATATGATTGGTCAGAAGCGTAAGCCTACTAGCATGGGTGCAAGTTTTCCAGTATATGCTGGAATTTCCGTTTTTCCCAAGACTGAATTAACTATCTTCTCAGATCAGTGCAATCTACCATGCACACTCAGTTAAGCAAAGAGAGTTGTAAAATGAATGAAAACCCGAATCCAGAAAAGAAAGAGAACTCTCCGCTCTGGAGAGTCTGGTGATTGACATCAGTGCAGGCTGAGTACTAAACAAGTATTCAACGGCGCCCTTGCTTTCTTGAAAGACCGGAAGTCCGTATAACCCTCGCTTTGTCTCAAGCACAAGCAAGTGCACTACACCTCACATATTGTAAGTGTTGATTGGCTGTTTTAAGCTTCATGTAAAGTAACTCGGCTTAGCTTCATGTAAAGTGACCATCCGTCGACCATCGGAACCATTTACCAGCAGAAAGATCACATCACAGAGAATGTTAAAGGTTATATTTGATACTGTATTTGATATTTGATGAGTGAATTTGATTAAAATGTATCGATTTGAAATTATTTTGCTTGAATTTAATTTATTTGAAATTCATGTTGATATTATTTAATATATTTGATATTATTTTACAATGTTATGTTTATAATAATTGATTTTGAGGTGTTTTATGAGATATGGTAATGGTATTTATGGATATATAGTACAGTATGAATGTCATACGTCAGAGGAACATACAGTAACAATTTACGTTTTTTTTCAACTTCCGTTCGGTCGTCCGGAACCAAACAAAAACGTAACTTGGGGAGCGTCTGTATAATCAGAGTTTGAAGGATAAGATGCTCGAGCGATACTCAGCTGGTATACTAACAGCTTTTTTAAACTTTATTAGTTATTTTATTCCTTAATGTTTTCATTACTGGATTTACAACTTGAAACATCCATAAGCTAAAAGTCAGAATCACACACGTCGCTCTGTTTCTTATAAACTCCACCCACAAGTGCGTCTGCACACATCTTCAGTCTGCTGTTATTACTGAGATGGGAGTAAAGTTGTGACTGTGTTTATGATTACAGCAGCAGCAGCTCTTATCACAGGAACTGCATTCCAAGCCAATGAAGTACCGAGTTATTTTTAAACACGTCCCCTGACTGTGACATTATGTTTCCTAATTATGTGATATATCTTTTGGCTGTGTAATTAGGTCAGTCCTGGCCGGCTGCAGGATTCGAAGTGAAAGTGAGCCGTCCTACGACTCTCCTCTGGTCAGCAGTGACCCCAAAGAGGACCACAACTACAGTTTCGGCAAATCTTCCAACTCGACCCCCGGAGAGAAAACACAGCTCGACTGCAGCGCGTCTGAATTCCACGGTCACGACGCCACCAGTGACACGGACGACGACGACAGGGCCAAGATCAAGAAGGAGCCCAAAGAATGGGCGGTGGACGCTCTGGCCCTGGCGCAGCACAACAAATGGCACCATTTGACCAAGGTGAAACAGAGAGTGGCCAGTGACATGCTACCATTAAAAAAGAGGCGCACAGAGAAGCCTCCGGAAAGCGATGACGAGGAGATGAAGGAGGCGGCGGGCTCTCTGCTCCACCTGGCTGGTGTCAGAGCCTGTTTGAACAATATCACCAACCGGACGGCCAAAGGCCAGAAAGAGCAAAAAGAATCCATGAAAAATAACTGAACTGTGTTATGAGGAAGAGAGGGAAAAAAAGAAACATCACTTTTAATAGAATTTACTATTTTTTTCCAGGACATCAGGTGAATTCTACTGATTTGTGGCAATATCAACAATTAACTTTGTTTTCTTATCTTTCTAGGTGAAGTTACTGAGGGTTTTTTTTGTTTTTGTTTTTTATTGATTTTATTTCTTTTTTAAAGGAGATTAAAGCCATAGCAAAAAAAAAAGTCAGCTGATTCAAGAGATGGGTTTTAATTGGCTGATATTAACATTAAATAAGAATAAAATCCACACGCACTTAGATGAGAGAAAACTCTCGATTAACCATAAGTGAAAAACCCAAGGCATACCGTGGCTAGCTGCATGTGACCAGGCGACCGGAATGAGTCACATGTCGTTCTATTGTGCTTGGATTAGCATGCGCTCCTCATCGTCACATGACCAGAGTGCATTTGCTAACACTGAGCTGGTCTGATAGCTTTGCTGCTACAAAGTTCCTGAATTATCGTAGCTGCTGAAAGTCAGACGTTCTCATCAAGTCTAATGCTAAGATTTAAAATAAATCAGAAGCCATGAGATTATGTGGTTTTTTTTTTTGGTTTTTTTTGGAAGCAATTATAAACAAGGCGTGTGAACATTCACCAGGAAATTGTTCGCGTTCTCATTCTTCTCTTAAGCAATCCACACGGGGAGTATTAATTGATGCTAGTATTATTATTATTATTATTATTATTATTATTTTTTTTTTTTTACTGAAACAAAGGAAAGCGACATAGTGATATATTCCTCACACAACAATAAAATATCATCGTCTCAGACAGATATGATGCTACGAAACAATTTAATGATCACTAATGATTAAAAAAATATATAAAATATGACTGTGGAAATGTTTTGTGGGATTTTTTACTTTTTTTTTTCTTTTTTTACTCCAGGGTCTGTTTGTTTTTGTTTTGTTTTGTTTTTTTTTTTAAATTATTATTATTTTGTATAAATTCTTTATATTTTAATTTTCTAATCCTCATAATGTTGTAAGAAGCAATTTCATCCAGTCAGGATAACACTGTATAAAATGTTACATTAGACCATTTTTTTGTTTGTTTGTTTGTTTGTTTGTTTGTTTATCTTTTCTTAATTTAAGCAATGTAGCCAGCAGGATTTTTTTTTCTCCAAAATCGTGTTGCATGGGTTCTTGTAAAGAAGACGAAGATCTTTTTTATATATAAAAAATTGTCAGGTAAATGATGTATTTAGCATGAAGCATGAATTATTTTCATATAAATATAGATCCTAGAGAACAAAAAGGCATCGCCTCGAATCTAATTTCTATGCCCATAGGCCAACTTTTTTTGTTTGTTTTTTTTTTTTTTTTTTTTTGTCTTGATTTGTCCTCATTGTTCAAACGCAGGCATTTTACAGAATAACCTTCTTCAGGGATAAATGCTGACTGTTGGGTAACACTCTGTGCAATATGGGGACTTCACCTTCTTTCCGAGTGTAGGGCTGTCAGCCCCCCTCTCCACGCTCTCCATCAGTTCAGCTCCGGTGTGTGTGTGTGTGTGTGTGTGTGTGTGTGTGTGTGTGTGTGTGTGTGTGTGTGTGTGTGTGTGTGTGTGTGTGTGTGTGCGTGTGTGTGTGTGTGTTTGTGTGTGAGAGAGAGAGAGAGAGCGAGCGCGTGAGAGAAAGAGAGAGAGAGAGAGTGTTCAGCTCTGTAAGGACAAGTTGGTAGTGAGTGTCTGTTCCTTTTCTTCCATTTGTTTTTCTTTTTTTTGGAGGGGTCTTCCATTTACACAGCACAGGTAATACGCACGCTCACACACTCTTCCCTTTCACGTAGCACTGTTCAGTATTAAATATCTACACACACACACACACACACACACACACACACACACACACACACACACACTCACACACACACACACATAGACACACAATCCTATACTTCTCTCATTGTCCTATCAATGATAGATAAACTGATAAAATACCATTTTGAAGAAGTGAGGACCAGCCAGAAAACTGCTCAGTCTGTTGATTAGTAATGTACAGTATTCCAATCCTCAATATGTAGCAAGTAAAATTAAGTATAAACACACACACACACACACACACACACACACACACACACACACAAATCAAAGTTTATCTTGTACACTCCTGCATATTGAACCCAATTTTACCCAATAGCACTTTTATCAATTTAAGGTGAATCCCTTCACTTTTATTACAACTCTCATCTGATTTTGAAAATTCAGTGCCAAAGCTAATTGGTTTATACACAGCAAGTGGCCAACTCTCTCTATCTCTCTCTCTCTCTCTCTCTCTCTCTCTCTCTCTCTAATAATACTACATGAGAAACTTGTAGCATTTTTGTCATGTATAATATATTACTACATTGTAATCATATCCGTCTCTATCACGCTACTTACATTACTGGCTGTAAATTGCTCCTGGAGGTGTTTTTATATCATCATATACATCATAAACACTTTGTCCTCATCATAGTGAATCCCAATGTTTATGATATCGACCTTAATCATTCGTGACATGTCCTGTTAGCATGCCTGCTCATGCACGTGTGTGGACTTCATCTGTGTATCATCATCATCATCATCATCGCTGCCATTGTCACTTCTGAGAACTGAATTCTCCATCCTCACACTGCAGAGAAAACAAGAAAATGGAGGCAAAACCAGCATTCAGTCTTTATCCATTCATATTTAGAAAAAAAAAAGGGAACACTCACTACGTAACTTTTTCCTTTTTATGAAACTCCTCTGAAGGAAAAGCCAGGAGAGGATGAAGAGGCAAGTGGAGGAGCATCAGAAATATCTCAACCCAAGCCAGGCAAATAACAGTCAATAACAGTCTTCTCCTTGTGTTTCCTTGTGTTTAGGCATTGTTGTTGTTATTGTTGTTGTTATTATTATTATTATTATTATTATTATTTTTATTGTTATTATTATTATTATTATTAGTAATGAGTTTCCCATTGTTAGCTGCCTTTATTTTTCTTTTTCGGAGAGAATGGAATGGCGTCTTATTTGGTTTGTTCTGAATTTTTTCGAGGTCTGATGGCATGTGCACCCCGATAAAGTGTCGATTATGGAGGCGTTCTTGCACTCTGTATTTCCTTGTTGTGTAAATCATATTGCCAAAGACAATTTCATCAATATGTAAATATCACTTTGTCCATTACTATAAAAAAAAAGATTCCTTTTTTATTTTCTTTTGCGTTCGTTCATTACTCCAACCTTCCATCACGTTTCTGTGCTGTATTGTCTTCCAGTTGCAATAAAGAAAAAAAATGAGTTGCAAAGGCGAACTTCTTGGACTTGTGTGATTCGAAAATGAATGCCAGTCTGTTTAAAATGACTTTCGAAGAAGCTTTATAAAAACGATCCTCGTGAAACAGAGTTTTTGTTGGTATTATTACATCATAAATAATAAAAGCCAATCAGGTTTCAGTTCAGTTCATCATTCATTCAGTTCATTTTCTGTAACCGCTTAATCCTAATTTGGGTCGCGGGGAGGCTGGTGCCCATCCCAGCCAACTTCGGGCGAGGGCAGAGTACACCCTGGACAGCTCGCCAGGCCATCGCAGGGCGGAAACACGCCGACGGCTTTGCAGCCTACTCTTGTCGAAAGTCAGCAATGGTTCTTTTACATGCCTCTCACCATAGACAGTGAGAGACATGGCCGGCCTTTGATAACCCAGTTAGCTCCACTGGGGGGGACAGTGACAACCTTGTGGAGAGTGGGACTCAAACCCCCAACCTTTGGATCAGCGATCCAGCGCCCTATACCACTAGACCACCACTGCCCCTAACCGATCAGGTTTCAGTATACAATAATCAATAGTGCTTTACAAAGGAAAACATTACGATATTGTGGCTTGACTTTTTTTTTTTTTTTTTTTTTCTGATCAGTATATATGTGAGGCACTCCACCGAATGTAGGCGCTTGTATGGCGGCGTCTGGTGCTTGTGAGACAAAGCGCGGCTTATCCGGACTTCCGATCTTTCAAGTGAGCAAGTGAAGGTTGAGTACTAAACAAGTATTCAACACACACTTGCTCACTTGAAAGTCCGGAAGTCCGAATAAGCCGCGCTTTGTCTCACAAGCACCGTACGTCGCTTGCGACAAGCGCCTACATTCGGTGGAGCGCCTCACAATTGTGAAAGCATCAGTGCTGTTGTTTTCACGAATATCAAACCTTTCATATTTCACTTTACAGTTTATTATAGTTTTAACAAATGTTTATTATGCTTTAATAATTCTATGTTAATTATCAATTTTACAGTTTTTTACTTAATTATAACCCCGTAGGGCCTCCAACAGCATCGATCGCTTCCTTAAATGAGCACAACCCTGTGTTTTATTTTAATCTTTACATTATATTACTCACTGCTCTCAAAATTTCACGTACATTTTGGATTTTGAGTCAAAGATCATATCAAGTCGAGTTTATATTGTATTTAAGTTACAAGATAAAAACGACAGATGGATTTTCTAAGATAAGTGAAAATAAGAACTGCAAGACTGCAGGCGAGACCTACGAGCCGAGGAAGAAGAGGAGGAGCCTTTGGCATGACCGGCAACATGATTGACAGGTGAGTCCTAACTATTGGTGGTGTACTTTTTATACAGAAATTTTCTGGAGGGGGGGGGGGGGTAGTTCATTTTCTGTAACCGCTTAATCCTAATTAGGGTCACGGGGAGGCTGGTACCCATTCCAGTTCACTCTGGGGGAGAGCAGAGTACACCCTGGACGGCTTGCCAGGCCATCACAAGGCTGAAACACGCTGACAGATATGCAGCTACTCTTGATGAAAGTTAGCAATGGTTCTTTTACATGAATCTCTCACCATAGACAGAGACATGGCCGGCCTTTGATAACCCAGTTAGCTGCGGGGGGCAGTGACAACCCATGGGCAGTGGAGCTTGAACCCCCAACCTTATGATCAGTGATCCAGCACCTTTTCCACCAGGCCACCACTGCCGGGGCAAAAATATTGAGATTAACAACATTAATGGCACATTTAACTCAGAAGCACAAACTTCAGAAGATGCTACTGAACCTTAACTGGATGTCCCCAGGAGGGGGATGAGTAAAATGATTGACAGGTGACTCCTGGATGTTGGTAGTATACTTTTGTTTTTGTTTTGGTTTTTTTATAAAAGCTGTAGAGGGGAACAAAGGCTCAAGTGTATCTTCTAATAAGATATTTTATTAAATTTGCTGCAGTATCATATCAAAGTTCTAGCAGTTAAAAAAATAGCTTGATGCTAAAATCACCGAGGGCAGTGAGAGGTGACCCAGTGGTAAGGTGCTGGATTACCAATCCGAAGTTCAGGGGTTGAAGCCACACCGCCAACGGGTTGTCACTGCTGCCCCCCCCCCAGTGCGGTTAACTGGGGTATCAAAGGTCGGCCATGTCTCTCACTGTCTATGGTGAGAGGTTCATGTAAAAGAACAGATGCTGACCTTCGTCAAGAATAGCTGCAAAGCCGTCAGCGTGTTTCTGCCCTGCGATGGCCTGGTGAGCTCTCCAGGGTGTACTCTGCCCTCCACAGAGTCAGCTGAGATGATCGCCAACCTCCCCGCAACCCTAACTAGGATTAAGCGGTTCAGAAAATAAATGAATGAATGAAAATTCAATACATAACTCATTCCGAAAATGAATAAACGAATGAATGAAATCGCCGATCGCCACTTTAAATTAAAAAATACAGTACAGCGTCCGGTTTTCTTGTGTTTGTGTTTCCGGTACGGTATTTTGAATTAGTCCAGATCGCTATCTGCTTGGTGTTGATTCTATATTAATCCCAGCTGCTTGATACACACTAATGTTGTGACCCACTTATTCATATTTACTCTCTCTGCATAATTTATAGTTGTGTATAAAAAAGCCTTGATAGTCAGTCTTTTAATTTAAGAGGGTGAGCCTGGAGAGCCCACTCAGCCCCATCCGTGTACAGTGTCACCACACCCAGCACCCAGGCTCGACTGGGTTGCTATGCAACTGCAGCAAAAGAAAGAGAAGAAGAAGAAGAAAAAAAAGCACAAGAAACTGCACAATGCCAGACACAGACACGCACTCACAGTTCATGGATTTTGCAGGACTTATTTTCTGGTTGGAGAAGTAGAACCAGCATCAAACCCATTTTCTTTCCTTTCTTTGCCAAAGCAAATCATGTTGATGGGTTTCTGACCTGCTTTAATGTGAAGATAGAACTCTGGACAGCCTTTGACCTCGTAAGATATTCACCACAAATATCACCATGGCACCAAAAAGCTGTTTCATTTGTTCTGTAAATGTTTTGTTCGGACTCCCAAGAGAATCTAGAGCACTGTGCCAGAATCACACACACACACACACACACACACTCAAAAGATAGATTGCATGTTTTTTGTTGCCAGGGAAACAAACAGAGGCGACTCTCATACCGATACACCCTGAATTTTTTTTAAACAATCGTCATTGCTCAGATTTTTATCTGTACAGAAGCCTCACACTTCACACAATAGTTTTATAAACGTACTTCTATACACTTTGCATGCTTTTTTCAACAATTTTCCTATTTCTTCAACAATTTTCCTATTTAAATCTTTAATTCTATTCATTTTAAAGAGAATTAAGCACATAATTATTACTCGGTTTTTTTTTTTTTTTTTACAGTATTTTGTTATTTTGAGCAGTGGTGTCCCGGTGTTAAGTTGCTGGATTATTAGTCCAAAGGTTAGGGGTTCAAGCCCCACTAACACTGAGTTGTCACTACTGTCCCCCCAGTGCACCGAACTGGGTTATCAAAGGCCGGCCATGTCTCTCACTGTCGATGGTGAGAGGTTCATGTAAAAGAACCATTGCTGACTTTCATCAAGAGTAGCCTTAGACGGCATAGCCGTCAGCGTGTTTCTGCCCTGCGATGGCCTGGCAAGCTCGCCAGAGTGTACTCTGCCCTCACCCAGAGTCGGCTGAGATAGGCACCAGCCTCCCCGTGTTCACGTAATTAGGAGTAAGTGGTTCAGAAAATGAATGCTTGAATGAATGAATGATTAACTGAAGGTTGCAAGATGGCATAGTGGTTAGCACATCTGCTTGACAGCAGAAAGGTCCTGGGATCAAGTCTCAGGCTCGTGTGAAGTTTGCTTGCTTTCCCTGTGCTCATGTGGGTCCCCCCCCCCCCCCGGTACTCCAGTTTCCTCCCACGGTCCAAAAACATCGATGACATGTGGTGAGATTGACAGCTGGTGAGGCTCTGGCTCTTTTGGAGTCAGATTTACAAAAACAAATGAACTGAAAAGAGAATATCATCATTTGATTGACGATAGGGGCAGCAATGTGGAGTAGTGGTTAGTACGCCTGCCTCATAGCAAGAAGGCTTGGGTTCAGTTTCCAGGCTGGGCATTTCTGTCTGGAGTTTGCATGTTCTCCTCCTTCTTGTGTGTTTTTCTTCTGGGTACTCCAGGTTCCTCCCGCAGTCCAAAAACCCGAGGTGTGAGATTGTGTGTGTTGACTCTGCAATGGCCCAACAAGCTGTCCAGGATGTACCCCGCCGTCAACCAGAATAGACTGAGATGGGCGCCAGCCTCCTCATGACCCTATTTAGGATTACGAGGCCCAGAAAATGAATGATTGAAGCTTGACAGAGGAGGCTCTGCCTCTGTTGAATGCACGTGCCTTAAAGACACGAACATTAGGCTAACTGGCTGTTCCAAATGCACCCTGGGTAAGAGTCTGTGCATGTTGGCCCTGCAATAGTTTGGCGAGTTGTTCATGGTGTACCCCATCTTTGCCCCGTTGTCAACTGAAATAGCCATCAGACTCTCCGCAAACCCTTGTAGGATTGAACATTGTGGCAAATGAGTGCGAATGAGTAGTTATTTGAATGTTAATTTTGCACATTATCACATCTTTGCTAGTTTTTTTTTTTATAACATAATTCTCCATTCCTCTTGTTTTTAAATAAAAAACTTGTGTCTATAAACACATTCATAAAAAAAAGGTGTTAACTGTAGTTATTAGTAACATAGACCCTGTGTTTGCGTATCATGAGAACCCACCATTCATCTGTGAAACTCTGCCTGTAATTACACTCTCATTTATTCTGGTTTCCAAGGCAGCAGGAAATGGGGATTTTTTTCTCTACAGTGGGATGAATCAGTGTGCACCACCCCCGCCACCCCCGTCAGGAAAGCACACTGCGAACTGATAACCGTCCAAATCCATCGCACACATTAACTATTTCTAATTTGGCCTGCAGTCTTGTAAGTCCCAAATAAACATGAAGGTATTACTTCAAATCGGAGGCATTAAAGTCAGAGCATTCAGATGCCTCTACGAGTCCATACATCTGGCTGATTTGTGTCCAGACACAGATCGGGGATCTGAGCAGAAATCCCTGCAGAATGTTTAAACTCAGATCTTTTCATTTTCTTAAATCCAACGAATCACATTTTATCTGACTTGAAATGACCCCTGATAAGCGTTCAGAGGATCAGAGATATGCATGCAAAATATATTACACGGTGTATATCATGGCCTATGGGTGCGGTGAAGGAGGACATGAAGGTAGTTGGTGTAAGAGAAGAAGATGCAGAGGATAGGGTGAGAGGGAGGCAGATGATTCGCTGTGGCGACACCTGAGGAGAACAGCTGAAAGGAAAAGAAGAAGAAGAAGGAGGTTTATCTCATGCAATCAATCTGTATTACTGTATTATATCACACTCACATTATCCTCTAGCTTCAATACTTATTACATCTTATCGTTTCGCATGCAATCTCAATATGCTTGATTGTATTTTTTAAGTATTATTTTCTATACCAGAATGGTGGGATTAGTCAGCTTTCTTGGGATTAAAAAGCATTACAGTACTGCGTGTGGCTAATGCCTGAAACAAAACCACGGATACTCACAGTTTGTCACAGTAAAAGAAAGGTACAGAGAAGGTCAGAGTGAGCTGCATTGTGCCTTTGTGGATCTGGAGAAAGCATATGACGGGGTGCCGAGAGAAGAACTGTGGTATTGCATGAGGAAGTCTGGAGTGGCAGAGAAGTATGTTAGAGTGGTGCAGGACATGTATGAGAGATGTAAGACAGTGGTGAGGTGTGCTGTCGGTGTGACAGAAGAGTTCAAGGTGGAGGTGGGACTGCATCAAGGGTCAGCTCTGAGCCCTTTCTTGTTTGCTATGGTGATGGACAGGCTGACAGACAAGGTTAGGCAAGAATCTCCATGGACTATGATGTTTGCAGATGACATAGTGATCTGCAGTGAGAGCAGAGAACAAGTGCAGGAAAATCTAGAGAGGTGGAGGTATGCCCTAGAAAGGAGAGGAATGAAGGTTAGCCTCAGTAAGACAGAATACATGTGTGTGAATAAGAAGGACCCAAGAGGAACTTTGAGGTTACAGGGAGCAGAGATAAGAAAGTGGAGGATTTTAAGTACTTAGGCTCAACAGTCCAGACCAATGGAGAGTGTGGAAAAGAGGTGAAGAAGCATGTGCAGGCAGGATGGAATGGTTGGAGAAAAGTGTCCGGTGTGATGTGTGATAGGAAGGTATCGGCAAGAATGAAAGGAAAAGTGTACAAGACGGTGTTGAGGCCAGCGATGTTGTATGGTTTAGAAACAGTGGCCCTGGGGAAAAGACAGGAGGCAGAACTGGAGGTAGCAGAGATGAAAATGTTGAGGTTCTCTTTGGGAGTAACGAGGATGGATAGGATCAGGAATGAGTACATCAGAGGGGCAGCACATGTAAGATGTTTTGGAGACAAAGTCAGAGAGGCTAGATTGAGATGGTTTGGACATGTACAGAGGAGGGATAGTGAGTATATTGGTAGTAGGATGCTGAGGTTGGAACTACCAGGCAGAAGGCCCAGAGGAAGACCAAAGAGAAGATTTATGGATGTGGTGAAGGAGGACATAAAGGTAGTTAGAGTAAGAGTAGAAGATGCAGAGGATAGGGTGAGATGGAGGCAGATCATTTGCTGTGGCAACCCCTTAAGGGAACAGCTAAAAGGAAAAGAAGAAGAAGACTCACAGTTTGTCAAGGTAACTGGGAACAGGCTGCATGATCCTTATCACACTTTAAAATAGAAAAATAACACATAAAAATATTTGTTGGTGTTGTTGTGTTTAACCCAGTGCTTCTCAAATAGTGCCCGTGGAGGCTGAGCGCATATGACCCTGGATAACTTGCTTTTCTGGAATAGTGTAGGAGAATTAAGTGTAATTGCACCTCCACTCCAGTAGATGGCAGTAGCGCTTTAATTGTCGCGCTCTGATGTAGCGGTTTTTTGCACGAGCAAACGGTATGAAGTGAAGTAAACAACCCCTCAAGAAACAAAACGGAAAATTTTCTAACAGGAACGAAGAGAAAGGTGGAGAGAGACGGAGATATTTAAGACATAAGTAAGTTGAATGAGTTGAAATAAGGATGTACTTTTTTGAATTTCAAGCACATTGGTGCACTTTAAATCTTTTCTGTTACAGATTAAAAAACACTGTTAATGAGTTTTTGCTTTATTGTGAATTGAGCTATATTTCTTCATTTTTTGTTTTTAATGTTAGTAAAGATACAATGTTATGCAGAGGTGTACTAATAACAATTTTATAGACAAATAATACTACTTCTTTTCGCTCGCGGAGCAGTGTGTGTGTGTGTGTGTGTGTGGGTGGGTGGCGGAGAGGGTGTGTGTGTGTGTGTGTGTGTGTGTGTTTTTTTTCTTCCTACAGGGGGCGCCTCACAAAATAATTGACAAGCACTGGTTTAACCCTTCCAGTCAGGGTAGGAGGGAGTCTCACCCACTAGCTACATCTCTGCAACAGTCGAGTTTGGTTAGTCATGTTGATACAAAACTTAAATAAATAAATGAAGTTTTTTTTTTTTTTTAAACAACGAAATGATTGCTAATGTTGCTTCTTGTGGAATAAGTCTAGAAGTCATGGAAAGCTGCCTGCTAAGAGTTAGCATGCTAACCCTAAACATTTTGGTTAGAAGGTAGTCTTGGCTACCAGCCAAGACATAAGAAAGTGTAATGAGTTGAAATAAGGATGTACTTTTTTGAATTTCAAGCACATTGGTGCACTTTAAATCTTTTCTGTTACAGATTAAAAAACACTGTTAATGAGTTTTTGCTTTATTGTGAGTTGAGCTATATTTCTTCCTTTTTTGTTTTTAATGTTAGTAAAGATACAATGTTATGCAGAGGTGTACTAATAACAATTTTATAGACAAATAATACTACTTATTTTCGCTCGCGGAAATACTTCTTCCCCTGATACAGGTAACAATACACAGATAAGCCTTCAGCTGTACCACTCTCACTCACGCACTCCTTTATCGAACCACTTAATTTTACTATCAGGGTCAGAGGAGGCCGGTTTCTAATTCAGCCAACACTGGGCAAAAGGTGGAGTATACATTGTACAGCTCACCAGACCATTGTAGATTGAGCATGCACACAGCCATGCACTCACATCCAAACCTCATTCATTCATTTTCTGTAACCGCTTAATCCTAATTACGGTCACAAGGAGGCTGGCGCCCATCCCAGCCAGCTCCAGGTGAGGGCAGAGTACACCCTGGACAGCTCGTCAGGCCATCAAAAGGTGGAAACACACTGACGGCTATGTAGCTACTTTTGTTGAAAGTCAGCAATGGTTCTTTTACATGAAGCTCGCACTATAGGCAGCGAGAGACATGGCTGCCGGTCTTTGATAACCCAGTTAGCTGAACTGGGGGGCAGTGACAACCAGTTGAGAGTGGGGTTTGAACTCCCAACCTTAGGATCAGAGCTCCAGCACCTTTACCACCAGGCTACCATGGTTCATCCAAACCTCACATAGGGGCAAACTAGAACAGCCAGTCAGCCTACTGGGCATGTCATAAATTCCACAATCTATCTTCCATAGTAGGAGGAAACCTACACAAGCAAGAACATGCAGAAATAAAATACCCAAGCCTGAGACCCGAAACCTGGACGGACCGACCTTCTTACTGTGGGGCAGATTTGCTAACCGATACGCTACCATGCCACAAAATACTCAATGTAGTAATTTTATTTTCTAAAATCTGATGAGTTAAAGAGGTCGCTTCAGTTTAATAGTCAGTTGTTGGATCAGTCAATTAATTTATGGCCACAGTGTATTATCTTTTCCTTAAAATATTAAGAAGTAACTAGCATGGCATCTTGGGAGCATTGTAATGACTTTTTGTTTGCTGTAGAGTTTTTTTTTCAATTCACAATGTGAAATGGACTGGCACACAGGAGCACCGTGAATCATACTTAGGAATGTGTGCATGAGAAAGAGAGAGAAAGAGAGGGATGGATGGATGGATGGATGGATAGATAGCGTGCGAGAGAGAGCAAGAGGGAGGGGGGGATGGATAGATAGAAAGAGAGCAGGGGGTAGATAGATAGATAGAGAGAGAGAGAGATTGAAGTATGGAAAGAGAGAGAGAGAGGTAATGAATTTGACATTTTCCGTGCAGGCTGTGCTGACGATGCAGGTGGAAATGCCAAGTTGAATGACTCCCATTTCTCTCCCTGTAGCACAGCTCAGCTGAAGTTTCCACGCCTGGTCACCAGGCCTTATTACCCCCCCCCCCCTCTCCACTCTCCTCTCTCCAATCCTTTTCTTCCTTCTCTCTCTCTCTCTCTCTCTCTCTCTCACACGGTCCTATTTCACTCTCTCTTGCACTACCCCCCATGCCTCTTACAAATGAGTCTGCGGTAAAATTAATGTCCTGTAACACGGCTGCTAACTGCAGGTACCCCGTTTCTTCTTTCTCTGCAGCTAATGCCCTTGATCTTTCATTAGGACTTGTACCCAAAGCACCTAAGGGGGGGACTCGACACTTCTCCTCGTCCCTGACTGCTTGCTTGCCCTCTATTTTTCTCTCAACTCCCAAAAGGTTCTCGCTGAACTATGGACGAAAATAAAATGGCTCTCTAGGAAAAAGAATGTATGGCATGTCAAAGCACACTGAAAGCTAAAGCTCACCGTTACCATTGTTATATGTGTTTAAAAAATGCAGTGTTTTCCACTTCATTTACAAAACAGGACTCCGTATTTATTAATTTACAACTTTGTCTATGAAATCTTCAAGACAGTTCTCTGTGCGGGTCCAATTAACTTCAGGAGGCTGGGAGAAAGGGCAGTGGTGGCCTAGTGGTATAGGTGCTGGGTCGCTGATCCTAAGGTTGGGGGTTCAAGCTCCACTCACTACAGGTTATCACTGCCCTCCCCCAGCCCTCACCCCACCCCTCAGCGCAGCTGACTGGGTTATGAAAGGCGGGCCATGTCTCTCACTGTCTATGGTGAGAGATTCATGTACAAGAACCATTGCTAACATTCAACATCAGCGTGTTTCTGTCCTACGATGGCCTGACGAGCTGTCCACGGTGTACTCTGCCCTCAGCCGGAGTTAGCTGGGCTGGGCGCCAGCCTCCTTACGACCCTAATTAGGATTAAGCGGTTACAATGAACTGAACTGAGACTGGGGGAAAATAGCCATCAGAAACTACGAAACCCCTCAGCCGTCCAACTGTTCTTGAGAAATAGGTCAAGGTCGAGGTCATTTTGACAAGCTCAAAGGTCAAACAGAGAAACTGACGAGCCTATGCATACCATAGGAAACCTCCAAGAACAATTTCAGAATCATCTACCTTCTGCCAGGTAGCTCCAACCTCAGCATCCTACTATCAATATACTCACTATCCCTCCTCTGTACATGTCCAAACCATCTCAATCTAGCCTCTCTGACTTTGTCTCCAAAACATCTTACATGTGCTGCCCCTCTGATGTACTCAATCCTGATCCTATCCATCCACATTACTCCCAAAGAGAACCTCAACATTTTCATCTCTGCTACCTCCAGCTCTGCTTTTCCCCAGGGCCACTGTTTCTAAACCATACAACATCGCTGGCCTCAACACCGTCTTGTACACTTTTCCTTTCATTCTTGCCGATACCTTCCTATCACACATCACACCGGACACTTTTCTCCAACCATTCCATCCTGCCTGCACACACTTCTTCACCTCTTTTCCACACGCTCCATTGGTCTGGATTGTTGAGCCTAAGTACTTAAAATCCTCCACCTTCTTTATCTCTGCTCCCTGTAACCTCACCGTTCCTCTTGGGTCCTTCTTATTCACACACATGTATTCTGTCTTACTGAGGCTAACCTTCATTCCTCTCCTTTCCAGGGCATACCTCCACCTCTCTAGATTTTCCTGCACTTGTTCTCTGCTCTCACTGCAGATCACGATGTCATCTGCAAACATCATAGTCCATGGAGATTCTTGCCTAACCTTGTCTGTCAGCCTGTCCATCACCATAGCAAACAAGAAAGGGCTCAGAGCTGACCCTTGATGCAGTCCCACCTCCACCTTGAACTCTTCGATACCTTCCTATCACACATCACACCGGACACTTTTCTCCAACCATTCCAACCTGCCTGCACGTGGTTCTTCACCTCTTTTCCACACGCTCCATTGCTCTGGATTGTTGAGCCCAAGTACTTAAAATCCTCCACCTTCTTTATGAATAAGAAATGTGCGTTGAACATTTCTGGACGCACGGTCACAGGAGGAACCGATCAAGATGTTTCATTCCTTTTTCAGATCATTTTGAGATTTTCAGAGATAAAGTTTGCCGTTTATGTTTTATCAAAGGAACACAAGCAGATTTTGGTGCTGCCAGGGGATTTAAGAACAGGATAGCACACATGGGCGCGGATCTGTTCTCAGAGCCAAGAGTGCAAAGCCATCGAGTTGTGTAACTCCTCAGCCACCTGTTCTGACAGGAACTCGTCCATGTTGATTAACAGGGATAAAATGCTGTGATTAAGCAACGAGAGGTATGCGAGAAGAAGTGGATGGGTAAATACTTTTTTGATATTGATTGAGCCCAGTCTATTATTAGTTCTTTCTGAAATTCACTCAGAGCCTTCAGAACGGCGCCCGTTCCAAACGTCCGGACTTAATCGAGAACTTATTGAGAAAATTAATGCATCTTGGCACGCAGCTGCAGTTACAGTGATCCGGAGTGGCGTTATAAAATCAGGCTGCTTTGAGGGATTCATTTGTGCCTGTTTACAGATGCAGATCTATCGCTGCGATCTAATTTAAGCGGACAGATTTACGCCGGCTCCATGGCCAGCTGCGTTCATCAGACTTTTACAACGCCAGAGGGGCTGGAGCCCCCGATGGATTAGATACGAGCATGAGACTTATTAGATCAGCTCTCAAATTAAACCTCACAAGAAACAGGTCATAATGTCTCACTTAGTGCTGGGGGCGGACTATGAGTTCCGTGCTTCTGCTCACTCTGAAATAGTTTGTAAGAGGAGATAAAAATAAACATGCTGCTGCCTCATTTATATTTCTGTGTAAATCTGTACACAGTCTATATTACAGTCATCGAATTGGAAACTTCCTAAACTGAGTGGTTAGCATGGCCGCCTCACAACAAAATGTTCCTGGTGTTCATGTCCTGTGCTCGGTGAGACGTGTTTCTGTGTGCACTTTGCATGTTTTTCTTGTGCTTGCATGGGTTTCCTCCAGGTACTTTGGTTTCCTTCCATAGTCCAAAGACATGCACATTAGGTTCATCAGTTGTTCCAAATTGCCCCCAAGTGATGGTGTGAGTCTGAATGCTTGTATGTCTCACCTCCAATCCACAGACAAGCTGTACAGGGTGTTCTCTGCCTTGACTTTGAGTTGGCTGAGATAGGCTCCAGTCTCCCTGTGATTCTAGTAGGATTAATCGGTTCAGTAAATGGATGGATGGATGTATTATACTGTAGTGTGGAGGTTATTTTTCTATAACAACAGCTCAGATAGTCGTTACAGGAATAGCCATGGAGTCTCCAGCATCAGTGCTTCACCGCACGGTCTGGGGTAATCGATGTTTGCAAAATCTAATCTTTGCTTTAGAATAATGACCCCACTCGCCCTGATTTGTGTGTATCTGTATGCGTGTGTGTTAGCAAGTCCTGACCAATATTTGGGCCAGCCATAGCCTAATGGTTAGAGAGGTGGCTTTAAGAACAATAGATTGCCGGTTCGATTCCCGAATCAGCAGGAAAAATGCGTGGCAGTGGGGGACTGAGCAGTATCTTCCCGTCCTCCACAGTAGTGGCTGAAGTGGCCTTGAGCAAGACACCTAACCCCCAACTACTCACTGGGTGTACCAATGTGTGTGGCAGTGTGTGTGTGTGTGTGTGTTTAATTTGGATGGGTTAAACATAGAGGAAATAATTGCCCTTACAGCATTAATAAGGTATATCATAAATAAATAAAAAATAACCAAGTGGCCACAGAGACTACAGAAAATAAGTCCTAATTTTTTAATGTCGCCCCCTGTTGGACAAAAACTCAGCATTGCAGTCATAAAACTGCAAACTCCATTTTAATGAAACCAAACCTTTCATTGCTCAATAAATCTTCACTACATCACTTCACACAGTCTGGATTTACAGCATCGTGTTTCTTTCCGACTTCAAACTGGTTTTCGATGCAATACCGCTGAAATCCAACAGATGGCGCAAGATACACACAGATTAAATCGCTACAGAATCTGACGTGACAATGAACACCACAAATGAGACAGAGCAGTTTGGGAAGGGTAATAACAGCAGTAGTAATATTTGATCCACTAGGTTTTAACAATCACACATGTATAGGATAGTTGTAGAAATAACATTATAAAAGGTAGAAGCCGATTGAAATGATTTTTGCCGCGCAGCTCAGCAGGTGGACACTCTGGGTTGCCAGATGTTAAGCACTTGAAGATTTGATACATACTGTACATACTGACTTCTTCTTTTCGGCTTTTCCCCGTTCTCGAGAGTCGCCACAGCGAATCATCTGATTCACACATTTGATTTGGCAGAGGTTTTTACGTCGGATGCCCTTCTTGTCACAACCCTTTTAGCAAGGGACAGAAACACGCTGATGAATTTGCAGCTACTCTTTATGAAAGTCAGCAATGGTTCTTTTACATCCCTCTCATCATAGACAGTGAGAGACATGGCCTGCCTTTAATAACCCAGTTAGCCTCACTGGGGGGACAGTGACAACCTTGTGGGGACTCGAACCCCCAACCCTAGGATCAGAGATCCTGTGCCCTAACCACGAGACCACCTCTGCCCCCATACTGTACATCTACCGAATTTAGTTAGATCGATCACCTTCCCTTTTCCAGAGTTGGCCGAGATGGGCACCAGCCTCCCTGCGACCCTAATTCGGATGAAGCGGTTCAGAAAATAAATGAATAGATGATATTCATTCTTTCTTGTTACTGGATCCAAACACACACACACACACACACACACACACACATACACACACACACACACACACACACACACACACACACACACACACACACATATATACACACATATATATGTATGTATGAGTGATTGAGTGTGTGTGTGTGTGTGTGTGTGTGTGTGTGTGAGTGACTGGGGGGGGATGGAGGGTTGATGGTTTTCACTGCTCTGGGGTTAAAGCTGTTTTTGTGTCTGGTTGTGCTGGCCTTGATGTTTCTGTACCTCCTTCCTGAAGGAAGTGATACATACAGTCCATTTCCAGGTGTGTGGGATCCGTCACAATGCGGTCGGACTTCGCCTGGAGCCAGACAGCATATATTGTGCCCAGATCTGGTGAACAGTAACCCACAATCCCCTGTGCAGTTCTCACCACTCGGGTCATGTTCTTTCTGTCCTTAGCAGTGTAGCTGCCGCACCACACTGTTGTACTGAGACAAAGTCTGCTTTCTGTTGTAGTGCACAGTAGTTCTTAAGCAGCTGAGATGAGACTCCAGTACATTTAAGCTTCCTGAGGAAGAAAAGCTGTTGTTGGGCCTTCTTAACCAGGTATGAGGTGCAAACAGACCAGGACAGGTCAGAAGAAATGTAGATGCCCAGGAACTTAATATTGTAGACACACTCCACCGCCTCCTGTCTCCCTGGTCCTCCTATCGTCCACTATGACGTCCTTGCTCTTGCTGGTGTTCAGAATGAGGTTATTAGTTGAACGCTAGTTTCTCAGGTGCTGAGTCTCCTCTCTGTAGCAGCTCTCGTCATTGTCTGATATGAGGCCTACCATGCTGGTGTCCTCGGCAACATGATAATGATAACGCTGATGACTGATTTACTTAATAAAGGGACACCAGTTGTTTCTTTAATGTTTCATTTTCTTCTGTTTGTGAGAATTTGAACTCAAAAATGAAAACGCGGTTGCAGATGATGGTGATGGTAGAGTAGATCGATCGATACTTTATAAATCCCATAATGAAATTCAGAATGTGCCCTAGGTATGAATGGTTGTATGTATGTTGCCCTGTGGTCTGGCGAGCTGTTCAGGCTCCACCCCACCTTCATCCGGTGTCGGTTGAGATAGGCTCCAGCCCTGCGACCCTAATAGGTTTAAGGAGTTTGCCAAGGAATGCATGAATAAATTAATTAACCATTATTTTCTTTTGCATCCAGCGGTATTTCAACATCGGAGTAGAAGACGCCGTCATCTACCTTCTGCAGCGGGCACTAACCCACCTGGAGATCGCCGGCAGCGCTGTGAGGGTCATGTTCTTTGACTTCTCCAGCGCCTTCAACACCATCAGGCCAGCGCGTCTGCGAGGGAAGCTGGAGGGCGTGGGAGTGGACGGGCATCTTGCTGCCTGGATTATTGACTACCTTACCAACCGTCCACAGTACGTGCGGCTGCGCGGCTGTAAGTCAAAGGTGGTAGTTTGCAGCACGGGGGCACCGCAGGGCACCGTCCTCTCACCCTTCCTTTTCAATATCTATACCTCGGACTTCATATATAACACAAACAGCTGCCACCTCCAGAAGTTCTCGGACGACTCCGCCATCGTGGGCCGTGTGTCTGAGGGGAACGAGCTGGAGTACCGGTCGGTCATCATTGACTTCGTGGACTGGTGTGAGCGCAACCACCTGTGCTTGAACACCAGGAAGACGAAGGAGATGGTGATCGACTTCAGGAGAAACACTCAAACACACACACACACACACTTACTAGTGAACATCCAGGGACAGGACATTGAGACAGTGGACAGTTTCAAGTACCTGGGTGTTCACCTTAACAATAAACTGGACTGGTCCCACAACACCAACGCCCTGTACAATAAGGGCCAGAGTCGCCTCCATCTTCTGAGGAGACTCAGGTCCTTCGGCGTATGCAGACCTCTGCTCAGGACTTTTTATGACTCTGTGGTAGCCTCTGCAATCCTCTACGCTGCCATCTGCTGGGCCCCAGGCAGCACAGAGCGGGACAGAAAGAGACTGAACAAGCTGGTCAGGAGGGCCAGCTCTGTCCTCGGCTGCCCACTGGACTCTGTGGAGGAGGTGAGTGAGAGGAGGATAGTTGCAAAGCTCACATCCATCCTGTTCAACATCTATCACCCACTGCACCAGACTGTAGAGGAGCTGAGTAGCTCCTTCAGTGGACGACTGAGGCATCCTCAGTGCAGGGAAGGAGCGCTACCGCAGGTCGTTCATTCCCACCGCTATCAGACTGTACAACGCCACTTTGTAACTGTCTGTGAAAATAACGGTTATGTGCAATAAACCCCCGTGCACTTTAATCAACCACATCTACCCCACTGACTGTGAACCATATCAACCCATCTACTCTGCACTCAGATACATTACACTTTAATATAGGCCAGTCTATAAAGTTGCTCCATTCTTTTCTTTTATTGTTTATTAATTTATACTATTTATGTATCTACTTATTTATTTACTTATATAATATATATGTACGTGTGTATGTTTGTATTTGTATCTATTTTTGCACCCCCTACTGATGGTACCTCAAGAGCCTGTAACAGTGAATTTCTCCATTGTGAGATTAATAAAGCTGTATCTTATCTTATCTTATCTTATCTTATTTAATAAATTAATTATTGTTTATTCGATCCCTGGATGGCTGAGAAATGAGGCTGTGTCTCATTTGATCACGTGAAGTCAAGACTGCTAATTGGCATGACGAGTTTAATTCAAGTGTTTTGTTGGTCGCAGTGCAGCAGGTGGAAGTATAGAAACCTTTATAAATATTAAAATGCACCCTGAAGAAACAAGAAGGGAAAGTCAGTGACAAAGAAAATATATTTTCAATTTCCTATTCTTTTAATTACTCTGGAGAGTAAACACTGATTGGCTGATAATTAGGGCGCATTGTTAATTTGAGTAATGCTTTTGTAGTTTGAATGCACCTACTATTAATAATGGAGCAGCTGTAATGCATTATATACCCATTTATTTTCTAAGCCACTTCATCATAATTCGGATCATGGGGAGGCTGGAGCCCATCTCAGCCGACTCTGAATAAGGGCAGGGCACACTGGACAGCTTTCCAGAGTGTCGCAAGGCCAACAACTCGCACAACTATTCACACCTAGGGGTGAATTGGAACAGCCACCAACTGGCCTCCTGTGTATGTTTTTGGACTCTGGGAGAAATCAGAGAACCTGAAGGAAACCCACACAAGCACTACTGGGAGAACATGCAAACTCTGGGAATCGAACCCAGGACCGCCTTGCTGTGAGGCGGGCACCACCATGTGTCCTGTACTACATATTGATTATCTTATTGTGGAGGATTAAAACCCAATATGTGGTGAAAGGACCTTGAATTGACCGCGGGTCATGTGACTGCCGAGGTCATGTGATTTATTTTCCGCTCTTAGAACTTAATTTTATTCCTAATTGAAATGTAATATTTTATAAACGTTGTCCGAAAGGTCATATATTTGTACATTTGTTATAAGTGAGTCACGTGAACTATTTTTTGTTGTTATTTCCACACAGTGCTCGCTTTAGAATCTATTTATTTATGTTTACTTGTTTGTCTGTGTTTGAATAATTGTTTTTTTGTTTTGTTTTTGTTGTGCCAGTCCTGTCCTGGCACAACAAATCCAGCACTACTGACCAGAGACACCACTACGAAAAATTAACATTTAAATATGAAATATTCAGCACATGGCAGTGTTCACGCCCAATTACTTAATTATTCTAATGAATTACAAGCATGAATTAATTCTATATAGTAATAACAGATAAAAGATGGCAGTGAAAGAAGTTAAAGTCCTTTTTGTTTACAGACTCAATCTGGCAACCTTGACAAACCCGCTTCTGAGAAACGGTACGCCTAGATCTGACCAATCAGAAACTAGCGGGCGGAGTTTATTACAAGATTGACTGGAGTTCTCACAACAAGCTGAACTGCGTCCGAGTTGGATTTTATACACTTTCGGTAGGTAAGCGACCGTGGAGAACTCAGGCCGGATTATTTCGGAGTTTTATTTCACTCACTTAATTCTTTCACATTAAACCTGTGATAAAGGCGTGAGTAGAGTGAGCGCGGCGCGTGCATTGTGTTTGGCGACACTGTTCAAGTTGAGGCAACAGGTTACTGTTCAAGTGCGTCATGCGTCTCTCTCTCTGTAACTCTGTGTATCTCTCTCTCTCTGTGTATTTCTCTCTCTCTCTCTGTGTATTTCTCTCTGTATCTCTCTCTTGCTGTATCTCTGTGTGTCTCTCTCTCTGTGTGTCTCTCTCTCTGTGTCTCTCTCTCTGTTGTGTGTATCTCTCTCTGTGTGTCTCTCTCTCTGTTGTGTGTATCTCTCTCTGTGTGTCTCGCTCTCTGTTGTGTGTATCTCTCTCTGTGTGTCTCGCTCTCTGTTGTGTGTATCTCTCTCTGTGTGTCTCGCTCTCTGTTGTGTGTCTCTCTCTCTGGGTGTGTGTCTCTCTCTCTGGGTGTGTCTCTCTCTCTGGGTGTGTGTCTCTCTCTGTGTGTGTGTCTCTCTCTCTGGGTGTGTGTCTCTCTCTCTGTGTGTGTGTCTCTCTCTCTGTGTGTGTGTCTCTCTCTGTGTGTGTGTCTCTCTCTGTGTGTGTGTCTCTCTCTGTGTGTGTGTCTCTCTCTGTGTGTGTGTCTCTCTCTGTGTGTGTGTCTCTCTCTGTGTGTGTCTCTCTCTGTGTGTGTCTCTCTCTGTGTGTGTCTCTCTCTGTGTGTGTCTCTCTCTCTGGGTGTGTGTCTCTCTCTGGGTGTGTGTCTCTCTCTGGGTGTGTGTCTCTCTCTGGGTGTGTGTCTCTCTCTGTGTGTGTGTCTCTCTGTGTGTGTGTCTCTCTCTGTGTGTGTGTGTCTCTCTGTGTGTGTGTGTGTGTGTGTGTCTCTCTGTGTGTGTGTGTGTGTGTGTCTCTCTCTGTGTGTGTGTGTGTGTGTCTCTCTGTGTGTGTGTGTGTGTGTGTGTCTCTCTCTGTGTGTGTGTCTCTCTGTGTGTGTGTCTCTCTCTGTGTGTGTGTCTCTCTCTGTGTGTGTGTGTGTGTGTGTCTCTCTCTGTGTGTGTGTCTCTCTGTGTGTGTCTCTCTCTCTGTGTGTGTGTGTGTGTGTCTCTCTGTGTGTGTGTCTCTCTCTGTGTGTGTGTCTCTCTGTGTGTGTGTCTCTCTGTATCCCTGTGTCTTTCTCTCTCTGTGTATCTCTCTCTGTATCCCTGTGTCTTTCTCTCTCTGTGTATCTCTCTCTGTATCCCTGTGTCTTTCTCTCTCTGTGTATCTCTCTCTGTATCCCTGTGTCTTTCTCTCTCCGTGTGTCTTTGTGTATCTCTCTCGCTCTTTCTGTGTGTGCGTCTGAGAGAGATGTATCTTATTGTTCTTGGACTTTTACTCTGCTTCTGGAGAATCTTTTATGTTTTAGAGCGTAATAACATTTTAGTTTGTTTCCCTGCTTTCGGCACATCTAATTCAATTGCTCAGCTGCTTGAGGTGTGTGTGTGTGTGTGTGAAGCATGAAACACTCTCAACCCTGCAGGATAAGTGGTTTCCCAGTCAGAGCTGGGTGATTCCATCTTGATGTTAGAATAAATTGTCCCATTATAGTGTTTATCATTAAAATAAGTGAAATGAGTTAGAAAGATCACCAGGTGATGGAGGCTTTTTGTTCACAGATTCTCCGTCCATGCATCAGCCGAAGATTATCATCACAGCATCATGATATCTTCATGTCAAGAGTTTTTCTTGAAGCACTTGCTATGTTTTTTTTCAGGTGGAGATGTTCTCCACACTTTTATGTTCAGAAACTTGTAGACGAAATGGAACCTCTTCAAATGTGTGAATCTCCCCCGTTTTGGTATTAAATCTGTCCGTCTGTCCGTCACTTCACTACTGTATTGGATTGGATTGGTTCACCACTCCAGTGTGTCGCTTCAGCACTGTATTGATTTAAATGGTTCTTGTATTGAATTAACTCACTCTTCTCAGATTGATTCACTTGCTGATCACATTAGGTCGTGAATAGAATTGGTTCACTCATGGATCAGATCCAGATGCGAGTGCTTTGAGTGGATTTATTTACTTATTTGTTTAATGTAGGCATTTTTTTAGTGTGTTAAATACATTTTTCTTGTAAACATATAAAAACACCAAATGTGCAAGAAGAAGAAAAATCACCAGTAATGAGGTGTTGACAGTAACTCTGCTTCATCACACCTGGGACTAGTAGATATAGTAGAGCTAGGCTATTCACTTGGCAGCTCGCGGGACTCTCTGTAGTGGCCCTTTAAGTTGGCTACATTTTTTTCTTTCTTTTTTTTTTTTTTTTTTTTTTTAAGTAAAACATGTGTATTAAATAATTCATAAAAAAAAACCCTGAAGTCAAGATGTTTTTGGATGATTCTCTGTCGCAACTATTTCCCGCCAGATTAGCCCCACCTCACTGTGGCTCAAGCTGCTATCACAAAGCAATCTCTGTTTGAGGTATCCGCCCTCCGCACTTTTTTGGCTGATACTGTTTTTATTGTTCACACAGTCACCCTGTAACTTTGACTACATCTCTTATGTACTATACAAAAAATGAAAAGTTGATTGGAAGATCAGTTGGATGAACAGTGAATACACAGAGCACTGTTTTTATTTGTTTGCACGAAGCCTGTGTATCTGCTGTGCAGTAAGAGTGCATATATCGGCGTGTAAACAATTTATTTTGAAGACATTCTAAGAAACGTCACACTCACCGTAGCCCGCAGAATACAAGGCGCACCGGACCGTAAGGCGCAACAGCAACAAACAACGCCCGACAGCCCCATTTTTTTAAACACACAAGGCGCACTGGATCATAAGGCGCATTAAGTGAAACAAAAGTCAGATGAGTCAAATTTGATTCAACTGGTTCTCAATAACTCTCAACATTGTTCAGTTGTAATAATATAAAACAATAAACTTACCTTTTCAGTTCAGTCCTCTTCCACAAACCCATCAAATTATTCATCTTCACTGTCTGAGTTTATCACTAAAGCCCAGATCCCTCTAACTTATGACCTGTTTACCAATATCTAGCGGTTTGGAGTTCTTTGGTTAATCCACCGAAATGATGGTAAACTCTGAATTAGTTTGCTTCACTTGGGTTTTGACGGTGAGCTGGGCACATACGGAGTCACAGATCAAAGGAGATGGAGATTTGTAGGAAAAGCCTTCCGGTCTCGTGACTTAACTTCTCTCAGCCATTCACGTATTACTCAGCAAGTCACCTGAGCGAGTCACGGGCACACCTAGTGGCAGTGCTCTGACAAGCCTGAATTATAAGGTGCACTGCCAGAAAAAAAAAAAAAAATTTTGGGTGAAGATGAGAGGATTTTAAGTGCACCTTATAATCCAAAAAAATACGGTACTGTTGTACGATAGTTTCACTGGTTTCTGATGCCTGATCAGAACATTTTGGTGCTTGTGGTTTTGTTCACACATGAACACCATTGAAACACATAATCACGTGTCTTTGACTTCGCGCATGCACACAACAGTCTGCAGTGTTTCTCTGACAACATGAACACCATTTCTCTGATTATTTGAGGCAAAATGTTGGTGACTAGATCATTAATGCAACAGTTCAGTTAATCAAATTTATAATAAGAATTGATTTCTGAATAGGTTGAATATTACAGTTAAAGTAGTACAGTGAGCCCTCCCTACTTCGTGCTTCAGATTCTGTGGCTTCAGTGCATCGCGGGTTTTTCAAAAATATTCATTGAAAAATAGGGAACGAGTTAAGAACAATGCCACAAAACAAAGTCAGTTTTGCAAAAAAAAACAAAAACAAACAAACAATAACAAAACAAACAACCCAAACTCCCCCAACAAAACTACTTACATTTTTATGTGAGGTGCGCATCTGTGTGCGTGCATGCACGTGCGTCTGTATGTGTGTGTATTTATATTTTATTTACATCTTATGCGTTATGTTTGAATGTTTAATTGTTATAAGCATTTATAGTGTTGAATATGTATTTATTTATATACACATATACATGTACGTACACGTCAGTCAAGGAGGGTCGATCCTACTTCGTGGAAATCAGCGGTCGGGGGGGGTTCTCGGTCCTCATTAACCGCGGAAAGTGAGGGATCCCGATACATCCATTTTTACTTTTTCCCCCTCAGTATTAAAATAATTAAAGCCTTGCATTTCTCAATATTCAATTATTTCACTTCTTATTTTTGCTATTGCTCACTAGTCTGAGTATTACTGCTCACTCTTATGTTATAGTTGTGTTTAATACCAGACTACACTCTTGTTGTTTTTGTTGGTACAGTTGTTTGGAGTGAATGTTGTCAGTTAAAGTTATAAATTCTAAGTATCTGTGAAGTGGCTCACGTGGATCGATTACTTAGTTGTGCATACTGCCATTTAATGTGGAAGTGCTGTAGGCCTGTATGCCGTGATATAATACAATGTTCTATTGTTATTATGCATTTACAAAGTATGCACGTCATTGTTGTTGTACTTTACTGTATTCGTAGCTTTGAAAGTGATTTACTTGTTTTTCAGGCCACATTTTTTTCTGCCCTCCCATTTGGGACTGTATTCATGACCCGGCCCTCATTCCAAATGAATTCAAAAGCCCTACAGTAGAAGAATTAGTAAGTGCATTGGGTCTATGTGACAATACTTCTGTCCTTGTCTTGTTTTTTGTTTTGCTCTCGTGACACAAACTCCTAAGACATGCTCAGTCAGCATGAAATGTCAGAAATGGCTTAGAGTGGCGACTTTTTTTTTTTTTTAAGCTAATTTCTTCCTAAAACTTTAAGTTTTCATTACTTAAACTGCAGTTGATATCCACACCCTATTCCTGTTCAGTTTTCATAGCCATTAGGCTGGTAAAATAAATTGTTTTCTCATCAGCACTGCTCCGTAAAATTCATATTGCATCAATTTTTCATCATTCATTCATGTTCTGAAATGCTTAATCCTAGTTAGGGTTATGGGGAGGCTGGCGCCCATCTCAGCCACCTCTGGGTGCACTCTGGGCAGCTTGCCCGGGAAATCACAGTGTATCAATTATGTAATGTATTTTATTTATTTATTTATTTTCAGAAAAACCACAATGGAAACCTCAGAAAACAGCTGAGACTGTTTACAAATGACATAGAAGGTGGTTGTGTGTTTGCTGCTGCACTTGTGATTGTGAGATTGGTTTAGTTCTGTTCAAAATAATTTTGTTTTGCAAAGATTTTTGAAACATGGCTGCTGTTCTATAGCCAGTTGTTCAGAGTCTCAGAGTTGAATACAGTACGTGTTAATGGACTGTTGTCTCGGGTGCATTGTGAAAGAGAAAACTGAAATAAACAAGTACAGTAATGCCTCTAGAATTGAGCAATACAGTGATCCCTCGCTACTTCGTGCTTCAGTTTCTGTGATTTCAATGCACCGTGGGCTTTTCAAAAATATTCATCAAAAAATAAGGAAATTAAAGAAAACTGGGGGAAAAAGTGAAGGAAAATGCCGCAAAACAAGGCCAATTATGCAAAAAACAAAACCCCAAACAACAACAAAAAAAAAAACAACCCAAACCCCCCCATCAAAACTACTTAATCGCATGAGGTGCGCATCTGAGTGTGTGCGCGCGCGTGTGTCTGTATGAGCATGTATTTATATTATATTTATATCTTATGCATTATTTTTGAATGTTTGTTATAAGCATTTATAGCGTTGAATATATATTTATTGATATTATATACACATATACATGTACGTACACGTCAGTCAGGGGGGTGGATCCTACTTTGTGGAAATCAGCGGTCTTGGGGGGGGGGTCCCCATTAACCCCAAAAGTGAGGGATCCCTGTATTTAGATCCTAGTATTCCAAGACGCAAGCAAAAATCTGATGGTATATTGCACCCGCACAGGAGGGAATCCTTCAAGGTATGAGGCCTACTCTCGAATACTATTGCTAGGTGGCAGCAACTTGTAGTGTTACTAGCGCTTACTGCGAGTTTACTCGCTCAGTTCATGTGTTCAACAATCTCCAAAAGCAAGTGATAAGGGTTGTGGTGAAAAGAAAAACTCGTCATATGATGTGGATGGAAATCAAAGCACAAAATCATAGAAAGAAAAATTATCAAATAAAACAAAATTAGTGTAAAGTTTTATAGATTTAGTGTAGGCTAAGTCTCTGCATTCTCAATCTCCCTCCTCCTCCTCTCGTCTCCGATCGCTGCAGTCGTTTGTCTCCAAGGCAAATATAATAAATTTGGGAATTTCCCTGTGGGACTCATGAAGTATCTGTCTGTCTGTCTGATCAAACACCATGTTTATGTGATGAGTTGTTTCTTTTTTATTTAGTAATGCATTCTTTGTTTTCATCATTTGTTTTTACATTATTTAGGATTATTTTTGTTTTTTGCGGGGCTGGAACCAATTGAAGGGTTTTATGTTCATTCTGATGGGGATAAGCTCTTGGAGCAGATTTAACAAACGAGATGTTTTAAGGAACGAATTAAACTCGTATGTGGAGGTATTACTGCGCTTTCAAAACATCTGTGTTATTTATTCTTGTTTATTTATTAAGAAGTCTCAGCAAATTACTTGAAGTCACCTCAGGCTCCCAGCTTTTTTTTTTTTTTTTTTTTTAAACCTACATTTCACTTGAAAAGCTATTGGGCTCATGAGTCACCTCATTTCTTTATTAAAAACAAACAAAAAACTCATGTCATATTAAGGTTTTCAACAAAACCCAGTGAGAAACCAGGATTTTTTTTTTTAATCGGCCTTAATATTGTAAACAGAAATAAAAGAAAGATCTCCGAGCTGGCTGTCTCTATGTCTACGCTTAAAATAGCTTCATTTTGAGGATTAATTTATTGAATACTTTTCTCAAGAGAAAATACAATGCACTTTAAAATGTTGCGATCTCATTAAGAATTCCATTCACAAAATTAACTTTAGTACCACAAGCAAAGCTTTACAGGGATCCCTCACTTTCTGTGGTTAATGGGGACCGAGATTCCCCCACGACCGCCGATTTAGGCAAAGTAGGATCGACCCCCCCCCGACTGATGTATACGTACATGTATATAATATCAATAAATACATGTTCAATGCTATAAATTCTTATAATAACAATTAAACATTCAAAAAGAATGCATATTGTTATGATACATCTCTAGGATGCTCCTGAACACATCATCAGTGATGTAACCTGAGGTCCTCGGATGTTTCGGGTCTTTCAACATCAGACACCCTCGCCCAGGCGACCCAGCCATGGTTGATCAGACCCGACTTGTGTTCAGGTGGCTTTTGCTTTCCATGGATCTCCTCTCCTAATCCACAGCCATCTCGAGGCTTTCTCTGCTTCCTCAGTGATCCTCTTGATGGCTCTTCTCCTCTCTATCCCCGTAATGCCCAGCACACTCAAGGTTTTATAGAGTGATTGGCCTGTGAACCCTCTGCAGCCAACCTCGATGGGCATACACTGTGCCTTCCAGCCCTGCTTACGGCAGCCTACGACCAGATCTTCATATTTGGTCTTCTTTCTCTCATGGGCTTCATCCAGTCGGTCCTCCCATGGCACGGTGAGCTCCACCAAGATGATGCTCTTTGTCTCCTTTGACACCAGAAGGATGTCTGGCCTCAGGGTGGTTGAGACAATACACTGGGGGAACTTGAGTTGTTTCTCCAGGTCAACAGACAGCTGCCAGTCTTTTGCGGTTGCCAGTAGCCCCGATGGGTTCCTGGCTCCTGCGGTTTTTCCCAACTTCTCACCCGCCTTCACAAAGGTGATCAACTGAGTGGTGGGGCAGGACCGTCTGCTGCTTTTGCTGATTCCCATGCTGATGACTTCCGCAATGGGTTTCAGAACCTGGTTGTGGCGCCAGGTGTACCGCCCCTGCCCAAGGGCTACTGGACAGCAGCTCAGAATGTGCTCCAACGTGCCTCTGCCTGGGCACTGCGGGCAGTTGGGAGACTCTATTCTACCCCAAATGGAGAGGTTTGATGGACTGGGCAGAATGTCATAGACCGCTTGGACAAGGAACTTTATTCGGTGCGGCTCTGTCCGCCAAAGCTCTGCCCATGTGACTTTTCGTTCCATGGCCTGCTCCCACCTTGTCCAGGCACCCTGCTGCCTTAGGCCGACTGCTCTGCTGCTCCTCCTCTCCTCCACTTCTGCCCTCACCTCCTCCTGCACCAATCGCCGTCTCTCCTTCCCCTTGGCCTTCTCATACTGTGGCGTTGTACATGTTCCCAGACCAGCCCTACCGTGGGTCACTGCTCCGACCAGGGCTCTGTGTCGTATCCGCAATTCAGCGTGTGTGACAGCTTCATCGGCTCTCCACTTCCTCCCGGTTTTCACTCTGACCCCTGCCTGGGCCATCTTAGGGTCGCTGGAGTCCCAGTACATCATCACTTCTCTTGCCTTTGTCACCTTAAACTCCTCCTGTAGTGATCTCAGAGGCAGTTGGAGCTTGGTGTTGCGTCCATAGAGAGCGATGCTACTAAGACTCCTAGGCAGACCCAGCCACCTCCTGAGGAAACTGCTAACCTTCCTCTCTAGGCCCTCCACGATCGAAATTGGAACCTCGTAGATGAGTAGAGGCCACAGCACTTTGGGCAGGATGCCATGTTGATAAATCCAGGCCTTGAACTTCCCGGGTAGCCCAGACCGGTCCACTGTTGTCAACCAGCTCTCCAGCTCCTGACAGGTTTCTTGAATGGATGCTGAATCCTTAAGGCTGCTGTTGAACACCTTGCCAAGACTCTTCACTGGTTTTTCAGAGACAGTTGGGATTGGTGCCCCACTGATGCTGAAGCAGAACCTGTCCACAACTTTGCCCCTCTTCAGCACCAGTGACCGCGATTTCTCCGGCTTAAACCTCATTCTTGCCCATCTACACAGCTCTTCCAGCCCTTGCAGAATCCACCTGCTTCCTGGTACTGACTCAGTGGTGATGGTAAGATCGTCCATATATGCCCTGATTGGTGGTTGCCGCACTCCCGTTGCAGACTTTGGGCCCCGACACTGAGTTTCAGCAGACTTGACTAGCATGTTCATTGCCAAGGCAAAAAGGATCACGGAGATGGTACAGCCTGTGATGATCCCAACCTCGACTCTGTGCCAATCTGATGTTACAAGCCCTGCTGACACTCTCATACTGAACTGAACATAAAATGTAAATAAAATATAAACACACACACACTCAGATGTGCACCCACAGAAAAAGATTAGTAGTTTTGTTGTTTTTTTTTTTTTGCATAATTGGCCTTATTTTGTGGCATTTTCCTTAACCTTTTCATCTATTATGCCTTAATTTTCTTTTTTTTTTTTTTACTTAATTTTTTGATTATTTTTGAAAAACCCACGATGCACTGAAGCCGCAGAAACTGGAGCACAAAGTAGCGAGGGATCACTTGCATTGTTACGGTACACCTAACGGCTCACAAGTCAAAACTGAGGAAAGAACATTTTTATTGAGTCGAAACTATATCACGCTCCAATTGAGGACGTTTTCTGTAATAAACTGCAGGTGCAGATTCCAGTCCCTGTGTAGTAGACGCTAGATACTAATTCCTGACTCTCGGTCGTGTGTTATTTTCTTAAATTGATAACTGCAGAATTTTTTTCCTTCGTCATTGCCTGCGTTGTTGCTGTTGTTGTTGCTGTGAAGACTGATCTGGAGGGAGGTCATCGTTGCTAATCTGTATTTATCAGCTCTTTCACCTAAGGGGAAACGGAGCAGCTGCTGCTGACTGAATAAAAATCTCTTTCATCTGCTTCGCCCGTCTGGTGTGAAACTCCTCTCTCCAGGACACCACTTTCACCTCTCCCCTTTCGGATTGGTCTCAGGTGCCCTGTTGTCGGGAGAATCTGCATTGTGTCTGTGTAGTCATGAACATTTATCCTGATTTCCTGATTGATTCACGTGTGGCACTATTTAAATTTGATTCAATTCAAAAAACAAGCTGACGATGTTCACTGGACATTTAGCTACTTGTGCAACTCACAGTCCCGCATTAGCCTTATTTGGTGTAATTAGTCTGTGTGATCTTTGGTTTTTTTTTTTATCTGATTTTTAAATGAGTAATTTTGTTAAATATAATTTGATTTTTTTTCTAGTTCTGATTTGGCTTTTGATATGCACGGATCCCTTGCTACTTCACGCTTCAATTCATGTGGCTTCAGTGCACTGTGCTTTTTTTTTTTTTTTTTTAATTAATCGAATTAAAAAATAAGCAAATTAAGACAAAGTTAACGGAAATGCTACAAAAACAAGGCCAATTATACAAAAAAAAAAAAAACCCAAACAAAAAAACAACCCAAAACCTCCCATCGAAACTAGTTACATTTTTGTGAGGTGAGCATGTGTGAGGATTTATATTGTATTTACATCTGCATTGTTTTTTCATATTTAATTGTTGTTATAACATTTATGACATTGAATATGTATTTATTGATATTATATATATTGTGTGTGTGAGATCCTACTTCGCGGAATTTGGTGGTCATGGGGGGGATCTTGGTCCCAGTTAACTACGGAAGGTGAGGGATCACTGTATTGAATTATTCCCACAAGGAAAGTCTGCATCTGGATTTGTTCCATTCAGAGTGAACACGCGCACCCTTCTGAGCACTGCGCAGCTGTATGACAGAACCCTGCGAGCAGTCGGGGATTGGTATGATAGAATCCTGCGAGCAGTCAGGGCTAGGTATGATAGAACCCTGCGAGCAGTTGGGGTTAGGTATGATGCTCAGGGGCACTTCATCCATGAAGGTGGAGGAAAGGGAAGTTACTGCTCACTCCTTTATCATCCACATGTTTTTCCTGCAGGTTTGGGAATTGAACCAGAAACTTTTGATTCTATATGACTCAATGTCATATTTGTGCTTATGCACCAAATGACAGTTCAGAGTACCCACCCTTTTTGGAGTCTTTGGGGGGACGGGGGGGGGAACGCTCCCTCGGGAGACTCACTCGTTGTCTTGGGAGACTTCAACGCCCATGTGGGCAACGATAGTGTGACCTGGAAGGGTGTGATCGGTAGGTATGGCCTCTCCCGTCTAAACCTGAATGGTATTTCGTTGCTGGACTTCTGTGCTCGTCACAGTTTGTCTATCACGAACACCATGTTCGAACATAAGTGTGCCCATAAGTGAACTTGGCACCAGGAGACCCTAGGTCGCAATTCGATGATTGACTTTGTAGTCGTGTCATCGGACTTGCGACCATATGTTCTTGACACTCGGGTGAAGAGAGGAGCTGAGCTGTCTACCAATCTCTAGCTGGTGGTGAGTTGGCTTCGGTGGTGGGGGAGGTTGCCTTCCAGACCTGGTAGGCCCAAGCATGTAATCAGGGTCTGCTGGGAATGTTTGGCGGAGTCCCCTGTCCGAGAGGCCTTTAACTCCCACCTCCGGCAGAGCTACAACCACATCCTGGAGAAGGCGGGGGACATGGAATCCGAATGGGCCATGTTTCATGCCTCCATTGCTGAGGCGGCAGCCCATAGCTGTGGCCTTAAGGTCGTCGGTGCTTGTCGTGGCGGTAATCCCCAAACCCGGTGGTGGACACCTGCAGTGAAGGGGGCCGTCCAGCTGAAGAAGGAGGCCTATCGGGTTTTATTAGCCTGTGGGACTCCCCAGGCAGCAAACAGGTACCGGCAGGCCAAACGTGCATGCAGCCAAGACTGTCACAGATGCAAAATCTCGGGCGTGGGAGGAGTTCGGTGAGGGCCGAGAGAGTGATTTATCGGTTGGACTCGAAAAGGTTCTGGACCACCATCCGACGCCTTAGGAGGGGGGAGCAGTTCTCCACAAACATTGTTTACAGTGGAGGTGGGGAGCTGCTTACCTCGACTGGGGATGTTGTTGAGAGGTGGAGGGAATACTTTGAGGACTTCCTCAATCCCACCAGCACGCCCTCCATGGAAGAGGAAGACTGTGGGGGTCTGCCCATCATTGGAGTGGAGGTCACTGAGGTTGTCAAAAAGCTCCTCAGGCCGTAGCGCTCTTGACCAACTCTATACACTCCACAGGATTCTGGAGGGGGCATGGGAGTTTGCCCAATCTGTCCACATGTGCTTTGTGGATTTGGAGAAGGCTTTCGACTGTGTCCCTCGAACGATCTTGTGGGGTGTGCTCCGAGAGTACGGCGTTCCGGACCCGTTGCTACGAGCTAGTTGTTCGCTGTATCACCGGAGCCAGAGTTTGGTCCGTATTGGCAACAAACAGGTCGAATTCGTTTCCGGTGGGAGTTGGAGTCTGCCAAGGCTGTCCTTTGTCACCGATTCTGTTCAAAAATTTTATGGACAGAATTTCTAGGCGCAGTCGAGGCGATGAGGGGTTCTGGTTTGGTGGCCATCGGATCTCGTCTCTGCTTTTTGCAGATGATGTTGTCCTTTGGGCTTCATCAAGTTGGGACCTCCAGCTCTCATTGGAGCAATTCGCAGCCGAGTGCAAAGCAGCCGGGATGAGGATCAGTACCTCCAAGTCTGAGGCCATGGTTCTCAGTCGGACATGGGCGGAATGCACCTTCTGGGTCGGGAATGAGGTCCTGCCCCAAGTGGAGGAGTTTAAGTATCTTGGGGTCTTGTTCACGAGTGAGGGAAAGCTGGAGCAAGAGATCGACAGACGGATTCTGCTGTTCTGCTGTTAAGCGGCGCCTGTACCGGTCCGTCGTGGTGAAAAAGGAGCTGAGCCGCAAGGCGAAGCTCTCAATTTACCAGTCGATCTATGTTCCAACCCTCCCCTATGGTCACGAGCTTTGGGTAATGACCGAAAGAACAAGATCACGGATACAAGCGGCTGAAATGAGCTTCCTTCGCCAGGTGGCAGGGTTCTCCCTTAGAGATAAGGTGAGAAGTCTACCATCCGGGGAGAGCTCGGCGTAGATCCGCTGCTTCTCCACATTGAGAGGGGCCAGTTGAGGTGGCTCGGCATCTGGTCAGAATGCCCCCCCGGACGCCTCCCTGGTGTGGTGTTTCGGGCATGTCCAACCGGGAAGAGACCCTGGGGTCGACTGAGAACATGCTGGAGGGACTATGTCTTTCGGCTAGTCTGGGACCGCCTCGGTGTCCCCCCGGGAGAGTTGGAGGAAGTGGCTGGGGCGAGAGACGGCTGGACCGCTTTGCTTAGGTTGCTGCCCCCGCGATCCGACCTTGGACTAAGCAGAAGATGATGATGATGACTCAATGTCCCTTGTTTCCCAAAACTGTTTCCTTTCACCGGATTCATTTATTTTTACACATGGTGTATTTGCTAAAAACATTATTCCTTCTTTTGTTTTTTATCATGAAAAATTTTTGCTGTTTGTTTTTTCATCCGATTCATTTAATTTCACATGTAAACTGAATCAGTAATTTGTGATTCCGATCATATTAAACCGATTCACATCTGTGTCAGATTGAGTCTGCGGTGAATCGAATCACTCCCAGAATAATTAGGTTTGTTCACAGATCAGAGTCACTTCCTGTGCATGATCTGTTTATCAGTCCTCCAGAATTAAAAATAATGTTTTTGATGATTTTATCATTTCTAATGTATTTATCCTGATTACATGTGAACACTTGTCCATCGAGTTAGTGGTCTGATTGCTGTATCTCTTTAGTAATAATGAATGAAATCAGCACTCCTCCTTCTCCAGAAGTTCTTCATAAAGTTTTTCACACCGGTAGCTTTGCTTATATAAGAATAAGATGATTTTAATTGACCAGGGCAGTGGTGGCCTAGTGGTGTAGGGCGCTGGATCACTGATCCTAAGGCTGTTGAGTCCCACTCACCCCAGGTTGTCACTGTCCCTCCCAGTGCAGCTAGCTGGCCATGTCTATCACTGTCTATGGTGAGAGATTCATGTAAAAGAACCATTGCTGACTTTCAACAAGAGTAGCTGTTTCCGCCTTGTGATGGGCTGGCGAGCCGTCCAGGGTGTACTCTGCCCTTGTCCGGAGTCGGCTAAGATGGGCGCTAGCCTCCCAGCCACCCTAATTAGGATTAAGCAGTTACAGAAATGATTTGAATTGAATGTTAATGTTGTTAATGGTAATGCTGGCTGTTGTTTGGGTCCTGCTCTGTTTGTAAGATTGCGCTGTTTTGCCAGTAGTAGGGAATCAAAAGGACGGTACTGTGTTGTTTTGGGGTGTAGTCCAGTTTTTCCCTCTCAGACAGAGAGATGAACATCTACGTCATATTATTTAAGGAGAAGTAGGATTAAGCTCGGTATACAGCTTTCAGGGTCGTCTGGTAAATCACAGCAAGATCCAGAAATGCAAAATATGTTAGTGAAGTGTAAATGTAAATTTATATGCCTGATTGTCTGATTTGATGTGTGCGAGTGTGAGAGAAAGAGAAGGAGGGGTGAAAACAGCAGAGCATGTGTTCTTTCAAAACAATTTTGCTGATGTCATCCCTCTTCCTGGATTTTATTGTGTGTGTGTGTGAGGGAGGGACGGAGAGAAAGTATGAGTGCGTGCATGTGCTGTTATTGCAGATGAAACGTCAGCGCTTGCTTTTTTTTTTAACGGTGGGTGCAGGTGTTCATTGATTATAAAAATAGCACTTTTTAAAACGGGTGGCACAGTGGCGTAGTGGTTAGCGGGTCCACCTTACAGCAAGAAGGTCCTGGGTTCGATTCCTAGTCTGGATGTTTCTGTGTGGAGTTTGCATGTTCTATCCATGCTTGCGTGGGTTTCCTCCAGGAACTATGGCTTCCTCCTGCAGTCCAAAAACATGCACAGTAGGATAAATTGGCTGTTCCAAATCACCCCTAGGTGTGAGTGTGAGCGTAAATGGCTGTGTGAGTGTTGGCCATGTGATGGCTTAGTGAGCTGTCCAGGGTGTACTCCTCCCTCGCCCGGAGTGGGCTGCGATGGGCGTCAGCCTCCCAGCGACCCTAATTAGGATTAAGCGGTTCAGAAAATGAATGAATGAAAACATTTTTCTTTGTAAAACAGCCCAATAAGTCAAGTATCTAGAAATGTACTGTCGCTTTCTTGAGAAACAAAACAGTCAACATTTTAAGGATAATGTAAACGCCTATGTTATGCATTTTGTTTTGACAATATATTATATGTAGTCTCATAAAACAGCAATAAAAAAAAGAGAACTTCTGGAACACAAAATGTTAATCATATGTTTGAAGGATGCCTGGAATATGGTTTAACATTGAAGACTTGAATGTGATGTTATGTAACAGGATAGAGATTTTTTTTCTCTTGGCTTTGAGAAGGTAAAATGGAGAGTTATCACAACACCATATTTACGAGACAACAACAACGACAGCTTCCTAGGAAAGTTTGAACTCTTGCTGTAGGTTATTTCCACCCGAACCGCAATACACTTCGTCACATGAGGACAGATGTCATGTAAAAATCATTCACTTTTTCATTCAACAGTATTATCAAACAGGGTTAAATGGAGTGCTGCTACCTGTCAAACACACACTATTTCAGAAAAATTCAACTATCCAAGTCGAGCTCCATATAGTTTGCCGTGAACATCTAGTGTTTCCACAACATGAATAGAATGTCCATCTTTCCATGATTTAAAAAAAAACAACAAAAAACCGCTTCCTCACTCATGTGATGGTGGCAAGAAATCGTGGAAGAAATATAGGGATCCCTCGCTACTTCGCACTTCAATTCATTCGGCTGCAGTGCATCGTGGTTTTAGGAATATTCTTCGAATTAAAAAAAAAAGGAAATTAAGGAAGAATGGGGGGAAAATGCTACAAAAACAAGGCCAATTATGCAAAAAAAACCCCAAACAAACAAAAAACAACCCAAAACCTCCAATCAAAACTACAGGGCTACAGTTGCTACTTCGTGCTTCAATTTATGCGGCTTCAGTGCATCGCAGTGTTTTGAATATTCATCAAAATAAGGAAGGAAAGGGGGAAAGGTTAAAGAAAATGCCACAAAAACAAGACCAATTATGCAAAAAAAAAAAAACCCAAACAAAACAAAAAACAACCCAAAACCTCCCATCAAAACTACATTTTTGTGAGGTGAGAATCTGCATGCGCACGTCTGTATGTGTGTATTTATATTTTATTTACATCTTATGCATTTTTTTAATGTTTAATTGTTGTTATAAGCATTTATTGCATTGATTTATGTATTTATTGATATTATATACACATATACATGTATGTATGTATGTATATGTCAGTGGGCGGGGGGAGGTTGATCCTACTTTGTGTATTTCAGTTATCGCGGGGGATCTCGGTCCCATTTAACAGCGGAAAGTGAGGGATCCCTGTACCTGTACTCACATAAAAATGTAAGATGTGCGCACGTGCTTGTCTGTATGTGTGTGTGTGTGTTTATATTTTATTGACATCTTATGCATTATTTTTGAATGTTTAATTGTTATAATAAGCATTTATAGTGTTGAATATGTATTTATTGATATTATATACACACATACATTTACGTATACGTCAGTCAGGGGGGGTTGATACTACTTCGCAGAATTTAGTGGTCACAGGGGGATCTTGGTCCCAATTAACCACGGAAAGTGAGGGATCCCTGTACTGAGATTCTCTTTATTCCTTGAACATCCATGTAAATAAAAATATTTACGTTATGATTAAACATCCCAAGAGTTATTTAAGCCGGGATTTCGAAACTTGGTCTTACGATAGACCGTCTGTCTGTCTTCCTTTCGGCTTTTTCCCTTTTACTTGGGAGTCGCCACAGCGAATCATCTGATTCGCATGTTTCATTTGGCAGAGGTTTTTATGTCGGATGCCCTTCCTGTCACAACCCTTTTAGCAAGGGATAGAAACACGCTGACGACTTTGCAGCCTACTCTTTACGTATGTAAGCAATGGTTCTTTTACACGCCTCTCACCATAGACAGTGAGAGACATGGCCCGCCTTTGATAACCCAGTTGGCTGCACTGGGGGGTCAGTGACAACCTTGTGGAGAGTGGGACTCGAACTCCCAACCGACCACTGAGCAAAAATTACAGTCAAGTATGAATTTTATTATGGATTTATTAACAGGAAACAGGAAGTGGTGCTTGTGTGACTTTTCAGAGCTTTAAAATGTGTTCAGGTCATTGCTTAATATAAATAATGATGGAGTTTATTAATTTAATGCTTTTAACTTGATATTACTGCACAAAAGACTCATCGGGTAAAGTTCATGAGGATAGTTTATTCTCGGTAGCAGCAGTATCACGAGGAATTTGATTTAGTGCGCAGGAGGAGAAAGGGTAAAGACGCAGAGACAAGAGGTTTAAGAGATTAAACAGGAAGTGAAGATTCTGAGGGATGTTAAATGTTGATCTTTGTTAGAAACTATTAGCAATCTGAAGTGATGCAGAGTTTAACTTTAGTTTCTGGGTGGATTCTTACAGCAAATAAAACGCCCTGCTCGGTCAACAAAGCGTGGGTGTGAGCTGCTTCAGTCTGATGTCAGGAGAGAGGGCGAGGGAATGGCTTGGCTTGGCTTACTTTGTCCTCACATGCACAAGAGGTTAAAGAGAACATGCGCAGATCTACAGGAAGTCCTGCAGCTTCACTTCTATTTCCAGAGCCCTAACACATGGGTGAAGATGTCAGTGCACGTTTCTCTACAGATGATAGGACCATCCAGTCTTACTTCCTCCTGATGTGGAAGAATGGAACTGAAGTGGTTGTTCACTAGCCTTGAGATAGGGACTGGCTTCCTGGTTCCCAGAGAGTGCTGATAACCAGGCTCACTGGAGAGTCGACTGGTGAGATGATACAATGAGCAGCTCAGTGCCACTGTATCATCCCTTTCTGGTTCTTTCAGTTTTGAAAAACTTCCCCTTCGTTCTGCTTTCTCGTGGAGCGGCCCAGACTCTCCGTTAGCACACTTGACATGCACAGCACAGATGTTTGGACCGTGACCCATTAACATTCTTCTCACTTTTTTTGCTGCTGAAAGGTGTATTTATTCACTTAAGGTAGCTTTTCTGCTTTGTAGTACATCAATGTGATGTATAAATGATAATATGCAGTCTGATAATGATCGCCACCCTTTAGCAGATTCATTTTTTATTGCAGAGTATCCCAAAGTGTTATTCCTCTGACACCAAAGCAGTTTACTGAAAATTCAGTCTATTAATCATTTGCTCAACCGCTTAATCTTCCTACTGTGGTCATGGGAAGCCTGGTGCCTGTCTCAGCCCACACTGGCTGAAGGATGGGTACACCTTGAAACGGTCACCAGACCATTTTGGGGAAACATAGACACAACCATTCACACTCACATCTACAGGCAAATTTGAACAGCCAATAAGCCTCACAGGCATGTTTTTAGACTGATGGAGGAAACCTGAGTACCTAGAGGAAAACCCACACAAGCAGGGGAAGAACATGCAAAGTCCACACAAAAACATCTGAGCCAGGGAATTGAACCTTCTTTCTGAGAGGTGGACATGCTAGTTACTCCACCAACAACATCACACATGTGCACATATACTCACAATTTGTGTGTATGTGTATATACAGGGATCCCTCACTTTCCACGGTTAATTGGGACGGAGATCCCACCGTGACCACCGAATTCCGCGAAGTAGGATCAACCCCCCCCGACTGACGTGTACGGACATGTATATATTTATATAATATCAATAAATACATATCCATTGCTATAAATGCTTATAATAACAATTAAACATTCAAAAATAATGCATAAGATTTAAATAAAATATATGTACACACACATACAGATGCGTACCTCACATAAAAATGTAAGTAGTTTTGATGGGAGGCTTTGGGTTGTTTTTAGTTTGTGATTTTTTTTTTTTTTTTTGTATAATTGACCTTGTTTTTGACCATTTTCCTGAACCTTTCCTGTTCTTCCTTAATTTTCTTATTTTTTCATTTGATAAATATAAAAAAAACAAAAAAAAACAAACACGTGATGCACGGAAGCCGCATGAATTGAAGCACGAAGTAGCGAGCGATCCCTGTGTGTGTGTATATATATATATATATATATATATATATATATATATATATATATATATATATATATATATCAATAAATATAAATAATATATTCATGCGGCTTCAGTGTATCGTGGTTTTTAAAATATTCATCGAATTAAAAAATAAGGAAGAGTAAGGAAAATGCCGCAAAACAAGGCCAATTATGCAAAAAAAAAAAAAAAAACCCGAACCAAACACAAAACAAAAACAACCCAAAACCTCCCATCAAAACTAGTGACATTTTTGTGAGGTGCACATCTGCATGCGCGCGTGCCTGTATGTGTGTCGTCGTCTTCTCATGCAATACCGTCTGTGTTTGTGTGTGTGTATGTGTATTTATATTTTGCTTACATGTTATGCATTGTTTTTAATGTGTAAATGTTATTTTAAGCATTTATAGCATTGAATATGTATTTTTTGATATTATATACACATATACATGTACGTATATGTCAGTTGGGGGGTGTTTTGATCCTACTTCGCGGAATTCGGTGGTCGTGGGGGATCTCGGTCCCAAACTCAACATTATACAAGACTTCAAATTGGGTACCCATTTTGTCTGGGGCTACAGGAGACAGGACAAAGATGTCATAACATACTCTTCAGCCAAAGCATGTTCATTTACTATGAGTGTTTGCGACTATGCTACCGCTGTGCTCTCAGGGGAGGTTATGTGTAGATGCTGCGGAAACATTCCTGCTTTTTTATTTTTCCAGTATTAGTGGAAAAAAGCAGTGCAGGCAATGCAGGTTTCCCCTCGAAGACTGATAACCAGTTAGTGTTGTAGCAACTTCTTCTTTTCCTTTCGGCTGTTCCCTTCAGGGGTCACCACAGCGAATCATCTGCCTCCATCTCACCCTACCCTCTGCATCTTCTTCTCTTTCACCAACTGCCTTTATGTCCTCCTTCACCACATCCATGAATCGTCTCTTTGGTCTTCCTAGAGGCCTTCTGCCTGGTAGTTCCAACCTCAGCATCCTACTACCAATATACTCACTATTCCTCCTCTGTACATGTCCAAACCATCTCAATCTAGCCTCTCTGACTTTGTCTCCAAAACGTCTTACATGTGCTGTCCCTCTGATGTACTCATTCCTGATCCGATCCATCCCCAGGGCCACTGTTTCTAAACCATACAACATCGCTGTCCTCAACACCGTCTTGTACACTTTTCCTTTCATTCTTGCCGATACCTTCCGATCACACATCACACCGTACACTTTTCTCCAACCATTCCAGCCTGCCTGCACATGCTTCTTCACCTCTTTTCCACACTCTCCATTGCTCTGGATTGTTGAACCAAAGTACTTAAAATCCTCCACCTTCTTTATCTCTGCCCCCTGTAACCTCACAATTCCTCTTGGGTCCTTGTCGTTCACACACATGTATTCTGTCTTACTGAGACTAACCTTCATTCCCCTCCTTTCCAGGGCATACCTCCACCTCTCTAGATTCTCCTCCACTTGTTCTCTGCTCTCACTACAGATCACGATGTCATCTTCCAACATCATAGTCCATGGAGATTCTTGTCTAACCTCGTCTGTCAGCCTGTCCATCACCATATCAAACAAGAAGGGGCTGAGAGCTGACCCTTGATGCAGTCCCACCTCCACCTTGAACTCTTCTGTCACACCGACAGCACACCTCACCACTGTCCTACATCTCTCATACATGTCCTGCACCACTCTAACATACTTCTCTGCCACTCCAGACTTCCTCATGCAATACCACAGTTCTTCTCTCGGCACCCTGTCATATGCTTTCTCCAGATCCACAAAGGCACAATGCAGCTCCTTCTGACCTTCTCTGTTCTTCTCTAGTAACATCCTCAAAGCAAACACTGCATCTGTGGTGCTCTTTCTTGGCATGAAACCAAACTGTTGTTCACAAATGCTGACCTCTGCCCTTAATCTAGCTTCCACTATTCTTTCCCATAACTTCATCGTATGGCTCATCAACTTTATCCCTCTGTAGTTGCCACAACTCTGTACATCTCCCTTGTTCTTAAAAATGGGCACAAGCACACCTCTCCTCCATTCCTCCGGCATCTGCTCACTTTCTGAGACCTTGTTGAATATTCTTCTCAGAAAATCTACTGCTACCTCTCCTAGACACTTCCATACCTCAACTGGTATGTCATCAGGGCCAACTGCCTTTCCACTCTTCATCCTCTTCAATGCCCTCCTCACTTCTCCCTTCCTAATCTTTGCTACTTCCTGCTCCTCAACGGTCACCCCTTCTACTCTTTTTTCTCTCTCATTTTCCTCATTCATCAGCTCTTCAAAATACTCTTTCCATCTTCCCAGCACACTTCTGTCATCAGTCAATCCATTTCCCTCTCTGTCCTTAATCATGCTAACTTGCTGCACGTCTTTCCCATCTCTATTTCTCTGCTGTGCTAACCTGTATAAATCATTTTCTCCCTCCTTACTGTCCAACCGATCATACAAGTCATCATACGCCCTCTGTTTGGCCTTTGACACCGCAACCTTCGCCTTACGCTGTGTCTCCCTGGACTCCTGTTTACTCTCTTCGTCCTCTCTGTGTCCCCCTTCTTCTTAGCTAACCTCTTCCTTTGTACACACTCCTGCACTTCCTCATTCCACCACCAAGTTTCCTTATCTACTTTCCTTCCAGAGGACACACCAAGTACTCTCCTACCGGTCTCCCTGATCACATTGGCTGTGGTTGTCCAGTCATCTGGAAGCACCTCCTGATCACCCAAAGCGTGTTTGAACTCCTCCTTGAAGACAACACAACACTCTTCCTTTTTCAGCTTCCACCACTTTGTCTTCTGCTCTGCCTTTGCCTTTTTCACCTTTCTCACCATCAGCGTCATCCTGCACACCACCATCCTATGCTGTTTGGCAACATTCTCACCCACTACTACTTTGTAGTCACTGACTTCCTTCAAATTACATCGCCGACCCAAGATGTAGTCTACCTGTGTGCTCTTACCTCCGCTTTCATAAGTCACCCAATGCTCCTGTTTCTTCTTGAAGAAAGTATTCACCACAGCCATTGCCATCCTTTTTGCAAAATCGATCAACATCTGTCCTTCTGTGTTCCTGTCCTGCATACCAAACCTGCCCATCACTTCCTCGTCCCCTCTGTTGCCTGCACCAACATGTCCATTGAAGTCTGCACCAATGACCACTCTTTCACCTCTTGGGGTACTCTGCATCACTTCATCTAACTCACTCCAGAATCTCTCCTTCTCTTCTAGCTCACATCCTGCCTTTGGGGCATAAGCACTAACAACATTGAACATCACGCCTTCAATTTCTAACTTGAGACTCATCACTCTGTCTGACACTCTTTTCACTTCTAGAACATTCCTGACAAACCCCTCCTTCAAGATGACTCCTACTCCATTTGTTTTCCCATCCACACCGTGATAAAACAGCTTAAACCCTGCTCCTAAGCTTCTAGCCTTGCTACCTTTCCACCTGGTCTCCTGAACACACAGTATGTCTACCTTCCTTCTCTGCATCATGAATTTCCTCTTCTCTCTCTGCCTACGGACACGCCTCCCACCTCTCCTTCTTCGACGTCTTTGACCAACAGTAGTCCAATTTCCATCAGCACCCTGTTGATTGACAGCACTGATGGCAGTCGTTGTTAACCCGGGCCTCGACCGATCCTGTATGAATTTTGTTTTGACCATTTGCATTTTTTTTATGTGGCAGAAGTTTTACGCCGGATGCCCTTCCTGTCGCAACCCTCTGCATTTATCCGGGCTTGGGACCGGCATAAGGGGGAGAGACACTGGTTAGTGACACCCCCCCCGCGTCATGGCTGCATTAGTCAATATATTTCCCTCTTTGTCCTTAATCACTCTAACTTGCTGCAAGTCCTTCCCATCTCTATTCTATATATCTATAGATATATATATAGATCTATATATCTATAGATATATATATATATAGATATAGATATATCTATAGATATATATATCTGCTGTGCCAACCTGTATAAATCATTTTCTCCTTCTTTACTTTCCAACTGAGCATACAAGTCATCACACGCCCTCTGTTTGGCCTTTGACACAGCTACCTGCGCCTTACGCTGTGTAATCCTGTTTACTCTCTTTGGTCCTTTCTATTTCCCACTTCTTATCTAACCTCTTCCTTTGTACACATTCCTGCACTTCCTCATTCCACCACCAAGTCTCCTTATCTCCTTTCCTTCCAGATGACACGCCAAGTATTCTCCACGTGTCTCCCTGCTCACATTAGCTGTAGTTGTCAGTCATCTGGAAGCACTTCCTGACCACCCAAAGACATTTTCAACTCGTCCTCAAAGACAACACTATACTCTTCCTTTTTCAGCTTCCACCACTTTGTCTTCTGCTCTGCCTTTGCCTTCTTCACCTTCCTCACCATCAGCGTCATCCTGCACACCACAATCCTATGCTGTTTGGCAACACTCTCACCCACTACTACTTAGCAGTCACTGACTTCCTTCAAATTACATCGCCTACACAAGATGTAGTCTACCTGTGTGCTCCTACCTCCGCTTTTATAAGTCACCCTATGCTCCTTTCTTTTCTGGAAGGAAGTATTTACCACAGCCATTTCCATCCTTTTTACAAAATCTACCAACATCTGTCCTTCTGTGTTCCTGTCCTGTATACCAAACCTGCCCATCATTTCTTTGTCCCCTTTGTTTCCTGCACCAACATGTCCATTGAAGTCTGCACCAATGACCACTCTTTCACCTTTGGGGGTACTCTGCATCACTTTATCTAACTCACTCCAGAATCTTTCCTTCTCTTCTCGCTCACATCCTGCCTGTGGGGCATAAGCACTAACAACATTGAACACCACGCCTTCAATTTCTAACTTGAGACTCATCAGTCTGTCTGACACTCTTTTCACTTCTAGAACATTCCTGACAAACTCCTCCTTCAAGTGGACTCCTACTCTATTTCTCTTCCCATCCACACAATGAAAAAAATGCTTAAACCCTGCTTCTAGCCTTGCTATTTTTCCACCTGGTCTCCTGAACACACAGTTGTCCACCTTCCTCCTCTGCATCATGTCAGCCAGCTCTCTACCTTTTCCTGTCATAGTTCCAACATTCAAAGTCCCTACTTTCAGTCCTAGACTCATTCCTTTCCTCTTCTCTCTCTGCCTACTGACACGCCTTCTGCCTCTCTTTCTTCGACCAACACTAGTCCAATTTCCACCAGCACCCTGTTGGTTAACAGCACTGATGGCAGTCGTTGTTAACCCGGCCCTCGACCGGTCCAGCATGAAATTTTTTGTTCTGACTCCCATATTTTATTTATCATTTGTTTTACATCGGCTGCCCTTCCTGACGCAACCCTCTGCATTTATCCGGGCTTGTGCCCCTGGCTTGTGCCCCTCCCTCACGGCTGCATTTGTGGTAGCAACCACGGAGCAAATTAAGGAGGAAAAATAAAACTCAATATAATTTTCTATTTTGTTTGAGCTTGTAATTCATTCTTCGTTGGTCTTTTTTCACATTTTTAAATTGGTTTCAGGGATTTTTTTTTCACTGGTAGACTTATTTGGCATTATTTGACCTACCCTGCTCCTGTCAGAAGAGAAAGCTCGTCAACACTGTTTGTCCAATCAGAGCTCAGGGGTGAGTAGCGCTGTGGTGTAATTATAAGAATACTAAAAAAACCCCAATAATACATGATTCTTTAATAACCATTAAAAAAATCTCAGATATTTGACGGATATGAAATTTGTGTCTTTTTATGTTGCGATTTGAAGAAAGCACAATGCTGTTGTCATAGCAACGGATACAGATCAAGTGTGGGTGGAGGTTACTTTTGGCATTATGTTACAGAAATCTTGGATTGAAACAGATTTGGACCAAGTTCTCTGAGACTGGACCAACGAGCTCGTTCATTTGTCCTTTTTGAATTAATAAATATATCACTGACGGAATGATTCTTCTCTACAGGTGTTAATGGATCTGAAGATTCTGCAGAACTGAGGCTCAGGGATTGGGCTCAATGGAGGAAGGAAGCAGTAATGTCCAGGCTTGCCCCTCAGGCTGGGTGGCGTTCTGTGATGAGCCAGTGCACACAGGTATGTGTTAGCAGGAAGATGCATGCTAATGAGGGCAGAGCAAATCCTTGTGTGTGTGTGTGTGTGTGTGAGAGAGAGAGAGTCCTTATCTCCCCTCTTAAGTTTTCCCACCAGCTCACGTTTAAGCCTGTCGGAAGTGTTTAGTGATGACTCATTTACGCAGTCTGCTGTCTGTGCAGAGTTGAGCCCTGTGTTCACTTAGCTTAGGACTTAACTTTTCTCTCCACAACAAAAAAAGATGAATTTATTTTTAACGGCATGTTAAATCTACAGTGTGGAGCAGTCCCAGTCTATAGTGCTGAATGTGATGACTCCTTTCACTTTCTCCAAGGATTTTGAAATCCTCCAGCATCAGAAATGAAAACAAAACGAAGACATTTCCACAGATACACTGTCAGCCTGTTTTATTTGCTGGTGCAAACCAAACAGTTTTTGTTTTTATCCTTTTATACCGCAGTACTCTACCAACAGATACATTTTCATCTCTTGTAGAATGACAGGTCACACTTTTTATCCATTTTATATGCTGTGTGGAACGTCCCGAATGCCAGTTATTTCCTGTTCTGACTTTGTAGGTAGAAAATAATATAAAGATCTAGGCCCTGCCTAAATGCAAAGCACTGGAAAAAAAAAAAAAAAGAATTTGTCCTAATACAAAGTTTCACTCTGAATTAATTTTGATGATGCCATCAACATCACGCCATCATGTTATTACCGCGAATTTCCCAAAAAGTTTTGATATTGTCTGCAAGTGTAATGTTAATGAGATTATTTTTTTTTAATGGAAACACAATACAGGGATCCCTCACTACTTCACGCTTCAATTCATGCGGCTTCACTGCATCGCATTTTGTTTTTTTATTTTAAATAGCTATCGAATTAAAAAATCAGGAAATTAAGGAAGAATAGGGGGAAAAGGTAAAGAAAAATTCCACAAAAACAAGGCCAATTATGCAACCCCCCCAAACAAACAACAACAAAAAACCCCACCCCAAAACCACCATCAAAACCACTTACATTTTTATGTGAGGTGTGCATCTGTGTGTCTGTATGTGTGTATTTATATTTTATTTACATGTTATGCATTATTTTTGAAAGTTTGTTATTATAAACATTTATAGCGTTGTATATGTATTTATTGATATTATATGCACGTATACATGTATGTATACCTCAGTCAGAGGCGGTTGATCCTACTTCGTGGAATTCGGTGGTCGCGGGGGATGATCGCGGTCCCAATTCACCGCGCTAAAGTGAGGGATCTGTGTATCACCCTATGGTAACTAGATGACATTCCACTGACTAGAGTCACTTACATGAGCACGTTATACATGCTTAAAGCCTTTCTGTTCAACGGACTAATGCATTGAGTAACAGTAATTTATTTTTCTAGCTAAAAAAATTAAGATACCTACTGCATATGATCCAGGATTCTGTTTGCTTGTTTAAAAAAAGAAAAAAAGTGTATTTTATTTTATTGCTTGAAACAGGTAACAGTTTGGGGGAAGATCAAAGTAGAAGTTGTTTCTCATTACAGCAGTTATTTAGTGCCATGAAATATGTCACTGTGGGGTTCTCAGGTGGACACAACGCTATCCCAGTTTTTCTTCTGTGTAGTGTGAAGAGGAGAATATTTCATATAACTGTAAAACCTCAGTGGTAAAGTGCTGGATTACTGATCCGAAGGTTGGGGGTTCGAGCCACACTGTCAACTGTTATCACTCCTGTACCCCCAAGTGCAGCTAACTGGGTTATCAAAGGCCGGCCATGTCTCTCACTGTCTATGGTGTGAGGTTCATGTAATAGAACCATTGCTGACTTTCGACAAGCGAAGGTTGCATAGCCGTCAGTAGGGATGTCATTGACTATCGGAATATTGCCTATATAATTGTCAATTCATAATCGATACCTATAAAAGGGGTATCGATACTACTAACGTTATAGCTTCCTGTGTTCATGACAGCATCTGTAGTAAATGCCATTTCAATGACACCTTGAGTAAATGGTACGTTCCGCCTCTGTATGGTCAATGGTACGTCCCGCCTCTCTGTATGGTAAATGGTATGTCCCTGCTTCTCGTGTGCCATCAAAGCGCGTGTTCTCAACAGCACGAAACATTTTGAACAAGAAGACACACTTATCACCAGATAATGCAGATATGTGCATCTTGTAAATCTATACATCTATTTTCGATTCCACGTCTCTGTGACACGCAGCGGAGAGCCTATCCTTTCTGTGCTCCACTGTGTGGGCGGGTCCAATAGCTTCAAACTCCAATTTTACTGGATTATAACAACAGCCACAGACTGTGCGTGTTTGAGTAAAGAGATAAATTTCCCTCGTTTTGATCAGCTCATTTCCACGAAGCCAAGCACAGCTGCAAAGCAAACACAAATGGACGGACATGGAAAAACTTCAACCCGCAGAGCAGCTGATTGCCAAAACTTGGGACGCACTTCCTGTCACATAAACACTGCAGCGTGTGAGTCCAGTAAAATTAGAGCTTCAAGGTATCGGACCCGCCCACACAGAATGGATTGGCTCTCAGCTTCGTGCCACAGTGTCGTGGCATTGAAAGTAGATGAATAAATTTGCTCTTAGCAGTTAGAAAGTGGAGCTGCATCATCTCCTGCTTGGTCTTTTAAAATGCTGGCGCTGCCGGCAGCGCAAACAACTGTCGTACACAACACTCGCACTGCACTGCCATGAATCATGCTTCACCACTTTTGCGGTCGTAAAGTCAATCAGACGAAACTCGCATACGTCGTAAGTCGACGACTCACTGTACTCAATGCATTATAGAAACTACTGTAATATATCCTAGTCTGTTATATTTAATGCATTTATGGAACAGTACAGCAATATTCCAATGTATCGATGCATCGGAAATTTTTTTTAAATAAATATATCGATACCAATAATAGGTTTTCAATGACGCCCCTAGCCGTCAGCGTGCTTCTACCCTGTGATGGCCTGGTGAGCTGTCCAGGGTGTACTCTGCCCTCACCAAGAGTCAGCTGAGGTGGGCACCAGCCTCCCCGCGACCTTAATTAGGTTTAAGTGGTTCAGAAAAATGAATGAATGTAAAACTGTGAACATCTCCATGTAAAAGACATGGAAAAGTGTCTGAGGCTGGACACAGAGTTAATGTTCCACTGTTCATATCCCTCTGACTGAGTTGTGACTTTTTAACTCAATAAAAGAAAGGCATTAATTGTGGCCCAGTCAAAATCCAGAATTTAATCTTTTTTTTTTCTCTGAATAAAGACACCAAAAATAAAACAGCTGTCAGGAAAAAATAAACATTGCTATTGTGATTTGTGCCACTTTAAACTGAACTCGTCGAGTCTTCTATCACAAATAAATATTTGTGCGACTATCATATTGTCAGCTTGCTGTGAGATTCCTGCTGTCTGAGCTCACGGTGCTGTAGAGTCTGGGAACTCCTGCTCAATTTAACGGCAAACGGTGTGTGCGTGCGTGCATGTGTGCGTTTGTGTTTTTTTCTCCCCTGCCGGTGTGCCCCAACCCATAGCCAGCTCCTCATCCTGGGAAAACTCAGCCACTGATTCCGCTGTACAGCAGCAAAGTAGCTGGGTGCAATTTGATGAGAAACCCTGGAGCTGCTCCTCTCCGCCTCCTCCTCCTTATACTCCTCCACCTTACACACCTTCGCAGGTAAAAGGTACGACACCACTGAAGATAGCAGTTATTTTTTGATTGGCGATAAAATATACTATAACATGTTCACTTTATTCCATTTCATGTCAAAACACTCAAGTGGAAAAAGAAATACATTTATTAAAAGTAAGAAAGAACTTCCCTGAAGGCGAAGGGTGCACTTGCGTTCTCCAAAGATGATCATATTTATTGCATTATTTAATGTGTGTGTGTGTGTGTGTATGTGTGTGTATATATATATATATATATATATATATATATATATATATATATATATATATATATATATATATATATATAATAAATATATATATATATATATAATAAATGTGTGTGTATTTTTTATATATATATATACACACACACACACACAGATATATATATATATATATATATATATATATATATATATATATATATATATATATATGCGCACACACACACACTATTAAAAATTGTAATGTTTGATACTTTTGGAAAACTACAAACACACACTGAGGGTATTGTACACATGACTGTATACTTGGAAAGAAATTGTTTTAAAGGTCAAAGTTTAAAAAAAAAAGTACTTTTTTTTTTTTTAAATGAATGACTACGATTTCCCTGCGCTCTAGTGCCTTACCTGTCAACAATAAATTTCACACGTTTTCATCATACCCTGTCTAATGCATTTTTGGGTCCGGCTGAATATTCCTGGTGTCACAGAAGGGCTAGAAGATTCTGTGACGCCAGGTACATTCAGCCGGACCCAAAAATGCAGAAGACAGGGCATGATGGAAACGGAGCAGTTTTATTATTCACATTTCCAATACAGACACTCCTCGACTTAGGTTTTTAATTGGTTCCGGACGGCCGAACGCAAGTTGAAAGTGAACACAAGTTGTTACAGTGATGTGTGACGTATGACGCTCATACTGTACTATACATCCATAAATACCATTCCCGTATCTCATAAAACACCCCTAAATCAATTATTATAAACGGAACATTGTAAAATAATTTCAAATATGTCACCTATTTATACCGATGTTCATGTTCAGTCTGTCGTTTGTAAATAATGGACGCAGCGTTATTACGTCAGCGTACTACGTAGGTACGTCTAAACTCAAAATTTGACTTTAAAAAAAATTTTTTTGAAAACAAAAATCGAAAAAAATGTAAAACGGATGAACGTAAGTTTGGGAGCATCTGTATTACAATTTTTTAATTAAATTTTTAAAAAATTTCCCGAATTTAGTTGTATCCAATTCCCACCCATAAAGCATTGTCTTCCCTATCACACGAGCACCACCAACCAGGGTGGGTGAAAGCATGCCCACGATCCCTCTGTGACATGCAATACTAGCCACCCACCTTTTTTTGTTCTGTGGCGCCATGTGTATTTGGATGTGGTCTAACACACTCGGGGAGGGGTGCTTGGGCTCTATGCCCCTCATACGAATAAGCACACAGATGCTTATGATTGGCTTGTGATCGACGGGAGTAACAGGGACGTGAGCATATGCTGTCGTTCCCTCCCGGGACAGCATGGCCAATTAGCTCCCATGGACTCCTAGTCACAGGATGTGACATTAACCTGGATTTGAGCTTGTGATCTCCGGGTTAATAGTCATACACCTGGTCACTGTGCCACTTTGGAGCTAATATTTAAATATAACTCATGAGTAGCACATCTAAATGTACTTCATGATGGCTTTATTTTATATTAAAGGAGAAGCGTCATTATTTTTTACTCAAATTCAGGAAAATAGATGTTTAAATTCCTATTAATTTCCAAGTTCAAGATCCATTTAACAAATACAGACTAGTACTTTTGGCCATTCATTGCATATTTTATTTTATTTTTTTTATATATATACATGAAGTGAATGGAAATGGGTTACAACAAGGACTTTGTGAAATCTGGTTGGGCTGAACAGTGTTTAAAGATTAAAATCCTAATCTGCCAAATTTTGTTGTATGTACCTAATTAATGTGTAATATTCTTTCTTCTTCTTCTTGTCTTTTCGGCTTTTCCCTTCAGGGGTCGCTACAGTGAATCATCTGCCTCCATCTCACCCTATCCTCTACATCTTTTTCTCTTACACCAACTGCCTTCATGTCCTCCTTCACCGCATCCATGAATCGTCTCTTTGGTCTTCCTCTAGGCCTTCTGCCTGGTAGTTCCAACCTCAACATCCTACTACCAATATACTCATTATCCCTCCTCTGTACATGTCCAAACCATCTCAATCTAGCCTCTCTGACTTTGTCTCCAAAACGTCTTACATGTGCTGTCCCTCTGATGTGCTCATTCCTGATCCTATCCATCCTCGTTACTCCCAAAGAGAACCTCAACATTTTCATCTTTGCTACCTCCAGCTCTGCCTCCTGTCTTTTCCCCAGGGCCACTGTTTCTTGTACACTTTTCCTTTCATTTTTGCCGATACCTTCACACATCACACCAGACACTTTTCTCCAACCATTCCAACCAGCCTGCACACGCTTTTTCACCTCTTTTCCACACTCTCCATTGCTCTGGATTGTTGAGCCTAAGTACTTAAAATCCTCCACCTTCCTTATCTCTGCTCCTTGTAACCTCACCGTTCCTGTTGGGTCCTTGGCATTCATACACATGTATTCTGTCTTACTGAGGCTCACCTTCATTCCCCTCCTTTCCAGGGCATACCTCCACCTCTCTAGGTTTTCCTGCACTTGTTCTCTGCTCTCACTACAGATCACAATGTCATCTGCAAACATCATAGTCCATGGAGATTCTTGCCTAACCTTGTCTGTCAGCCTGTCCATCACCATAGCAAACAAGAAGGGGCTGAGAGCTGACCCTTGATGCAGTCCCACCTCCACCTTGAACTCTTCTGTCACACCGACAGCACACCTCACCACTGTCCTACATCTCTCATACATGTCCTGCCCCACTCTAACATACTTCTCTGCCACTCCAGACTTCCTCATGCAATACCACAGTTCCTCTCTCTGCACCCTGCCATATGCTTTCTCCAGATCCACAAAGACACAATGCAGCTCCTTCTGACCTTCTCTGTACTTCTCTATTAACATCCTCAAGGCAAACACTGCATCTGCGGTGCTCTTTCTTGGCATGAAACCAAACTGTTGTTCTCACATGCTGACCTCTGCCCTTATTTTTGCTTCCACTATTCTTTCCCATAACTTCATCATATGGCTCATCAACTTTATCCCTCTGTAGTTGCCACAACTCTGCACATCCCCCTTGTTCTTAAAAATGGGCACCAGCACTCTTCTCCTCCATTCCTCTGGCATCCTCTCACTCTCTAAGACCTTGTTGAATGTTCTTGTCAGGAAATCCACTGCTTCCTCTCCTAGACACTTCCATATCTCCACCGGTATGTCATCAGGGCCAACTGCCTTCTTCTACTCTTTTTTTCTCTCTCTCATTTTCCTCATTCATCAGCTCTTCAAAGTACTCTTTCCATCTTCGCAGCACACTTCTGTCATCAGTCAATACATTTCCCTCTCTGTCCTTAATCACTCTAACTTGCTGCACATCCTTCCCATCTCTATTTCTCTGCTGTACCAACCTGTATAAATAATTTTCTCCCTCTTTACTTTCCAACCGAGCATACAAGTCATCATCCGCCCTCTGTTTGGCCTTTGGCACCGCTACCTTCGCCTTACGCTGTGTCTCCCTGGACTCCTGTTTACTCTCTTCGATCCTCTCTATGTCCCTCTTCTTCTTAGCTACACACTCCTGCACTTCCTCATTCCACCACCAAGTCTCCTTATCTACTTTCCTTCCAGATGCCACACCAAGTATTCTCCTACCTGTTTCCCTGATCACGTTAGCTATAGTTGTCCAGTCATCTGGAAGCACTTTCAACCCCTCCTTGAAGACAACACAACACGACTCCTTTTTCAGCTTCCACCACTTTGTCTTCTGCTCTGCCTTTGCCTTCTTCACCTTCCACACCATCAGCGTCATCCTGCACACCACCATCCTATGCTGTTTGGCAACACTCTCACCCGCTGCTACTTTGCAGTCACTGACTTCCTTCAAATTACATCGCCGACACAAGATGTAGTTGACCTGTGTGCTCCTACCTCCGATTTTATAAGTCACTCTGTTAAAATTCCATCTGTATAAATGATTTTGCATTTTTGATAAACACTGATGTTAAGGTTTTTTTTTCTTTAAACGGCAATGTTGCCTTTAGTGATATATATATAAAAAATCTTTGGGATATTGCTGTTGTATCATTGTCGAAGCATTGCCGTAACATGCCCTCGGCTTCATTGCATTAGTCACTGATTATTTCCCGGTAACAATGCAACTATGGAGCATTTTATTTCTGAAAGGAATAATTTCTAGCTGTTTGTCCCTACACAGTATCTCTTCCTGTACTACACTGCGTATCGATCGTGTGAGCAGCTCTGAGTGGTTGCTGAGAGCTTAATCTCTTCTCACACCGTCTGCAGTACTCACAAATTACCCAAGTGTGGGATGCCAGTGATGCCACATTGCCATAGCAACCTCTATAAATCACCCCATCTGCTCAATCTTTCTGAGAGGAAATGCAACAAAAGGAGTGGAGTGATTATTCCATTAGTGTGAATTACACAGAAAAATGTGATCCGTTTGAAACCACGCTGATGAGAGATGATGGCAACGGCGAGTCACTCAACATTAGCTCCTGTTACCTTTCAAGGAAATAAATCTGTACACTGATCTTTATCTGTGGCATTAAAGGTAATGGGATGGTATATGGTAATTTCTTTTGAAGAGGCCTAAAAAAATATATATATATAGATATATATATGTAGTGGTGCTCTAGTAGATAGGGCGCAGGATCGCTGATCCTCAGGTTGGGGGTTCAAGTCCCCATAAGGTTGTCACTGTCCCTCCCAGTGAAGCTAACTGGGTTATCAAAGGCGGGCCATGTCTCTCACTGTCTATGGTGAGAGGTTCATGTAAAAGAATCATTGCTGACTTTTGTAAAGAGTAGGCTGCAAAGCTGTCAGCGTGTTTCTGTCTCTTGCTAAAAGTTTGTGACGGGAAGGGCATCCGACGTAAAAACTCATGCCAAATGAAATGTGCGAATCAGATGATTCGCTGTGGCGACTCTCGAGAATGGGGGGAAAAAGCACAGACATACATACATACATACATACACAGAGATCCTTCACTACTTTGCGCTTCAATTCATGCGGCTTCAGTGCATCGAGTTTTGTTTTTAAAAATATTCATTGAATTAAGGAAGAATAAGGGAAAAAGTGAAGGAAAATGCCGCAAAACAAGGCCAATTATACAAAAAAAAAAAACCCAAACAAAAAAACATCCCAAAACTCCCCATCAAAACAACTTAAATTTTTATGAGGTACGCCTCTGAGTGTGTGCATGCGTGTTTGTATGTGTGTATTAGTTTTATTTACATCTTGTGTATTATTTTTGAATGTTTAATTGTTATTATAAGCATTTATAGCGTTGCATATGTATTTATTGATATTATATACACATATACATGTATGTATACATCAGTCAGGGGTGTTCCTACTTCGCGGAATTCAGTGGTTTGCGGGGGCTCTCCGTCTTAATTAACCGTGGAAAGCGAGGGATCCCTGTATCCCTTCAAATCTGATGAATTTTAATTATTTTTAAAATTGCTTAGCTCTTATTGAATTAATTATGCGTGTCATGGTGACACAGTGGTTAGTGTGTCCACCTCACAAGATGGAGGTCCCGGGTTCGATTTCTTGGCCTAGGGCTTTTCTGTATGAATTTGCATGTTCTCCCCATGCTTGCGTTCATTTCCTCTAGCTACTCGGGGTTCCTCCTACTGTCTGAAAACATTTCCATTAAGCTAATTAATGAAGTCTATTGTGATTTTTACACCCGAGCCTAGTTGGCTCATCAGGCCGGTGCCTATTCCCAATTTCTGTAGAGTGACGCTACCAGGAGGTCAACTCCTGGGTGGGACGCTGGTCCATCGCAGGTTACCTTCCCGGCATATTTTTTTACTGGTACCCATTTATACTGCTGGGTGGACAGAGGCACACTTGTAGTTAAGACCTTGCCCAGGGGTCTTGGCACAGTGGGGCCTAACTGCAATTCGAACACACAACCTCCTGATCATGAGCCCAGCACCCGAGCCACTACGCCACTGGCCCCACAACATGAAGCTAATTGGCAGTTCCAAATCATCTCTCGGTGCGAGTTTGTGTCAATGGCTTTACATGTGTTGGACTTGCAGTGTACCCTGCCTTCTTGCAGAATGGTCTGAGTTAGGCACCAGCCTTCCTACCACTCTAATTAAATTAGGATTAATGGGCTGAGAAAATGAGTGAATGAATCTTCTTTTCCTTTCGGTTGTTCCCTTCAGGGGTCGCCACAGCAAATGATCTGCCTCCATCTCACCCTATCTTCTGCTTCTTCTACTCTTACTCCAACTACCTTCATGTCCTTCACCACATCCATAAATCTTCTTTGGTCTTCCTCTAGGCCTTCTGCCTGATAGTTCCAACCTCAGCATCCTACTACCAATATACTCACTATTCCTCCTCTGTACATGTCTAAACCATCTCAATCTAGCCTCTCTGACTTTTTCTCCAAAACCTCTTACATGTGCTGTCCCTCTGATGTGCTCATTCCTGATCCTATCCATCCTCGTTACTCCCAAAGAGAACCTCAACATTTTCATCTCTGCTACCGCCAGCTCTGCCTCCTGTCTTTTCCTCAGGGCCACTGTTTCTAAACCATACAATATCGCTGGCCTCATCACCGTCTCGTACACTTTTCCTTTCATTCTTGCCGATACTCTCCGATCACACATCACACCGGACACTTTTCTCCATCCATTCCAACCTGCCTGCACGTGCTTCTTCACCTCTTTTCCCCACTCTCCATTACTCTGGATTGTTCAGCCAAAGGACTTAAAATCCTCCACCTTCTTTATCTCTGCCCCCTGTAACCTCACCGTTCCTCTTGGGTCCTTGTCGTTCACACACATGTATTCTGTTTTACTGAGGCTAACCTTCATTCCCCTCCTTTCCAGGGCATACCTCCACCTCTTTAGATTTTCCTCCACTTGTTCTCTGCTCTCACTACAGATCACGATGTCATCTGCAAACATCATAGTCCATGGAGATTCTTGTCTAACCTCGTCTGTCAGCCTGTCCATCACCATAGCAAACAAGAAGGGGCTGAGAGCTGACCCTTGATGCAGTCACACCGACAGCACACCTCACCACTGTCTTACATCTCTCATACATGTCCTACACCACTCTAACATACTTCTCTGCCACTCCAGACTTCCTCATACAATACCACAGTTCTTCTCTCGGCACCCTCTCATATGCTTTTTCCAGATCCACAAATGCACAATGCAGCTCCTTCTGACCTTCTCTGTACTTCTCTATTAACATCCTCAAAGCAAACACTGCATCTGTGGTGCTCTTTCTTGGCATGAAACCAAACTGTTGTTCACAAATGCTGACCTCTGCCCTTAGTCTAGCTTCTATTCTTTCCCATAACTTCATTGTATGGCTCATCAACTTTATCCCTCTGTAGTTGGCACAACTCTGCACGTCTCCCTTGTTCTTAAAAATGGGTACAATCACACTTCTCCTAAATTCCTCCTGCATCTGCTCACTTTCTAAGACCTTGTTGAATATTCTTGTCAGGAAATCTACTGCTTCCTCTCCTAGACACTTCCATACCTCCACCGGTATGTCATCAGGACCAACTGCCTTTCCACTCTTCATCCTCTTCAATGCCCTTCTCACTTCACCCTTACTAATGTTTACTACTTCCTGGTCCTCAACGGTCACCCCTTCTACTCTTCTTTTCTCTCTCTCTCATTTTCCTCATTCATCAGCTCTTCAAAGTACTCTTTCCATCTTCCCAGCACACTTGTGTCATCAGTCAATACATTACCCTCTCTGTCCTTAATCACTCTAACTTGCTGCAAGTCCTTCCCATCTCTATTTCTCTGCTGTGCTAACCTGTATAAATCATTTTCTCCCTCCTTACTTTCCAACCAATCATACGAGTCATCATACGCCCTTTGTTTGGCCTTTGACACCACTACCTTTGCCTTACACTGTGTCTCCCTGTACTTCTGTTTACTCTCTTCGGTCCTCTCTATGTCCCACTTATTCTTAGCTAACCTCTTCTTTTGTACACACTCCTGCAGTTCCTCATTCCACCACCAAGTCTCCTTTTCTACTTTCCTTCCAGAGGACACACCAAGTACTCTCCTACCGGTCTCCCTGATCACATTGGCTGTGGTGGTCCAGTCTTCTGGAAGCACCTCCTGATCACCCAAAGCCTGTTTCAACTCCTCCTTGAAGACAACACGACACTTTTCTTTTTCAGCTTCCACCACTTTGTCTTCTGCTCTACCTTTGCCTTTTTCACCTTCCTCACCATCAGCATCATCCTGCACACCACCATCCAATGCTATTTGGCAACACTCTCACTCACTACTACTTTGCAGTCACTGACTTCCTTCAAATTACATCGCCTACACAAGATGTAGTCTACCTGTGTGCTCCTACCTCCAGTTTTATAAGTTATCCTATGCTCCTGTCTTTTCTGGAAGAAATATTCACCACAGCCATTTCCATCCTCTTTGCAAAATCGATCAACACCTGTTCTTCTGTGTTCTTGTCCTGGATACCAAACCTGCCCATCACTTCCTCGTCCCCTCTGTTGCCTGCACCAACATGTCCATTGAAGTCTGCACCAATGACCACTCTTTCACCTCTAGGTGTACTCTGCATCACTTCATCTAACTCACTCCAGAATCTTTCCTTCTCTTCTCGCTCACATCCTGCCTGTGGGGCATAAGCACTAACAACATTGACCATCACGCCTTCAATTTCTAACTTGAGACTCATCACTCTGTCTGACACTTTTTTCACTTCTAGAACATTCCTGACAAACCTCTCCTTCAAGATGACTCCTACTCCCATTTGTTTTCCCATCCACACTGTGATAAAACAGCTTAAACCCTGCTCCTAAGCTTGCAGCCTTGCTACCTTTCCACCTGGTCTCCTGAACACACAGTATGTCCACCTTCCTCCTCTGCATCATGTCAGCCAGCTCTCTCGCTTTATCGTTCACAGTTCAAAAATTCAAAGTCCCTACTTTCAGTCCTAGACTCACGCATTTCCTCTTCTCTCTCTGCCCACGGACACGCCTCCCGCCTCTCCTTCATCGATGTCTTCGACCAACAGTAGTCCAATTTCCACCAACACCCTGTTGGTTAACAGCACTGATGGCGGTTGTTAACCCGGGCCTCGACCGATCTGGTATGAATTTCGTTTTGATCATTTGCATGAGAAATGTGGCAGAAGTTTTACGCCGGATGCCCTTCCTGTCGCAACCCTCTGCATTTATCCGGGCTTGGGACCGGCGTGAGGGGGAGACACTGGTTTGTGCATGGCTGCATTAAAAGTAATTAATTATTTAATTTCTCCTGCTGCAGGTAATTTAATTACTGGTATGCCTTTTATTATTTGAACAAAATACGGACCACAGACATTGGATTTTGACCAGACTACCTAGACACTACCCTTTCTGAGTCAAAGCTATTGTCTGATTTTAGAATGTCAAGGTCAGAGCAAGGACACAAGGTTTTTGGAAGTCATTTCCCATATTAAAATAAAATTCTGACAAGCAAACAAAGTGACATGAATCCAGATGCAATGATGGACAGATGAGAGACCATATACACACTTATTAAATTTTATGGACCCCTTTGGCTTTGCGTGACCTTGAAAAGTAATAAAGGTCTTGAGCCTTAAAAACTCCGAAACAAGTGCTAGTACTCAAGGCATTACTATGGAACACTAATAGAAAACCATTTGAGTACTTCGAAAGGTCAAACCCCAGCAATCACATAAATCTTGCATTCAAGTTATTTCTTACTCTACATTTGTTCACATCCTCATTATGTAGAGCATAAGACGAACATATGGGTAATTTAACCAGTACCGTATACGGTCTATTTGCTTCCTGCCACGTGGTGGTTATACCGTGCACCCTCTGAGAGCTCCTCTAGTTCAGTTTTATGTTAAAGCATTATAAAGAAAAAGGCTTATATTGGATAGAGTGTACAGACGCTCCTCGACTTATGTTTTAGTTACGTTCCGAACGGCCGACCGTAAGGTTAAAAAAAAAGTATGTTGTTACTGTATGTTCCAGTAATGTATAACCGTTCATATTGTACTATACATCCATAAATACTATTACCGTATCTCACAAAACACCCCTAAATCAATTATTATAAACATAACATTGTAAAATAATATCAACATTAATTTTAAATAAATTAAATTCAAGCAAAATAATTTCAAATAAATTTTTAATCAAATTTCACTTACCTTTCGCAGTGGTCACTGCATCAGCACTGAACCTTTTACATGCTCTATGATGCGATCTTTCTGCTTATAAATGGTTCCAATGATCGATGGAGCAATTTGGAAGAAACGTGCAACGTTCACATGTTTTTCACCAGCATTAATTTTCTTGATAATAGCCATCTTCGTTTCAAATGTGATGGCTTGCCGCTTTTTCTGATTACCACGATCACTAAACGTAAAATCGAATAAACGTAAAGCGAGGACGATCTGTATATCGAAGTTAGACAAGTAAAAAATGTAAAATATTAAATGTGTCAAATTCAGCATTATTATTTTGTTTGTTTACATGTACAGCATTTTGGCAGATGCTCTGATCCAGAGTGACTCACAATTACCACTTTTATACAACTGAGCAATTGAATTTTAAGAGCCTTGCTCAAGGGCCCAAAAGTGCTCATAGTGGTGATTGAACTTCTGACCTTTTTTGTTGTTTATCAGCATTTCCAGTATGTGAGGCTATGGCTCAGTTTTTGCAGCACATTTAATTCACTTCGTGTAATATGTGTGAAATCAGATCGCTTCCTCAATGCATCAACTAAAGTGGATCGAGACCCCCTTGCTCATTTTCTCTTGAACCCGAGTGTGCTCGCTCAGTTCTGCTTAAATAACCAGGAGCAGAAAAATACACCATTAGTTCATGTTTTAGTGAAATGAGAAACCGAGCCGATTCTGGTTTGTTGAATTTTTTTTGTGTAATATTTCTCTGAGTTATAAATCTAGGCTGAGAGCTCAGACTCTATTACACAGTAATTCAGAACAAAAGTCCTCTCGTGTGATGGCATTTACAGCTGTGCTAATTAAGAGCGCCGAGCTGATTGATTGCAGCGGTGTTTAATCAGCTCGATACCCATCAGCACACGTGCCGCTGTCTCACCCGGGATGTGTAATCCGTTTGCAGAAACACTCGACTCTCTCCCACTGTGAATATTTAATCGTCTCTGTTTGTAATTCAATGATCACACCTGCTTGTTATGGACACACGCACACACACACACAGCTCCGAAAGCTCATTTTTCTCCTCCTGTGAGATATTGTATAGTTCTGGGTTGTGAATTGTTGTTCCATTATTGATGCTACTGATTGATCAGAAGGTGTTGATTAGATTTCTTGAACAGCGTCCCTGACAGTAGTGCAGTTGAAGATTGCACATAATTTAAAATGTATGGAAGGGGTCTCCAGTGTCAGGTTCAGTTCCTCAATCACTTGCTCAGCTATGGTTCTGAACCCAAACTTTTTTAGCTCCCGCCCACAAAGTGTCTTGAAGCTATAGGAGTGGGTTCTGTCAGACTTTTACTTAACATGCGCTGAAGCTGGGGCTTTCAAACTTGGTATGCTGGCTCACTACTATGAGAAATAGAATGCGTTTGTGTGTGAGTGACCTTGACTTACTTTTCAAGGTCACAGAAGCAACACTATTAGGGTTCAGGACATTTATTTGCGGCATGCTGAGCTGGGGCTTTCAAACTTACTATCCTTGTATATCGGCATGTTATATAAAAAAAGACCATGGGGGTCCACACACTCTGGAAGGAGTGTTTTATTTGTATGTACATGCCACAGCCATTCCCTTCTTTTCTAATTTTCTGAGAATAATTGTTCTAAGTCTGGCCTACTGCATATGTTTCAGGCCCCAGACACAGTGTGTGTTCCTCTGCCAGTTTCTGGAGCTCGGCTCCTGCCTCTGAGGGAGCGCCATCTGAGGAACTGAGCTCAGCAAGCATGGATGCCTCGTCCTATGACCTCCCGTCTCTCAGCGCTGAGGAACCTCCTAGTCACAGCGCCTCACCTCCACACTCGGCACGTGAGTACATCCAAAGGCATAATACTTTTGCATAGTCTTTTCTCACCATGAATAGCCAGTCAGATTGGTATAAAAAGGTTGGCTTCTGCTTGTGCATTGCTTTTACAAAGTTGGGTACCATACCGGCACTTGCATAGGGTGAAATGTTTAGAGTTGCAAGTAAGCTGCAAGTCTCCAGAGGTGGTATTGTCACATGAAAGCACCATTACTTTCTGCTTTTATACTTAATTGCTGGGAAAATAAACAGAAAATGACACAAATAAAATTCCGCATTATAAGTGACTCAGAGCAGTGCAGTGTGAACTGTGCTTAAATCCTCAGAATTTAAACCGGCCGTTATAATGATCTATAGACAAATTAAAACCTTACACAATATAGAAATATTAACACTCTCATTATTAGTACATTTGTTTTTGAGGAGAAGGAGGTGCCAAAAATATGATGATGCCAAATGGACCAGTTGTTGGTCACACTAGGGCACAGGGTATAGCATGGACTTGATGCAGCGGTATACATGGGCCTTAAGAAACATGAGTACAATCTTATGTTCTTTCCTTCACTTGAAGAGCATTAAGTGTACAGGTTTTTTCTAAAATTATATTTCATTTTTAAAAATCCTCAAAATTTGGTACATTGCATCATTCTATGAGATGAATATTGAATAAAATCTATGGAAAATAAAGCTTGTCCCATTATGGAGATTTTCATAACACATCTATAACCCGCACCGAACTCCAAACAAAAGTTCCCTTCACTTTTGTATTTTCAGTGTCTTATGCAAAAGCAAAGTATAAATGGGAATGATGGAGAATTAAACTGCTCAATTTAGCTTTGTCAATCTCCTGTAAACAGTGTTAAAGGACAAAGATGTTGTTGCTGAGTGTGGCCTTTTCATGGGCGCCACCATCTTGAAATTGTAGCTTATCTGTTTCTTACATGGACATTGACGAGCATCATCATGCGTTGAACTTCTGGGGACACCTATTGTCCTTTGAATGAACTAATACTGTTCTACCATTTTTATAGATTGTACTACAATGCCTAAGGTCTACAATAGTACACTGGACTCATTTTTAATTGTCAACTGGTTTATCAGGTCCTCGCATGATGCCAAAGAATTGTCTTCCTTTCGGCTTTTTCCATTTTACTCGGGAGTCGCCACAGCGAATCATCTGATTCGTACGTTTGATTTGGCAGGGGTTTTTACGACGGATGCCCTTCCTGTCACAACCCTTTTAGCAAGGGACAGAAACACGCTGATGACTTTGCAGCCTACTTTTTACGAATGTCAGCAATGGTTCTTTTACATGCCTCTCACCATAGACAGTGAGAGACATGGCCCGCCTTTGATAACCCAGTTAGCCGCACTGGGGGTATGATGCCAAAGAATATACTCCACAAATTTTTTTTTGGAGCCATTGAGATTTCGGAACACATTCGGTTTGAGGCTAGTTTGCAAGCTTTGACCCCAACATTTAATAACTTTATTAACATGCAATGTGATTTCCACGCACAGAAGTCGCACGCCTTGGCTAGGCTTCACAGGCCCCCTAAGGGTCCGTGGATCTTGGTTAAGTACTACTGATTTAAGCCTTAGGGCTGTTCACCTCTGGTTGTTCAGAAGGTGTTTTATTCTAAACAGCAGCAGGTTTAGATTTGCAGGCATGCATTGGTGTATTTGTCAAATAATCAACGTTCAGGATTGTACCAGATGGAGCTCCAGACTAAGATCTCTTTCTGTGATTGCTGTGACCTCAGCGTAACGCAAAGTCACTCCCACGGGGGTTTGAGTCGAGTGATGCTTGCACTGCTTCATGATTCATTGTTCTGAAGCTTTCAAGGCTGAACAGAAGCGTAGGCACCAAGCTGGAGTAAAAGTGTGAGTGAGGCTGCCAGGTAGGGCTGGAGAAAAGGCCATCAGCTTTGTGTAAAAATGATGGATGATCTGAAAAGCACAAATTCTTCTGACTCCCTGACAGCTGTTCCTCAGACACTCTGCTTGGCTGAGTAATGAGCGGCGCGGTGCTGATTGCAGGCAAAAATCTCCCTCGTGTGCACAGAGGTAATTCGCTGTAGAACCGTTAGCGCAGAGAATCGATCCATCTACGCACACCTCAGCTGCCCGGCATATGCTTGCTCAGAACAAGGTTTCTATGGAGACAGGAGACGGGCGAGGTACTTTGACAAGTTTTATTTATTAAAACGCAGGCAGAGTCATTGCTCCTTCTGGAACACTGAGACATCCCTGCTCGCAGGAAAGTGACCTTCAGAAAATGGAATGTAACTGAATTCAGTGTATTTTTTTTTTATTTTCTATCTCTGTGCCACATTATTGAGGTCTGTGGAGGAGTTGCATGTATGATTGTGGACTTTTTCTATATGGTATGATAGGGCTGGACAATGATCTGAAAATTATACTCTGATGGTAGCTAACAATTTTCACTATTTTTATCATGACAGTCAACATGCTTGAAGAATAAATGCAGAGGCATAAGAACATTATGGTGTGGGGGTGGCTCACGCGCTGCGATATGATAATTTGAATATATAATGCCAGCATAATAATTTATCAATATATCACCCAGCCTAATGTATTTATTGTTTATATGCACACTATGTCATATATATTAAATCAAGACATGTTCAGGTATACATAATGTAGCTATGCACTTTATAAATCTGCTGAACTTCAATTGTCAAAAATAATTTCTCACCCAATTCCTTTCATAAATACAGTCGGCCCTCCTCTTACGAAATTAATCCGTTCCAGCGCCCTTTTCGGAACTCGGAATTTTCGTAAGTAGAGGCGCATTTTACATGTAAAACGTGTGATTTGTTCCAAGGCTCCCAAGACTACTCCATAAACCCTTTAAAAATGAAAAAAGTACACCAATGTTGTATGAAATATGTATGAAATATGTTTTAAAAGTAAAAGAAAATTATTTATTAAAACATTTAAACATTTTATGAACATATTAAACCATTTTATTAACATGTTTATTAATTAAACCTTTATTAAACATTTTTTATTCATTTTTACATTAATTATTAAATATTTGTGGTGCGCTCTGCCGAATGCAGGCGCCCCTGGAACTTTTGAGACGGGGCGCGGCTCATCCGGACCTCCGATATGTCAAGCAGCTAAGTGCGCTTTGAATATTTGTTTAGTACTCAACATTCATCTGTTTGCTTGAGGGATCAGAGGTCCGGATGAGCTGCGTTTTGCCCACATTCAGCGGAGCGCGCCACATTTATTAAACATTTACTGAATTAAACAACTTAAACGAAAAATAAGCTGCAGTGAGCACTCTCAAAAAACTCACTAAACTCATGAACCAACAGTACATGTCTCCTTAACGCATGTGACAAACAAGTATTATACAGGGCCTTCTCAAAAACTTAGCATATTGTGATAAAGTTCATTATTTTCTGTAATGTACTGATAAAAATTAAACTTTCATATATTTTAGATTCATTGCACACCAACTGAAATATTTCAGGTCTTTTGTTGTTTTAATAGTGATTATTTTGGCATACAGCTCATGAAAACCCAAAATTCCTATCTCAAAAAATTAGCATATCATGAAAAGGTAGTCTAAACGAGCTATTAACCTAATCATCTGAATCAACCAATTAAATCTAAACACCTGCAAAAGATTCCTGAGGCTTTTAAAAACTCCCAGCCTGGTTCATTACTCAAAACCGCAATCACAGGTAAGACTGCCAATTGAAAAGTGAAAGAAGGGCCGATTCCAGACCTTGGGGGACCTGTGGAAGCAGTGGAACGAGACTGGAGTAGAAACATCCAGAACCACTGTCCACAGGCGTGTGCAGGAAATGGGCTACAGGTGTCGCATTCCCCAGGTCAAGCCACTTTTGAACAAGAAAAGCAGCACTGGACTGTTGCTCAGTGGTCCAAAGTACTTTTTTTGG
>CM045731.1:32147500-32167500 GCA_024760905.1 Plotosus lineatus
AGCAGATGATTTGCTGTGGCGACTCCCAAATAAAAATGGAAAAAGCCGAAAGAAAGAAAGTGAAGCTGCCTTCAGCCCATACAAGCAGAGCACCAATCAAGGATCAATCAGAATCAATTAAGGATCAAGGATCAGGAATTAAGGATCAATCAATTTGATTTTGCATGATTTGTATGCTTGTCTGACTTTTTGTTGCCTGTGGGCATCACAATGCTGATTGGCTGTTTGCTTTTTGGCAGGAACTTTGACATTGGGAAAAGTAAACCAACTGAGCCTTTGATTATGGGATCTTTTTTTATTTTTTGGGGTGGGAGGTGGGGGGACAACAAGTAATGAGAATATAAAGTCTGTAATAAAGTCTTTATGGTAATGCTTCCACTGATTTTTCCACAGAATATTGCTTAAACTTTCATAACATTAACAGAATAATGAATTAATTATTTGTGGAGAGGGGAAAAACCAGCCCACAAAAATATAATGATGAGCCCTAGTGTTAGGCAGTGCCTCAATCTGATTATCTATGCAGCTATTAATTTTATGTGGAACTAGACTTGGAGCTTGTTTGTCCAAGATGACGTCTTCAGTAATGCAAACGTCACCGTGCAGTTCTAGAAAATAGCACATGTCACATGTGTCTGCATCTTCGCTCTCTTGTGTGTCTCTTCACTGCCTCCATATGTGATGAGGGTAGTGCTTGTTTGTGATTTGAGAGAGTGTGTGTGTGTGTGTGTGTGTGTGTGTGTGTGTGTACAGACTGTGTTTATTGCAGCTGTGCTGTTGTGTAGTGATGGAGAATTACGTTTTTATGACAGCTCTGTGCCAAGATTCCTCATGGGACCTTTAAAGGCGTGTAGATGTCCAGCTGTTTCCTCTCACACACTTGCATGCTGTAACTGGAGCATGGTGAGGAGAGCGGGTGTGAATGTGACTGGATTTATAACCACAATGTATGTAATGTTTTGCAGTATTTCTGTAAATTTTTGACATTATTATAGTATATTATTTTATTATATCTCATTTGTAAGCTGTGATCTGTAGAATGTAGCGTTGATGTAGATGTGAGTTTTTTCTCCTGCACATCTGTTTCTGTTTCCTGTCCGTCTCTGACCTCTGAACCATGTCTTGAAACTCCTGCTCTGCATTACTCAGCATTTACTGTGGAAAGACAATCTTCCCAGCTCTAAGTAGCCAGCACTGCTCGCTCTATAATCTGGTGAAGAGGCTGTTAGTCTTTGCTAAAGCTTTGGAAGCAGAAAATCGAGAATTTGAGCTGCATGCTTAACTTAACCGTTAAATATAACTGCAGAGTCTGTTGAAGTGGGACGTTGTACTTCATGTCAGGGAGCATATCAAAAGTACACTGTGAAATTGTAGTAATGCTGCACAAGATGGCATGCTTGAGAATCTTAAAATCTCTTGCTGAGAGTGGAGTCAGAACTTGTTCGTATTCTTCACCTGTTCATTTTGAATGCAGTGCAACCAGGCATTAATCTCAAATCACGTGTGTGTGCGTGTGTGCGCGCGCGTGTGTGTGTGTGTGTGTGTGTGTGTGTGTGTGTGCACGCAGGTGGGTGGGTTTGGCAGATTGCATGTGGAGACAGATAGTATAGGATTAAAGACTGATAAATAGAGGAGATTGGGGTGAGAAAGAGCTCTGGGCAGATTACTGTATAAAGACCAGGAGACACAACAACCTGATAGTCTGTTATTAACACTGGGCAGATGTCTTAATGTTTCAGACGCCAGAGTAACTGTTGCATGGTGTGTGTGTGTGTGTTTAATTCACAATTGCTGCTACTGTAGATTACTGTGGAAAATTTGACCAAGCCCTCTCTCTTCTATGTTAAGAGTGACAATATTTAATCATGACACTCAATCAAACTCTTGCTTCTCTTGCAGAAAGTTTGGTTTATGTAGGATTTTTTTTGTGCCATTGTAGATATTCTTGCCGAATTCCACCTGCTTAACCAGAGTTTACTCTATCCTCCCCGTTCTTGCAGAAAGTGATCAGTCCCGCCTACTCCTGCACTTTCATTGGTCCCCTCCCACTCCTGCACAGTGTTTGTTCTGTCTCACCCACTCCCGTATAGAGAGAGGACTTGCCCAGTCCTGCACAGAGTTTGATGTCCCGTCCTCTCCAGCAGAGAGTTTGATGTCCCGCCCTCTCCTGGAGAGATTTCGATCAGTCCCGCCCACTCCTGCTATCCATAATATTTTCTTACTTAGTTTGGTAGATTTGTCACAACACAGGATTTTGAAAACAACATGACAAAGACTACATTTGAGCTTCTATGTCAGGATGCTTGGATTTGTTTCATCTACATTTTTTTAGAGCCAGATGAAAACATTACCAATTTGTTCATTTAACCTTCGCGGGGTTGTGTGTGGCCATCGTGTGTATAGATGACTTTTGGAGGGCCGGCTCTGAAAACAGGAGCGGGTGTGAGAGAGACAGAAAGACAGGCAGCAACATGTCTCAGCTCAGCTATGTGGGCAACTTTGTGGCCAGAGCCTCACGTGACTTTCTCCTAACTCCACTGCTGCAGGAATGAGTTCTCGGTACGACTGTCCTGTCCACTGTTCTCGCACTGGTGAGTCCTCTACAGCATCGTCTCAAATTGCGGGTCAGACATTTATGCTTTTTACATTTTAATTTGGTTATTAAAAAAGCGTTTGTAATTTTACTTGTGGTATGTTTTTTTTTGTCAGGATGTTGTTCAATATATGGACAGAGGAAGTTATTCAGACTTTTCCTTCCCTATTCCGAGTGCTTTATTCCTCTTTTCCTCATGTTGTTCATCTCGTTTCTAAACTTTATTGACTTATTACAGCTCATTCTAAGTGTATTATTTGTATGTTTGAAGTTGAAAATGGTAAAGGTTTCTATACGTGCTCACAGGTTTAGCTCGTACTGCGTTGTGCTTCACTTGCAGGGTAATAATACATACTGGAGGAGCGGGTGCTTAGTAACAGCCTCTTGCCTCAGTGTCAAAAGATTATTCGAATACTGAAGCGAGCCTGTTAAGCAGCTATAGTGTCCTGTTGAGTCAGAGGCAAAACAATGTGTTTTTTATTGTTTTTTTTTTTAAAGTAGTATTTAAAATGTTTTGGAAATATAGGTGTTATTTCATAACTGAAAAAATAGATAAACCTTGTAAAACGTCGGCTGCTGATCAGTCTTCCGATCTGAGCCGTGGGCGCTCTCGCTTTAGCTTTTGTTGAAACATGAAAAGACTTGCTTTGCTTTTTCTTGTCATGCCATTTTCTGACTCCCGAGGCTTCACTTTTCCCCCAGTAAGAATCAGAGTGGGAACTTTAGAGGTGTATAAATATCAAGAGCCTGTTTTTTCTTCTTCTTCTGATTACCAGATTGTTGGTGGTGCAGTTTGTAAAAGTGCATCTGAACACCACACTTAAGCTTTGTGAGTCATTGTGTACAAGAGCTTTGCTGCATTGGCTGTGAAAAAGAGTCTTAAATACAAAAATGCTGGTGCCTAGCAACAGGTGAAGCATTCTCCCCTTCACTTATGTTTCTATTAAGTGCCATGGACAAGAATTTCAGCTTTGTGTCAGACACCCAAGGTACGTTCGTGTTGGTCGATTAATACTTTGAGAGGCATTGGGTGTTTGAAAACTCTAAATACAAAAAAGTACCCCCCCCCCACCCCAAGGAAATTCTTTCTAAATATATTTATTTTTCTGGAACATTTTAAGATATGCATGAGGAAGTGTATACCCTAGAAAGTTCGTCAGGCCGTTGCAGGGCAAAGCCATGCTGATGGCAAAACTCCATCCTACGTATATCAAGTTTAATACATTTACATAACTTATTATAGAAGGGAATAAAAATAAGGAAACGAACACACACTCTTAGCCTCAACATATAAAGTCCGCCATGTAGAAACAATAGCACTAAAGAACATCTCAGTAACACAAGAATATCATTAGTTGTTTATTGATTTCATCTCATTGAATGATGTCACATCACGTGACCCAATTATTATACACCTTTTGTTCTCTATATTATTCTCTCTCTTGAACATTTTCTCATATTTTTTCCTTTTTTGAAATATAAAATATGCCAAGTAGAGATGCTTTCATTTTTTAACATGATAAAATATGAACATTGCATTTTATTGAGTTGTATTTAGTGCCCTTGTCACTGTTTTTAAATAAATATTTTTCCTTCCTGTGTTTCAAACTTGTGAGAAGCACACGTGCTCACGTTAGCGATGCCGCCACGTCTGACACACGCACACAACACTCCCGACTACACATGCACATTTTCTATTGCCAGATAATAACATTTTCAAAGAGCAACAACAGGGTTCCCATGTGTACCCATAAGTCGGAGTGATGGGAACGATGCCAAACTTGCCAAAAGTAACCCATTAGTCTTTTATTTTGTCAATGGTACTTTGCTTATGCATCCAATTTTTGTTGTGGTCTGAGTTTTTCTGTTACTGTATGACACATACACTAATCCTAAGCTTTAGAAGGGAATCTCGCTCACTCGGTGCACCTCAGCTTCTGATACTGTAACTAAACTTCCGAGGTCTGTTCCTCAGTGAAAGACAATGAAGTGAGCTTTGTTTAAATAAATAACTTGCCTAATTCTTAAAACTAATGAAAACATGTACTCACCATTAAATATTTTTATTCTGATTGTTGTTGCTTTTCATGCAGTGAATGAAGAGAACAGGAAGCAGGCTAGCATTAGTTGTCTGCCTCGCACAGAGTCGACTCAAAGCACAAAACTTACCTGACTGAGTCACTGTCATGGTTAAAAAAATCTTTAAAAAAAATTATTTAGACAGTATTTTTACAGGCCTGAGTCTGTAGCACATGACTGATTTCTTTATGCACTGCTGTTGGATTGTCAAGACAATTTAAAGAAACATTACTTATGAAAAAAAACCTCCTGAAATATATATATATATATATATATATATATATATATATATATATATATATATTTTAGTTTTAAATGATATATTTCATTGACTTTGTACGTGAATTGTATTCCTGTTCCTATAGTGTAGAAAGGTGGAAGGTTTTAAGTAATTAAGCTTTTTTTTGTCACTTTTCAGAGTCATCTGTCTGTCTAGATGATGAGGGAATAAATATGGATACACTTAACTGGACATCCAACACTGCACACACAAATGGCCAAATTGAACAATCAAATGCCAGCACCAGTTGCTTTGCTAACTGGGTCACTTTTGATGATGATGATGTGGAGAAACAAGTCTACCAGCAAGCCCCCAAACCATCCAACACTAGAACTGGCAACTTTAACAGTTTTCCTTTGCAGGATGCCAATCGCAACTTGATTGTGCCCTCGACCCAAAACCAGAGTACAGACAGACACATTCTGGATTTAACCCCAGATGGAACGGATTCTGTGTTCATCTTGGAGGGGTCACTGTTAAATAGTAGTACTCCTTACACTATGAAGAATCCCTTTCTCCATGAGGATTTTTCAAACATCCAGCCCTCTCCAATCAACCCTTTCAGTGCCTATTTTAGTAAGACCACATTGGCATCGTCGGAGAGACAGGATACCCATGGGACACCTCCTTCCTTACTGTCTGATTCCTCTGTTCATAATCCTGACAGCCAAAGGGACTCCTTCTTTTTCTTTTCCACTGCAGCGAATTTAGATCGTGGAAGCGAGACTGGTACTTATGCCCCAGAGTTCTTTGGCGACGGTCTGGATCAGTTTAAAAACATGCAGATTTCTGATCCTGTCCAGGAGCCTTCTCTACCAAATGACCCTGTGGATGTATGGGATGATGAGCCATATGAACCAGTTCACATGGCTCCTCGGGATGGCTGGCCCATGCTGCTGCGCATTCCTGAGAAGAAGAACATCATGTCCTCTCGCCATTGGGGACCGATCTTTGTAAGACTCGACAATGCTGGCCAACTGAGGCTCTACTATGAGAAAGGTCTGGAGAAACATTTTAAGGAGTTCCAGTTGAGTGACCAGCTTGAAATTTCTGACCACAAAATGCAACAGTATGAAGAGAGCAATCGTGTTCATACTCTCAGCTTGGATCAAGTGGTATACAAGGAGAAGCGTAAAATCCAGCCAAAGGTCTCTGTGGTTCACATGCCTTTAAAGGAGCAACTGGTAAAGCTTGGGACCACGGACTACCAGGACTTTCTAAGCTTCAGGTATGCTTTGCAGGAAAAGCTCGTGGAGTTGTCAGCAGATGTGGAAGCCATTAACTCACCCGTGCCTTATTCTGAAGAGGAGATTCACGTTGAAGTTTTAGATAATTTTTATGGGGTTCTGTCCAAAGGAGACAATCGTATTTTACAACAGCTGGTAATGACTAGGGTTTCTGTGCTCGCCTTTTTAACAGGCTCATCCCCTTGCCGCATAGGCCTCAATGACGTGCAGGTGAAAGGCAAAGAGGTGGTATCTCGACATGATATCATCCCCAACACTACCACACGTTGGATCCGTTTGCGGGATTGCCGACTGCATAAATGTGCAAACAAGCCTGAGTTTACAGAATCCAGGACCATCTCCTTTGAGCCTCCAACCGGACGAAGATTTGAGCTTCTGCGGTTCTGTACAGCATACGCAGAGAAGACTCTGCCCTTCACCCTGAGAACGGTTGTGAGTGTTCAAGGCGCAGAGGTGGAGCTGCAGTCCTGGCTGGTGATGTCAACAGGCTTTTTAGCCAATAAAGACCCCCTAACACTGATACCATGTGAAAATGTGGCTATTCGTTACCCCGTTCCTGATACATGGGCAAAGAACTTCCGCAGGGAAAGTGTGACAGGAGAAAAGTCCTTGAAGGCACGCTTTAATAAAGGAGCCAGCTTTGGTTCTGTTAGCACCTCAGGGGTAGAGCCAGTTATGCGGGTTACTCTGGGCACAGCAAAGTATGAACAAGCCTTCAGAGCCGTGGTGTGGAGAATCAATCGCCTGCCAGATAAAAACTCAGGTAGGAATGTACTCTGTTACATTTTGGTTTACCATGTTTCTAAAGATAAAAGTTTGAGTAAGTTTATTTGGGCCTCTTTAGGAGAAAAAAAAATGTTAAGGCCTTCAAAGTATTTTACCTGTTACACTTAGGTTTTCGGAAAAGGTTCTCACTAGCACCCTTTACCGTGTTGTGCATGCAGTACCATACAGCATACTGTCCGTCTGAATTTTCCTTCTGAAATGTAGAGGGTGTCTGGCCAAACAATTGCATCAAGTATTAAAACTCTTTAAGAACAACTTTCTAATTATGGAAAAATAAATTCTTTACAGTGGGTACAGTGATCTCATTTCTTTGTGCTGTAATTTCTATGGCTTCAGTGCATCGTGCGTTTTTCAAAAATATTCATTGAAAAATAGGGAAATTAAGGAAAGCTAATTATACCCCTCCCAACCCCCCCACCCACACTCAACAAAACTACTTACATTTCTCTTATCTTATGCATTATTTTGAATGTTTAATTATTATAAGCATTTATAGCATTGAATATGTATTTATTGATATTATATACACATATACATGTGTCGTATATACATATGTCAGTCAGGGGGGGTCAATCCTACTTCGCGGAAATCGGCGGTCGCGGAGGGTCTTGGTCCCCATTAACTAAGGAAAGTGAGGGATCCCTGTAATTGGCCGTGCTCTCACGAGAGGGAGGCATGGCATACATTCACTTAACTGTCACTTACAGCGATAGCCAGAAAATGGCATCCCTACAGCAGTCAGGCAACTCGAAATGTTCAGGCATTCTGATATTTACAGTGACCCTTTCACTTGTGTGGCTTAATATATAATAAAACTGCTCGGCTCGATCATTATCTAGTGAAATTTTATTTTATGAAACTAACAACATTGCCGTAGCAGGCTCTAAGATGGACATGCAAGCTCTTTGTGGTGCTTTCACTCAGTGTTGGCTGAAATAAGCTCTAGGCGTCTCCCAAACCCTTGAAGGATTAAGCAATTTGGAAGATGAATGAATTAACAAACTGGCATGAAGCTGGGAAGGTGCCGGTATGTAAGCTGTTAACTGGACTGATGCACTTTGACATTGTGTGTGTGTAATGTGCAAAAGTTTTTGCCCCTGTCCAATTTCTGTCTTTTTTTTTCAAGTTTGTCACTGTCATCCATTTCAGATCAGTTCAGTTAATTTTTTGTAACTGCTTATTCCTAATTAGGGTTGCGAGGAGGTTGGCACCCATCCCAACCGACTCCGGCGTGGGCAGAGTACACCCTGGACAGCTTGCCAGGCCATCACAGGGCAGAAACATGCTGACAGCTTTGCAGCTACTCTTGTCGAAAGTCAGCAATGGTTCTTTTACATGAACCTCACACCATAGACAGTGAGAGACATGGCTGGCCTTTGATAACCCAGCTAGCTGCACTGGGGGGATGGGGGGCATTGACAACCTTGTGGATAGTGGGGCCTGAACCCCCAACCTTAGGATCAGTGATCCAGTGCCCTTTACCACTTGGCCACCACTATCCCATTTTAAATCAAGCAAACCTAAATATCATACAAAGATAAAACACAAATTGCAGTTTTCAGTGTCAATTGCATTTATTAAGGGAAAAAAAAAACGTCTGAACCTACAGGGGCCCATGCGAATAAGTAATTGCCCCATAAACCTAATAGCTGGTTGAACCACCTTTTGCAGCAGTAACTGCAGTCAGGCGTTTGTGATAAGAGGTGATGAGTCGTTGATCTCGCTGTAAGGGTATTTTGGGCCACTCTTCTCCGCAGAATTGTTTAAGATCAACCAGATTGGATAGTTTTCGGGCATGGACAGCCTTTTTAAGGTCATGCCACAGCATCTCCATAGGGTTCAGGTCAGGACTTTGACTAGGCCACTCCAAAACCCTCATTTTGTTCTTTTTTAGCCATTCAGAAGTGGACTTGTTGGTGTGCTTCAGATCATTGTCCTGCTGCAGAACCCATGAGCGCTTTAGTTTGAGGTTTCGAATTGAATGAAAATTCTTCGCCAGGATTTCTTGGTTGTGAGCAGAATTCATGGTTCCATAAATCATGACAAGTCGCCCAGGTCCTGAAGCAGCAAAGCAGGCCCAGATCATCACACTTCCACCACCATGTTTCACTGTTGACACAATGTTCTTTTTGTCAATTGCAGTGTTCCTTTTACACCAGATGTAACGGGATGCATTTCTTTCAAGAAATTTTCCCTCAAGCTTTGGGAATGATCAAGATGATTCTTAGCAAAAGTGAGTTGTGCCTTGATATTCTTTTTTTGTTAACAGTGGCTTTCACCTCGGAACTCTTCCAATTTTTGCCTCGTGTCTTTCTGATGGTGGAGTCGTGAACATTGGCATTCACTGAGGCAAGTGAAGCTTGTAGTTGTTTAGAAGTGGGTTTTGGATCCTTTGTGACTTCTCCGGTTAGTTTGCGTTGTGCTTTTGGAGTAATTTTGGTAGGTCAGACACTTCTGAGAAGGGTCACCACTGTGCCATGCCTTCTCCATTTATGGATAATGGCTCTGACAGTGGTCCGCTGGAGTCCCAAAGATTTACCAATGACTTTTCCAGACTGAGACATTTATATAATCTTCTTTCTTGTTTGCTCTTGAAGCTCACCGGATCGCGGTATGATGTGTGTTCAGTCTGGCCTAGCTCACCTTGCCAGATAGGTTTTATGTTAGGGATCTCCTGATTGGAAATGTCTGGCAGCAATCAGGCCTGGGTGTGGCCATGAAATTGAACTACGTTTTCCCCAAATAAAACAAAAAAAAAATTACAATTACTTCAACTTTTAATGGCGGGGGGATTACTTTTTCACAGAGGTTCATATAGGTTTGGATATGATTTTTCTCCTAAGTAAAATCATAATAGGAAAACTGCATTTTTTTTAATACTTGGGTTATCTTTGTGTAATGTTTAAATTTGTTTGATGATCTGAAAAAGTTAAGGGACAAAGGTGCAAAAAAAAAAAAAAAATCAGTAAAGGGGTAGAAACATTTGCAGAGCACCTTGTATGTATGACCAACCTCCCCCGGGACTGTAATTAGGATTAAGTGGTTAAGAAAATAAATGAATTATGTTAGAAACGTATTAAAAGAAACTATGCTATTAAAAGCTGCTGCACTGTTTGTGTCGCTGTTATGGAGGGAATAATGAACAGCGAACCGGTCTTTATAACCGAATAAACCCTGATATCAGGATTAAGGCTCTGATGTGCAGTGGATGGATCCTGAATCACCCTGAATGTGTTTGTTTTACATAATGATTGACTTGCTGAACTTAGTATTTCTTAATATTGTGTATTGTGTGCTGTATATTCTGTATATTGTTTGATGTTGATTTAAAAGTTATTTTCATATTAATTTCCACATATGACGCACTCTGTTTTCAGTATTCAGCAGGTCTGTGATATAAAGCACATGAACACATGGATGTTGGCTGAAACACTTCTGAAGTTCCCTGTGCACTTGGCATTCCTGGAGCCTTTTCTTTTAGGCATGTGTGTGTGCACGCACGCATGCGCACACGTGCTCGGTGCCAGAGAAAGTGCTTGCTATTGGCTCTCTAACTTTTCTGTGTGCAGTGTTATAATTTACCAGGCCAGTGCTTAAAACCTTTCATTGGCAGAGCAGCAGGGTTTCCTCAGTGTGTTTGAGTGGTTGGACAAAGCCCCAGCTGTCATCATTCATTAGGATACACACACACACACACACACACACACACACACCCTTTCTTTTCATATTGTGTCTAGCTCAATTCATTCTCTCACAGCTACAATCCTGAGTTTCTCGTTAGTTGTTCTTTGTATATTGTCTGATCTGGGTTTTTTTTTAATCTTGTGCATGAAGGTGACTATAACATCACACTACATTGCAAAAACAATTGTTATCCATCCATTGGTAATCTCATTTTAATGGGCATATTCAGATTTTGTTGATGTAGACATCCCATTTGGTTTTTCTAAATAATTTTTACTTTTAACCTGAGTGAATACCTATGTTATTTAGACCATAGTGAACCAGTGCCTGGGAAGTTGGCACCATGCTGTGAGCTGGATCTTAGTCCATTTTTACCACAAGTGATTTTGGATCCCTGTTTGACAGCAACTATGCTGTGCACAGTTTTCAGTTTGTCCTCTGGTATTAATAAAAAAAACTACTTCTGGTTTTTGAACGGTTCGATAACGATCTGATCAGTGAATCTGAGCATGGATAACAGTGTGGTCTCTAAAAACAACAGGATAATGGAAATACAGTCTAATCTACACCCAAGTGAGATTTTACCTGTTGCAATTAAAGACTAATGCACAGTTGTGTGCTTCTTCTCATTTGCTTAGGCATACAGTGTTCATTTTCTATGTATGCACATGGTTTTGGGGGGAGTTGTTTATATAGTAACAGCTCAATCGCAGGAACTTGTACGCCATGAATTCTGCAGAAACAGGTGGGGGGAAAAAGATAACTTACAGGTTTTCATAAAGGCTTCCATTGATTGTTGGGAAAAAAAATGTGCAGGGTTTTTTATTTTCTGTATTTCTTCTCTGTGAGCTTCAATTAAAGAGAAAGCGAATGACCACTTAAAGCACCTGATTGGTGATCACAACATGAGTGATCACACTCCAGCCAATCACAGAGCTTGAGGTCAGGTTCTAACATTTAATAATCTTATAGCCTTTTTTGTCCAGCCAAGTATAATTTGTGTTGTCAATGTATCGATACTGAATCATCCATGTTCACTTTGTGATGCCTCGATGCAATGATTACTTTAACCCTCCTAATATAATACTGCTCTTATATTTTTTAAATGAGGTTTACATTGCACCTTATGGAAGGAGTCTCCAGTGTTAGGGATTTGTATCGGTTACGGGTACAAATGAAGTTGTAAATTTAAGCGAACGTTTCCATGACACTATTTGATGCGCAACCTTTTAATCTTTATAACTTCCAGAAAGGAAAAACAATATAAGGCAGGAACATCAATATCCTGTTTTATTTCTGTTGAAACTGAATACTACAGGAAGGTGTCAGCTTGATCATTTAGTTTGTTTTGGTAAACGTGCACCATCGTGAAACCTGTGTGTGATCTGCGTTTACCAGCATTGGGCCATCCTCACACCTTCTTTTGTCGTTTGGAGCTGGGATCTGACCGGGAGGTGCCACACAAGTTCCGGAGTGTGTTGGAGGTAGAGTTCGACATGCCTGCTGCTTCAGCCTCAAAAACCACCGTCCGCTCTCTGTCTGTCCGAGACAGGGACGAGCTGAAGAAGTGGATCACTTATAAATCTCACTACTCTTTTCAGGTAGTGTGTGTGTGTGTGTGTGTGTGTGTGTGTGTGTGTGTTTACCATGGGATTTAAATGTTATATTTTATAGAGACCAGCTTTGTAAACACACACAGAGAAGCTGTTGCTCGTGTGAAAGTGTCTCCGGTGCTTTTCCTTTCCCCACTGTTTACATTCTGTATGTAAGTCAAGACTTTCAGGGTGGGGATAAGATGCATGTTCCCACGTCTGTGATTGGTTACTACAGTATTCAGGCAGAGAACTCCTTTTCTCCTGGGAGTGCAGATCAAGAAAATTTCCCATAATGGTGGGAAGGAGTCAGGTTAAGGTACTGCTTAGTTTCATTGGTTTAGAAACATTGAGTCTCTTATTCAAAGTTTAAAAAAAAAAAAAAAAGCCCAACTGATGATGTCTGTAGATGTTTTTTAATGGCTCATGGTGAGCCAGATTTTTTGATAAATATTGACTGGAAAATATCACTAATAGTTTAGATGTTTTGGAGAAATGCCCAAGTTCCAAGTAGATACATCCCTTTCATTTTAATGATGATTAATTATGCTGTTAATTGGCTTTCTATCTTCAGCACAGGCTGAGAAGTGCTTGCTTGGGGATAAATATATATTCACTGTCTACCTTTATTAGGAACCCATTCATGCAGATCTGTAATCAGCCTATTGGAGGGCAGCAGCACAGTGCAAGGGATCAAGCGCTTTAGGTAGTGTTCATCAGAATTGGGAACACATGCAGCCCGAGTTAGAGAAGCCGGGTTATGGCCGAAAGGTTGCTGGTTCGATTCCCGAACCAGCAGGAAAAATGTGTATTGGTAGGGGAGTAAACTATGCCTTCCCTTCCTTCACATTCATGGCTGAAGTGCCCTTAAGCAGGGCAGCTAACTCCCAACTCTCCGGGCGCCGCAGTGCGTTGCAGGACACTGCTCCGTGTGTGTGTGTGTGTGTGTGTGTGTGTGTGTGTGTGTGTGTGTGTGCATGTGCGTGCTCACTTTGGATGGATTGAAAGCAGAGGCAAATATTTGTGACTTAAATCATGGCATGGCTGTTGGTACCATGAGGTTTCACACACAACATTTGTCTCAGAATGGTGGGAAGAATAAAACCTGTGGAGCCTTAATCAGTCTTTATGATGTGCTGAACACAAAGGTATCTCAGACGACACCAATCTTTGGGGAGCGTGGCCTCCAACATGAGAAGACCACATCAGGCTCCAGTCCTGATACCCAAGAACATCGATCTGAGGATACTGTAAGCACCAGACAGGTGAAAGACATGACTGACCGGAGTGGAACTTGATGTTGAAGGATACCCATCCCCAGGCTGAATATGTGGTGGAGGTCTGAGATGCATGAGAGAGTACCATTGTGAGTAAATTGAGCTCAGCAGCCCATCTGGTACCAACAGCCATGTCAGTGTTAAGGGGATCACATGCTTCACATTTGGTTGTAAAGAGTGATCATTTGAGTTATACTATGTCCAACCTGGGACCTCAACGGAGTCCAGTTAAGTCATTTTCTCCACTGTGCCATGGTGAATGTTCCACTTTTTCTTATCTCTTCTGGCGGTTAAAGTAAACATTATCTGAAGCACATTGCACTTTATCAAAGCTACTGTTTAAACACCTGGTGTAACAGAGTAAAGTGTGTGTGATGAAAACTACCTGAATGTACATAAGCCTGGTATGTGATTTGTGCCACAGTCATTGCACATTTGGCTGTGCTTGAGTGATGCGTGTGCCTTTTGGGAAGGAATAACTTCCTGCTAAACACAATCAGCCATTTGACAGTCACTGAAAGACGGGCAGTCACCCTCCAGCAACCTGCTGTCTCAGCTGCCAGAGCTATTTTTCCTGCTGCAATCCAAACATGTCATTAAGGTGGCTAGAGCCGTCGCCCACAAACATCTGCTCCTATTACTGCTCATCAGATGCATAGTAGAGACAGCTTCAGAAGATGGGTGGAGGTCTTGTCTGCAGGGCTGAGGCGTGATCCAAACAGTATTTTTCCTCTTAAAAAAAAAAATGTCAGCAGTTAGGCAACACCTCAGTGTGTGCTTTTAGAAAAGGAATATCAAGACTCTGTATGTTGGCCCTGACTGTAGCGACTGCGGTGCCGTCATGTCAGAAGACACTTAAGTGAATAATTTTCAAATATGTTTCTTTATTTCTTGTACTTTTTGCCTTATTTCTGATGTGAGTGTGCACTTTATCCCTTTTTTTTTTCTTGTAAAAACATAGTATTTCAGGATTGAGTTTGAGTCAATGTGTAATATTTTATCTTTGTTTGGATTTGACTGCCCTCTTATGGTTGCTGTGTGTCATTGACAGCTACATTTTCCTCACATGTTGTGTTCTCCTGTAGGTGGAGATCCAGCAAAAGGATGGGAGCCTGACCGACGATGAGGCAGGGCAGTGTGCACAGCAGTGAGGAGACAACGCTGTAGTTTGGGTTAAAATTTGCACTTTTAATGATGGGGAAACACTGAACTGTAATGGGAAAATAAACAGGACAGCATGGGATTTTTCTGCCCTGAGGATTTTTGTACATATTTTTGGTGTAGAATACTTTTTGGGAACATAAATTAGAAAAGTGAAAACAAGATGATATAAATGCGGGTTTTTCTGCTCGGCTGCACGCCTTGACGTCAGGACTACGGAGACTGATTTTAGTTGTCTTTCTTAAAGTAAAAATTTATACACTAAACAGTACTGTACAAACAGCTCAGCACTGTTCTTCTATCTGGGCTTCAGTCCTAATTTAGTTTCATCTGCTTAAGCTTTGGGTATTAGAAGGAAAAACTCTCTCTTTGTGTGTGTGTGTGTGTGTGAGAGAGAGAGTTTTTTCATTTAGAAACAGAACTGTGGGAAGGTCTCCAAGTCTGCACTGAAGTTCATTGCACACCAGATGACCCATAACAATGTTCAATATCGTAATCGAATTAATATTTTATACACTTTATGCATCCACTTGATTTCTCATCTGAAACAAGTTCACTATATTTACTACATTAAATATGGAAGAAAACTTTGCAATTCTGTAATAGTAACAACAAATACTTGTTGATCTTGTTGCTGAAATATCAAAAAAAAAAAAAGCTCTGAAGCTACGAGGATCGTACTAATGATTAAAATATGATTAACTGCATTTTCTCTGTGCGTTCGTTATAGCCAGATTCCAACCTATGAGCTGTTCCCGTACAATCAGCCTTCAAACAGATTGGAAATTAGCATTAGTAGAGGTCATGTAATGAAAGCAATGCATTAATTGACATTTTAATTGAATAAAAGTCAACATAGACTTGGGTGTTGAATTGCTTGCCCTCCCTTTCTCAGGGTACTCCAGTTTCCTCAGACAGCTCAAAGACGTGCTCATTAAGCTAATTGGCTGTTCCAAATTGCCCTGTGTGTTAACCCTGTGATGTTCTGGTGAGCGTTTCGGGGTGCACACCAGCCTTCCCACAAACCTTGTTGGAGTAGATCAGGGGTCACCAACCTTTTTGAAACGGAGGGCTACTTCTTGGATACCAATTAATGCGAAGGGCTACCAGGTCGATTCACACTTGTGACATGACAAATTTGCTCAATTTACCTTTATTTATATGTTATTATTAATAATTAATGATATTCATCAATGTCAGGGGTCAGGAACCTTTTTGACTAAGAGAGCAAAAAAAAAAAAATCCTCTGAGAGCCAAACATATTTTTTAATACTGAGACCAACAATTTCAGAGTATAATATGACTGAATTTTTTTTAAACAACATTGTTATAACAGTTATTTATTAATAAGAAAAGTACTTCTTACTATTAATGTCGACTTCTGGTGCTGCATGGTTTTGTAGTCTGGTTGATACGTAGTGAAGTTCAGCTTCATGCAGGTGTTCAGGCTTCTATCTATTATGTGACCGCAGGTTGGTCGTGATGTTTTTCACGTGTGCGCATGTGGAGCCATACATGGTCAATACGACAGGACTCATACTGCTGTGTTTATGTGACAGGAAGCGTGTCCCAAGGCAATCAGCTGGTATGCAGGTTGAACTGAAACTGAAACTAATTAACCATGTTAACAATTCTAACTAAATCTACATTTAAGTACATTAATAAATGAAAACATCATCTGAGCAAGTTTCACAACCGTTTTAAGTGCACGTATGTATCTGATTTTATGGTAAAGGATCCCGGAGCCAGAAGCAGAAAGAGAAGCTGTATGTTTATGTAAAAGATGTAGCCAATGGCATTTGCTCATGAAATTACATCCTTAAAAAAATAACAAAAATAAAATAAAATTGAGAAATAATTGTATTAGTTGCTTGAGATTTTAGACACTGCGTGAGAGATTGACGAGGAGATGAAATGCGTGAGAGTTGACAAGTATGTTGAAGTTTTTTCATTCTGTTCATTTATGTTTTGCTTGCCAGCTCTGCTTGGCTTCTGACACATGAGCTGATCAAAACGAGGAAAATTTATCTCTTTACCCAAAAACAACTCACGAGGCTGTTGCATATAATCCAATAAAATTAGTTTCAAGGTATCGGCCCCGTCCACACTGGAGTACAGAAAGGATTGTCTCTACATTGCGCGCCACAGCGACAAGTGGCATTCAAAATAGATGTATAGATTGAAATGCGTGAGATTTATTTATGTTTTTGTTTTATTTGATGGCCTTTTTCTGTATTTTTATTTAAAGGACAGCGAAATTATGTATTAGTTATTCTGTTAAGAAAGGCCACCTGACTTATCTGAGAGCCAGATGCAGTCATCAAAAGAGCCACGTCGAGCTTGCAAGCCATAGGTTCCCGACCCCTGAACAGGCTCGCGGGCGACTCATGTTGTCCTTGCGGGCGACCTGGTGCCCGCGGGCACCATGTTGGTGACCCCTGGAGTAGATGGTTCAGCAAATGAGTAAAAAATACAACACAAAAGATCAATATACTGGGATCCCTCACTTTCTGTGGTTAATTGACTGCGATCCTCCCGCGACCACCGAATTTCGCAAAGTAGGGTCAATCCCCCCCAACCCCCCTCTGACTGATGTATACGTACATGTACGTGTATATAATATCAATAAATAGATATTAAACACTATAAATGCTTAATAATTAAACATTCAAAAATAACGCATACGATGTAAATAACAAAGACATACACAGATGCGCACCTCACATAAAATTTAGTTTTGATGGGAGGTTTTTGATTCTTTTCTGACATAATTTGCCTTGTTTCGTGGCATTTTCCTTAACTTTTTCCCCTATTCTTTCTTAATTTCCTTATTTTTCAATTTGAACAATATTTGAAAAAAACAAACAAACAAAAAAAAACTGCCATGCACTGAAGCAACATGATTTGAAGCGCGACGTAGCGAAGGATCCCTGTATACACTAGAGCATCCTTCAAAAAGCATCATGAGCAATATGACAAATATGCTTAAAATAAAAATACCTTTACCATCATATCACCGACTCACTCAGCCGTGTATCCGAGTGCTCTGAACTGTCACAACCTCTTCCCTATTTTTAAAAATGTAATTAAAATCATGACATTACAGAAAAGCATACTGTAGTGTGCTTAATTGATCATAGTTTTGATATCAGTTCATTCTGGAACCTCAGATGTTTGTACAGTACTGTATGAATTACAGGGGGAAAAACTGTACGACTGAACTTCACTTTATAGTGTGAAGAGTTTACTAATTTAACTAATCCCTTTATTTACCAGTACAAATGTTGACAACTGCACCCACCCCTCCAATGAGAACTATTACATGGTTTGTTCTGTAGGAGCTGTGAGGAAATGGAGGAATTTGAATTGTTCTGAAAGAGTAATGCAGTTGGGGGGGGGGGGTAGTTATAACTGGTTATACTTGAATGAAATCCCTGAATGAGGTAATTAAGTGATTGTTACTATTGATTTTTTTTTTTGGGGGGGGGGTGGTATGTGATGTATGCATGTCATCATGGATTGTTTATTCTTTAAAGATGTGCAGTGAAAAATACAATCTGGAAACATCCAACTTTTAACCTAAAAACCAACTCTTTTCAAAGTGAGACATTAATTATGTCTCTTTGCCTCATTCTCAGATGCCATTCTTTTTAAATGCATTTTTCAGGATGTCCGAAATCTGATAAACGGATCAAACCCATTCTGATCCTCCAGCCAATCCTTGCATATTTTGTGTGATCTTAGAATTGTAACCAATCACTGCAACAATTTTTAAATTTGGCTATCAGTCTAATATACTGTTTCGCCAATCATAGCAATCCCACACACACACACACACACAAACACACGTTTAACTACATGTGACCCGATCCAGTATAAAAATTGACTGAGTTACACCACTGTGCATGTTGTTAATCAGGAAATGCTTCCAGCGTTTTTCAAGCAGCGAGTAAGTTGTATTTACACCGAGTCATATCTGATTTGAAGCTTCTCTTTGTTTTACTGTTATATGATTCAGGAAATCCTTCTGGGATTCTGTAAGCAGGGAGTGTGTTCTGGTATCCACTGTGGATAATAAGGAAATCCCCTGAGGATTGACCAATGCGGTTTGAAAATCAGTAAAATATGGGTATATTCTCATTGTTTTACAACATCCTGAATGTGGAACCCTTTCTTAAACGAGCATTTTAACACGAATAGATTGTGTTTGAGTATATGAACTTGTCAGAGATTAAGCTGTGAAGAATGTGATTTTTTTTTTTGTGTGTGTGTGATGCATTTTTGTCCGGTTGCGCCATTTTCAACTTACTTTTGCTCGAACTCGAAACACTACCCTGCCACTTAATCTGTATTATGCGGTGGTGAGTTACATATGTCACCAACGTCACTGCCTTGTTTATGCTTCTGAAGATATCAAGACGCAGACATGTGCAAAACTATTTATGTAATTATGTAATTCCGCAGTTTATTAGAAGAAAAATACCCCCACCTGAAACCATAGAAACATATACAGGGATCCCTCACTTTTCGCGATTAATTGGGACGTAGATCCTCACGTGACCATCGCAATCCGCGAAGTAGGATCAATTCCACGACTGACGTATACATACATGTATATAATATCAATAAATACATATTCAACGCTATAAATGCTTATAATAACAAACATTAAAAAATAATGCATAAAATGTAAATAAAACAAATACACACAGATGCACGTGATGCACTCAGCTTCGCACCTCACAACAATGTAACTCGTTTTGATGTGAGATTTTGGGGGGTTTTTTTGTTTTGTGTTTAGGTTTTTTTTTTTTTTTTTTTTTTGCATAATTGGCCTTGTTTTTGTGGCATTTCCTTAACTTTTCCACCTATTTTTCCTTAGTTTCTTTTTTTTTAATTTGATGAATATTTAAAATAAAACTAAAAAAATCCGCGATGCACTGAAGCTGCATGAATTGAAGTGCGAAGTAGCGAGGGATCCCTGTATTACAGTTTATTAAAAAATATGCCGCAAAATATGGCATTTTTGACCAGAGCAGTGACCAAGAAAGCCAGCAACTCCAGGAGGGACTCGTAGACTACTCAGGAGAATGAAATTTTAAAAAGTCACATTTTTTCATAGTTTATTTATTTCAAGTAGGTGTAGGTGCAGCCACATGCTGTGTAAACTAGTACATAAGCATATATACAAAAGAGAAATAAAAATGAATCTATTTTTCAGTTTGAAAGCATGATAATGATGCCTGCCCCATGTGACCATGAAAAACCTTAAGTATCTATTGTTTTCATTCAAGCATTATC
>CM045731.1:32172500-32412500 GCA_024760905.1 Plotosus lineatus
AACAAAACAAGTATTATTATTATTATTATTATTATTATTATTATTCGAATAGCCTGAATAATGATTCTTGTTCTCAAACCATTTGACAGAACTGGCTAATTAGTCTAGATGTGATTGATTGCTGATGATTGCATTCATTCATGTTGTTAAAATGAAAGAATGGTAAGACTTTGAGATGATGCTTCTCTACAGCCTTTCTTTTTTATAAAATGAATAAACATAGCCAGTAGGCTGGGTGTGCAGACAGAACTGATGATCACATGGTAATCTGTATAAACTCGAGAAACTTTTGGAAAACTGGAGATATTGAGTATTGAAATATCGCGATGTCTCCAGATGCCATGGATTTTTATTTAGGCGTGTTGTAATCATCGGCTCAGGTGAGCAGTTAACTACAGGTACACTGAACTGTGTAAATACACAGAAGGTCTAAGACAAGAACCCAGACAGATCCATCAACTGAGGAATAATGTATAAGCCATCTGTGCAACAGATATGAATACAGGGCCTCCTCAATGTGTGAAACCGGGTCTAATGAAGCGTTTTTCTTTCACACGTGATCAGGCTACTTTATATTTCTGAGGGACTTGATGCCGCATTGTGCATTTCCAGCGTTTGCTCAGTGTTCCTTAGTACGCACCTAATTCAGCTCGCAGTTCGCTTTTTTAATTTTGTAGGCCAGTAAAATTGGTTAGAAAATATCTCGAGGGTACGTGTCAGTGAGCCGCTCATTATCATATAATAAGCTCTGATCAAGGCAATGTTGGCTCACCGTATATTGTTTATTACATGGTTTATTACAGTACATTATATGTACTGTATAATATATTGTGGGGCCGGTGGCATAGTAGTTAGAGTGCTGGGCTCATGATTGGGAGGTTGTGAGTTCAAATCCCAGTTATTCCCCCCCCCCCCCCACACTGTGCTAAGACTCCTGGGCAAGGTCTTAACCACAAGTGTGCCTCTGTTCACCCAAGCAGTATAACTGGGTACCAGTAAAAATATACTGGGAAGGTAACCTGCAATGGACTAGCGTCCCATCCAGGAGGAATTGAACTAGTTGCTTCCCGCTATGGAAACTGGGGATAAGCACCGGCCTGATGAGCCACTATGGCTCGGGTGTAAAAAAGCCCAACAGACTTTTTACCTTACCTGTGTATAATATTGGTTTAAATAATTCGATTGTATTTTATTGTTCTGCTAATAATGTGCTACATAGAGGTGGTTTGTTGTAAAGCAATGACAGAGTGTAAGTGACCAATACGAATTTAGTATTTGTGTAAAGCTCAAAGAACGATATAGGCATGATTATAAACCAGTTCTGAGGCCTCACACTGAGCGACTGACGAAACGTTGCACGGTATTTCTCAGCACACTTCATATCCTGAATCTTAGTCTCTCTATCCCCCCCATGTGATCTGTCCTTCCTTCATGATCATAATCATATGGCTGCTCTACTACAGGGAGTGTTGCCAGGCTGAAGGACTGCTTATCTTCTTTGCAGGATGGAGCACGAGGAATCGGCTCGTCTGAGATCTCACGGACGTGTTGTTCTCAGTCAGTATGTCCCATTTATCCTTCTAATTACAGTAAAACCTCCGCTGACGAACGCTTAAGCTCACGAACTTTTCGCCTCAAGAACATTAAATTTGCGAGCATATAGTCTCTGCTGACGAACTAGTTTTCGGCGGACGAATCAAACCACGCGGTCGAACAGCGCCACGGTGGCGGCCACGAGAAGCTGACGCACGCTGATGGCGTCACAGTTCGTCACCCCCTTTCTTTGAATGCGGAAGTGGTTTGTGTTTGCTAGACATTTTGGACCATATTGAGTGTACTTTTGCTATTATGGGACCGAAAAAAAACCCACCACAGGCGGAGATCATTGAAAAACACGAACGAGGTGTGCGTTTGTGTGACTCAGCGTCCCAGTACCAGTACGCTAAGTCTACCATTGCTCCCATCCTTAAGAACAAGGAAGCTATTCAGGGTGTGTGTGTGGCTAAGGGTGTTTCCAAACAGTAGGCGTTTCCAAACTCTCCTTCCAAACAGTAAGTCCCTCCCTCCCTCCTCCTCCCACTCCATTCCATCAAGCCATCAACTACCATCACAAAGGTAAATAAAACGACTTTATTATACAGTAAAGTTTATTTCTTTAATTACAATACAGTAGACATTTATTATACATAAAATAAGGTATATTTTTGTGTAGTTTTAAGGCTTATTTAGTAGAAAATGATGTTTTATGGGGACCTGGGAACGGATTATTCTCATTTTAATGGTTTCTTATGGGAAATAAATGTTCGGAAGACGAACTTTTCGCCTTACACACACTTTCTGGGAACCAATTATGTTCGTGAGCAGAGGTATCACTGTACTGATATTTTCTTGATCATCTTTTTCCAGGTTCTCGTCTTCATTATTATCTTTGATGCCCCAATATTCAGGTATAATTTAATTCTCAGCAAGACCTTGAGATGCATTTAATTCATCAACCAACTTGCTGCGAGCACAAACATCCTCTTGAACAAGGCTTAAATCACATGGGCTCATTTCTTTATCACTACTGATGTTCTCGCGCTGCTTCACAGGAATGGATGTTGGTCTCTACCAGTTTGTTGGTTATGTGTTGGTGAGATTCACTGAAATCCTTTGTTGGCAATTTAGTTTTGCTTGAATCCTCAGTAGCAGTCTTCTGTTTCCAGTTCTCTTGGACCTCTCCCTCAGTATCTGTTTCCCCAGGCTGGCTGTTTGTCAGAATATGATTAAGTTCATGCACAATATTCATCTGACTTTGGATTTCATCATCTGGCTTTGGAATGCCCTGCTCTGGTTCCTGCACCCAATCAAACTCGTCTTTTCCTCTGACAAACCATCCTCCAGCTCAACACATCTGGTATCTGGTTTTCTTCCAATTCATGTTTGAGACTCTTCTTGCAACTTGTCACCAACCTCTTCGATGTTTTCTTCTCTTCCTGAAATCGAAATCCTTTTATACCGAACAACTGGTCACTCTTGGTTATCAGCCAAAATGTTTGTGTATTCAGTAGAGATCATCTGTGCCGCTTCAGTGTCGGAAAAGTTGGGATCTTCAGCCTGGATCTCTGGTGTATTCCCAATGGCAGCAATGGGCTGTTTACACCCAGTCATTGGCAAACTGTCACATCATCTGGCTGACTTATGCCGATATCCTTCTGATCTGGGTAGCACCCAGAGTCACCATCTCCACAGCAGGGATCAAAAGACATTGGTTTCATCACAGGAAAAGTTTCCTGGGCATTTGATTTTTTTTTCTTTCATATTTTTATTTGGCACAGCATTGGCAGAAATCTAACATGTACCTATAAGCATTTTCATCCTCAGACAGCAATTCAGATCAAGCTTCTAAGCTGAGCGAGAAATTCCACTCATCAAAGAATAACCCCAAATCTACCTGATTTTGCAGGCCCCGCTCTGGCTCCAGTGGAGAACCCAACGAGGTCAGATCTCCTGCTTATGTGCAGTCTCTCAGAGAGTCATTCCTGTACGACTGTGGGATTCTTCCGGGTGCATTCCTCCGCTCTCCTTTCCAGACCGGCATTAGAAGCGTGCATGCATACAAAAGTTTATTTTCAGGGGTTCAGATTTTGTAGCTTTTTGTAGTTTTATTTTTTTATTGTGCATATCTCGGTGTTTCTAAGATGGGTCATAAGAAGGTGGCGGATGTATTCAAGAGGAGAAAATTGATTTCTCTTGAAACGAACCTTGAAATCATAACTAAACATGAAAAAGGAGTCAGTCCGTGTGGCCGATCTGTGTAAGGATTATGGGAAGAATGCATCGACATGTCCAATTCTCAAACAGAACGCCACGTTGAAGAGTGCTAAACCAGGAAAGGGGGTTACTATTTTATCTGAGGAAAGATCAGGACTCATATTGTGGATCAAGTTGAAAGAGATCAATGGCGATGGGAGTGTGGCCAAGCAGCAAAAGACAAGTGATCAAAATTAGTCCAAAAAATGTAAATAAATAAATAAAAAGTAAAAACAATTCGTATAAGTTAATGTTAAGTGTTATTCTTAAGTTCAGACACACTTACAGTACTGTTTATTGACTTATTGTTTATTCAATACAATATAAATTGTGAATAAAAACTGAATGCAATGATGTGGAACTGCCAAATTTCAATATTTTATTCTGAATAGAACATAGATGACGGGTCAAAAGTTTAAACTGATAAAAATTTTAAAAATCATTTTAAGGAAAATATGTTGATTTTAAATTTCATGGTTTCAACAAATCTCAAAAAAGTTGGGATAAGGCTGTTTTCACCACTGAGGCATCTCCTCTTCTTCTTACAACAGTCTCGAACAAAGATTTATGTGAGGAATAGTGTTGTAAAAACTTTGAATCTCCTACAGACAGAGACCACTCTTGAAAATAAATATCTTGAAAACGCTGCTTAAAAAGAGAGAGAAAAATGACTTTCATTTGCAACCTCCTGTGAAATCCATACATATGAAAATCCACTAACAAAAAATAGTAGTTGTCTAACTTCTGATGCCCAGTTAACCTCACCATTTTCATCTTGTGACTTTAAAAAAATATAACTTTGCTTAGGGTATCTATAAACATCCGTTTTTAATAACTTCAACCAATATCTAATCAATCAATATCTTACCCTTAATCTACTAAATACAAAAATATTACATCGACCAATTTCCCCCAAAACAGCTTTATTTGAAGCAAACTTTCCCAGATTCAAAAAGCGCTTAAAATATACAGCATGTATCTTTTCAATACAGTGAAAATATTTAGTTCCCCAAATTTCTGACCCGTATAGAAGAATGGGCATAATTTTACAGTCAAAAATTGTACATGCAGTATTTAAAGAAATATAGGAATTCTTTTTGAATAGTTGATATATAGGTTGCATCGCTTTTGACACTTGGGCCACCAGACTTTTACAAACTTGTGACCAGTTCAATCTTAATGAAAACATTAAACCTAAATATTTATAATAAGAAACACATTTAAGATTTATATTACCGTAATACCATGCTTCATTCTTTTTCAATACAGCTCCATTTCTAAATACAATGACATTTGTTTTCTCAATGTTGACACTCAAACCGCAAGAAATACAAAACTGATGTAAAACATTTAGTTGCTGTTGTAAACCAATGACTGTATAAGAAAACATGTTCACATCATCGGCAAATAACATACATTATATACATATATACAAGTGGCAGTGGTGGCCTAGTGGTACATGGCGCTGGATCGCTGATCCTAGGGTTGGGGGTTCGAGTCCCAATCTCCACAGGGTTGTCACTGTCCCCCTCCAGCGCAGCTAACTGGGTTATCAAAGGCGGGCCATGTCTCTCACTATCTATGGTGAGAGGCATATAAAAGAACCATTGCTGAGTTTCGTAAAAAGAGTAGCTACAAAGCTGTCAGCTACTGCTGGTGTTGTATATACACAAGAGGAGCACATAATGAGTGCACACTGTTGAAGGAGCATGCAGTAGGCCCTCGTTATTTGCGTGGGTTCGGTTCCGGCCCCTCCCGTGAATGAAGATAATCCGCGAGTTCTGTACCCGGAAGTAAAACCCAAATGTATCATATTACATGTGCAAATGATCAACCGGAAGTATAATACTGTGTATCTATTACATGCGCTAAAATATACTTCTTAAACACATTCTATCGACAGTCTTCCTCACTAATACAGTATTAATGTCGTAAAATATAGTAATGATTAAGAAAAAACTTTAATTTTGTACTGTAATATTTACTGATGATAAAATTTTATACAGCATATATATTAGAGGGCTCTCCCTTGAGGGTGATGTCGCGGAGTTCTCAGATTCATGTTTCTTTGTTTTGAGTTGTTGTTTTGTTTGTTCATGGTTTGCACTATGCTCGTCTATGACTAGTCGACCCTACTACAGCTATGAGAGTGCAGCTGGACGTTTAGAACTGAGCATGCTCAACTCCTATCCTGAGCTAATATGCTACAGCAGCTCAATGCTAGCTGCACCCCGGATAACAATAAGCCCAGGCGGAGACGTGGCAGGCGAGATGGAGCTGAATGACGACTCTGGCGCGTGGTTATAGCAGTGGAAGGTTAGCACTTCCGGTCATACTGCTTGAGTACTGACAGTTGCTCGGCTATCCGCGAATATGCAAAGCTGCAAGTGCAAAACCGTGAATAGTCAAGGGCCTTCTGTATTAGGATAAAACACAATGCAAACATGACAGGAGCATAAACCTGCGAGAGTAACTCATTATCATCATCATCATCATCATCATCTTCCGCTTAGTCCAGGGTCGGGTCGCGGGGGCAGCAACCTAAGCAAAGAGGTCCAGACGTCCCTCTCCCGAGCCACTTCCTCCAACTCTCCCGGGGGGGACACCGAGGCGGTCCCAGACAAGCCGAGAGACATAGTCCCTCCAGCGTGTTCTAGGTCGGCCCCGGGGTCTCTTCCCGGTTGGACATGCCCGAAACACCACACCAAGGAGGCGTCCGGGGGGCATTCTGACCAGATGCCCGAGCCACCTCAACTGGCCCCTCTCAATGCGGAGGAGCAGCGGATCTACTCCGAGCTCTCCCCGGATGGCGGAGCTTCTCACCTTATCTCTAAGGGAGAACCCCGCCACCCGGCGAAGGAAGCTCATTTCAGCCGCTTGTATCCGTGATCTTGTTCTTTCGGTCATTACCCAAAGCTCGTGACCATAGGTGAGGGTTGGAACGTAGATCGACTGGTAAATTGAGAGCTTTGCCTTGCGGCTCAGCTCCTTCTTCACCATGACGGACCGGTACGGTACAGGCACCGCTTAACAGCAGAGGCTGCAGCGATCCGTCTGTCGATCTCTCGCTCCATCCTTCCCTCACTTGTAAACAAGACCCCAAGATACTTAAACTCCTCCACTTGGGGCAGGACCTCATTCCCGACCCGGAGGGTGCATTCCACCATTGTCCGACTGAGAACCATGGCCTCGGACTTGGAGGTACTGATCTTCATCCCGGCTGCTTCGCACTCAGCTGCGAATCGCTCCAATGAGAGCAAGTGTAACTATTAATAGTAATTAATTAAAATATTTTAACTACTGTAATAATTAACCTCTATAGTTTAAATATATGTCTAGAGCAGTGATTCTTAACCTGGGTTTGATCGAACCTTAGGGGTTCGGTGAGTCAGTCTCAGGGGTTTGGTGGGGTTCAAGACACACCCGACTCATATCCCTGATGACACACCCCACTTGGCCTTCACTGGCTGAAGGTGATCTCGCGACATTTCTTGGCCAATTTGTGCTGCAGGAAATTTGCTGTGCTCAGTAGTTGACTTGTGACTATCGTGATGGAACGTCGAGTGATTTCTTAATGTTTTAATCCATACTATGTTTAGCAAAAAAGAAAGTGATTGGACGAATATGTACAACATGGATTCACATATATATAACGGAATGTGATGGGAGTCAGCATCCTATCTGCATGAGTTGCAATGCCAAGTTAAGCAATTCTAGTCTAGTACTGTACCAGCAAAAGCTAAAGGAACACTTCCTGAAGCTGCATGGAGATGGAATTACAAGAACACAAAGTTTGCTGAATTCAAGGTGAAGAGACCCAGATTCAATGAAAAGGCTACGCTGCCTGCGCTCCACTTTGTACGGCAGGTAGGTAATCTTTGTTGGGCTTTTTACACCTGCGCCAAGTGACTCATCAGGCCAGTGCTTATCCCCGGTTTTCGTAGTGTGAAGCGAGCAGGAGTTCAAGTCCTCCTCGATGGGACGCTAGTCCATCGTAAGTTACCTTCCAAGTATATTTTTACTGGTACACATTTATACTGCTGGGTGAACAGAGGCACACTCGGGATTAAGACCTTGCCCAGTGGTCTTAGCACCGTGGGGATCTAACTGGGATTCGAACACACAACCTCCCAATCATGAGTGCAGCACCCTAACCAGTACACCATCAGCCCCACTCTCTTCTTTGTACGATGCTGTGAGGATCAGTTTTGTTGATGGGTACAAAGTTGCTTACCCGATTGCAAAGCAAGGCAAACCACACACCATTGGTGAAACTCATAAAACCAGCTGTGTTGAAGATGGCGAATCGAATTTTGGGAAAAGCGACTGGAGTTAAATTATCCCAAATTCCTCTTTCAAATGACACCATCAGCGAGAAAATACAGGACATGAGCAAAGACATCTTGGCTGAAGTAGTTGAGGATCTGATTTCAGATCTGATTAAAATTCAGCCTCCAACTCGACGAGAGCTCAGACATTTCTAATCTACTCCAGCTTGCTGTATTTGTGCGCTATGTGAAAGACATGATAAAGGAAGATTTTTTATTTTATTTTGTAAACCTCTTACATCAATAACTAAGGCAGCCGATGTGAAGAAACTTGTGGAAGACCTCTCCTCTTCAGAGACAACAAGCTTTTGTGGGATATGGTTTCTGCAGTTTGTATGGACGGAACTCCAGTCATGCTGGGAAGAAAGTTTGATTTTGGTGCGCAAGTGAAATCCGATACACCACACAATTGTTACGCATTGTATTCTGTGCAGGCATGCATTGGCAACAAAAACCTTGCCTCCAGAAATGGCGGAAGTATTAAAAAATTGTAGTGGAATGTGTGAACTACATGCGAAATAGTGCTCTGAGGCACCGCATCTTCAGTGAGCTGTGTCAAGAAATGGGCTCTGAATTCGAGGTACTTCTGTACCATTCTAACATGCTGTGGTTATCCCGGGGACAGGTGCTGAATCGTGTTTTTGCCATGCGTGAGGAATTAGCTCTGTTTTTGCAAGAGCACCAACATAGTCATGCAGATCGCATTAAAAATTCTAAATTCATTCTCATTTTAGCGTACATGGCTGATATATTCACAGCTCTCAATCATCTTAATCAGCAGATGCAGGGTGGTGGAGTCAACATCATAGAAGCAGAAGAAAACCTGAAGGCTTTTAAAAAAAAAGCTACTGTTATGGAAACAATGAACAGAGAACGATAAATTCGCAAACTTTCCCACGCTGGATGACTGTGTGAGTAAGATCGAAGATGTGTCTGGAATCGGAGACATTTCTGTACCCACGGAACTGAAGCAAGCAATTGCCATGCACTTAGAGGAGCTTGCAAAGTCTCTCGACGGATACTTCCCTACAAGAGAGTCATATCCAGCATGGGTCAGACAGCCATTCACGTTTAATGTTGAGACAGCCTTGACGAAATCATTGAAATTCAGCGGAGCCAGGTTCAACAGCAACTCTTCAGAACAACAATGCTCTCAACGTTTTGGTGTCATCAAATGGCAACGTATCTTGTTCTTACTAAGAAAGCCCTGGAAAATTTCATACCATTTGTTACAACATATCTTTATGAACAATCCTTTTCGAAGATGCTGGACATAAAAACAAAGAAAAGGAGCAGACTTTGCTGTGAAAATGACTCGAGAGTGGCACTTTCCAAGGTGAAGCCACGCATTTCTGAGCTGGTCTCTTAAAGAAAACAGCAGAAGTCACACTGATTTGCAGTAACTATTCATTATTATTGTAGCCTGATGGAAATTAGGTGATGGGTGTGTGTTGAAATGTTAAAAATAATCTTCTTCTTTTACTTTCGGCTGCTCCCTTCAGGGGTCGCCACAGCAAATCATCCATCTCCACCTCACCCTGTCCTCCGCATCTTCTTTTCTGACTCCAACGACCTTCATGTCTTCCTTCACCACATCCATAAATCTCTTCTTTGGTCTTCCTCGAGGCCTTCTGCCTGGTAGTTCAAACCTCAGCATCCTACTGCCAATATACTCACTATCCCCTCCTCTGTACATGTCCAAACCATCTCAATCTAGCCTCTCTGACTTTGTCTCCAAAACATCTTACGTGGGCTGTCCCTCTGATAAACTCATTTCTGATCCTATCCATCCTCGTTACTCCCAGAGAGAACCTCAACATTTTCATCTCCGCTACCTCCAGCTCTGCCTCCTGCCTTTTCCTCAGCGCCACTGTTTCTAAGCCATACAACATCGCTGGCCTCACCACCGTCTTGTACACTTTTCCCTTCATTCTTGCCGATGCTCTCCTATCACACATCACACCGGACACTTTTCTCCAACCATTCCAGCCTGCCTGCACACGCTTCATTGCTCTGGATTGTTGAGCCTAAGTACTTAAAATCCTCCACCTTCGTTATCTCTGCTCCCTGTAACATCACCGTTCCTCCTGGGTCCTTCTCATTCACACACATGTATTCTGATTTTCTGAGGCTAACCTTCATTCCTCTCCTTTCCAGGGCATACCTCCACCTCTCTAGATTTTCCTGCACTTGTTCTCTGCTCTCACTACAGATCACGATGTCATCTGCAAACATCATAGTCCATGGAGATTCTTGTCTCACCTCGTCTGTCAGCCTGTCCATCACCATAGCAAACAAGAAGGGGCTCAGAGCTGACCCTTGATGCAGTCCCACCTCCACCTTGAATTCGTCAGTCACACCGACAGCACACCTCACCACTGTCTTACATCTCTCATACATGTCCTGCACCACTCTAACATACTTCTCTGCCACTCCAGACTTCCTCATGCAATACCACAGTTCTTCTCTTGGCACCCTGTCATATGCTTTTTCCAGATCCACAAAGGCACAATGTAGCTCCCTCTGACCTTCTCTGTACTTCTCTATTAACATCCTCAAAGCAAACATTGCATCTGTGGTGCTCTTTCTTGGCATGAAACTAAACTGTTGTTCACAAATGCTGGCCTCTGCCCTTAGTCTAGCTTCCACTATTCTTTCCCATAACTTCATCGTATGACTCATCAACTTTATCCCTCTGTAGTTGCTGCAACTCTGCACGTCTCCCTTGTTCTTAAAAATGGGCACCAGCACACTTCTCCTCCACTCCTCCGGCATCTGCTCACTCTCTAGTACCTTGTTGAATGTTCTTGTCAGAAAATCTACTGCTACCTCTCCTAGACACTTCCATACCTCCACAGGTATATCATCAGGACCAACTGCCTTTCCATTCTTCATCCTCTTCAATGCCCTTCTCACTTCACCCTTACTGATCTTTGCTACATCCTGCTCCTCAATGGTCACCTCTTCTGCTCTTTTTTCTCTCTCATTTTCCTCATTCATCAGCTCTTCAAAGTACTCTTTCCATCTTCCCAGCACACTTCTGTCATCAGTCAATACATTTCCCTCTCTGTCCTTTATCAATCTAAATTGCTGCACGTCCTTCCCATCTCTATTTCGCTGCTGTGCCAACCTGTATAGATCATTTTCTCCCTCTTTACTATCCAACCTATCATACAAGTCATCATACGCCCTCTGTTTGGCCTTAGCCACTGCTACTTTCGCCTTATGCTGTGTCTCCCTGTACTCCTGTTTACTCTCTTCGGTCCTCTCAATGTCCCACTTCTTCTTAGCTAACCTCTTCCTTTGTACACACTCCTGCACTTCCTCATTCCACCACCAAGTCTCCTTATCTACTTTCCTTCCAGAGGACACACCAAGTACTCTCCTACCTGTGTCCCTGATCACATTTGCTGTGGTTGTCCAGTTATTTGGAAGCACTTCCTGGCCACCCAAAGCCTGTTTCAACTCCTCCTTGAAGACAACACGACACTCTTCCTTTTTCAGCTTCCACCACTTTGTCTTCTGCTCTGCCTTTGCCTTTTTCACCTTTCTCACCATCAGAGTCATCCTGCACACCACCATCCTATGCTGTTTGGCAACACTCTCACCCACTATGACTTTGCAGTCACTGACTTCCTTCAAATTACATCGCCTACACAAGATGTAGTCTACCTGTGTGCTCCTACCTCCGCTTTCATAAGTCACCCTATGCTTCTGTTTCTTCTGGAAGAAAGTATTCACCACAGCCATTTCCATCCTTTTTACAAAATCTATCAACATCTGTCCTTCTGCGTTTCTGTCCTGGATACCAAACCTGCCCATCACTTCCTCGTCCCCTCTGTTGCCTGCACCAACATGTCCATTGAAGTCTGCACCAATGACCACTCTTTCACCTCTGGTGGTACTCTGCATCACTTCATCTAAGTCACTCCAGAATCTCTCCTTCTCTTCTAGCTCACATCCTGCCTCTGGGGCATAAGCACTAACAACATTGAGCATTACACCTTCAATTTCTAACTTGAGACTCATCACTCTGTCTGACACTCTTTTCACTTTTAGAACATTCCTGACAAACTCCTCCTTCAAGATGACTCCTACTCCATTTCTCTTCCCATCCACACCGTGATAAAATAGCTTAAACCCTGCTCCTAAGCTTTTAGCTTTGCTACCTTTCCACCTGGTCTCTTGAACACACAGTATGTCCACCTTCCTCCTCTGCATCATGTCAGCGAGCTCTCTACCTTTTCTTTGCATAGTTCCAACATTCAAAGTCCCCACTCTCAGTACTAGACTCATGCCTTTCCTTTTCTGCTCTCACGCCTCCCACCGCTCCTTCTTTGACCAACAGTAGTCCAATTTCCATCAGCACCCTGTTGATTGACAGCACTGATGGCGGTCGTTGTTAACCCGGGCCTCGACCGATCCGGTATGGGGGTAGGACTTCTGATTTGCATCATAAATGTTTGGCATTGGTTTTACGTCGGATGCCCTTCCTGACACAACCCTCTGCATTTCTCCGGGCTTGGGACCGGAATGAGGGGGAGAGACACTGGTTAGTGCCCCCCAACCTCATGGCTGCATTAAATGTTAAAAATAATAAATAGCATAAATACAATGAGTTCATGAGGCAGTGGTGGTCTAGTGGTATAGGGCGCTGGATCGCTGATCCAAAGGTTGGGGGTTCGATTCCCACTCTCCACAGGGTTGTCACTGTCCTCCCCAGTGCAGCTAACTGGGTTATCAAAGGCTGGCCATGTCTCTCACTGTCTATGGTGAGAGGCATGTAAAAGAACCATTGCTGACTTTCGACAAGAGTAGGCTGCAAAGCCATTGGCGTGTTTCCGCCCTGCGATGGCCTGGCGAGCTGTCCAGGGTGTACTCTGCCCTCGCCCGAAGTTGGCTGGGATGGGCGCCAGCCTCCCCGCGACTCTAATTAGGATTAAGCGGTTACAGAAAATGAACTGAACTGAACTGAACAATAAGTTCATTATTGAGATGTATAAGGTTAAAAATTAAAACCATTTCAGTGTGGTAGTATTAAATAAGGTCATCCCTTTGTGAAAAAGTACAGTAGGCCCTTGACTATTCGCAGAGTATTCGCACTCGCAGGTCTGCATATTCGAGGATTGCCGAGCAATTGTCACATGATTCAAATTCAGCCAATGGCTGTTCTCCCTCCTGCTGATTGGTTGAGATGATGTAATGCCCCCTTTTCTTCATTCGCGCACACTTTGTGCCTGTGCTTTTTTTAGTGTGTGTGTTTTAATTACTGTTAAGCTGAGTCATGCCATCCAAACACTGCGCACCTTCTCATGCTTCTGGTAAGGCGCCGAAACGCCAGAAAATGTAATGATGCTGCAGGAAAAAGTAGAACTGCTTGATATGACTCAGGAAGGAAAATGTTTTGCTGCAAAAGTGCTAAGAAGGTGAATGTTGTATGAAACAAGGTCATCATCAGAATGGAATCTGCCTTAGTATTCTGGATACTTCTGGTTCAGGGGTTGGGAACGTTTGCCATTCAAAGAGCCATTTGGACCCGTTTTCCACAAGAAAACACTTCTTCGCTCAGCCTGTCGTGCTACTGCTGGCGGATTGCCTCCACATACATTTCCAATTTTGGTGATCTTGTGCCAACTGCATCCATCTACTTCTGGCTTGATTTCATCTCTCCATCTACACTTTGGTCTGCCTCTCCTTCTCTTCTTATCTCTTGGTGTCCACTTTGTTAGTTTTTTGTCCCATTTATCAGTGCTCATTCGGGCTAGATGTCCAGCCCACTGGCCTTTTGCCTCCACTACTTTTTCAGTGATGTCTTTCACCTTTGTGCATGTTCCAATTTCTCTGTTCCTGATTTTCTCTGTTCTTGTGACTCCAAGCATTGCTCTTTCTATGCTCCTTTGGGCTACCGCTAATTTCTCTTTTTGGTGCTTTGTTAATGCCCATGTCTCCGCTCCATACGTCATCAATGGATGGCAGTATGACCGTATACATGATCTTCTTTTTCAAGCCAATGGGCATGTTTTTGTCTTTTAGAAAAATGCTGTACTGACCAAATCTCTTCCAGCCTGCTGTTGTCCTTTCCTCGGTTTCTCTGGCCATCTCGTTGCCTGGTGTCAGTCTTCCCAAGTGTTTGTATTCATCCACCTTTTCAATTTGTTCGCCTTTAATTGATATTCCCTTTCTTCTTCTTATTCTTCTTGCCACTTCATTGCACATAATTTTTGTTTTCTTTTTATTAATCTTCATTCCATCTTTCTTGCCTTCCATGTTCAGGTTCTGCAGCATGTTCTTTTGAATATTTCTTCGAGTGCCGCTGTGAACAATCATTGATGATAAAATGTCACCTTGCCTGACTCCCTTCATGATGTTAATCTTCCTTCCAAGTATTTAAGTTTTCACTTGCACTGTTCCTCCCTCATATATTTCATAGATGATGTTGATGTATTTACCCTCAATACCATGCGAATGTAGCGCTTTGAAGACTGCTTTATGATGGATTGAATCAAAGGCCTTGTCATCGTCTACAAATGGGATGTATATGGGTATGTTGTATTTGTTGGGTCTTCTCGAGTATCCGTGTTACTGTTTGCAAGTGGTTAATCGTGGAGTGTCCTTGTCGGTATGTGGCTTGTTCCGGTGGTTGGTGTTCACTGAGTGTTCCGCTCGGCCTATTTTTCAAGATGTTCATGAAGAGTTTATAGACTTGGAGAGAGCAAACTGATGGGTCTGTAGTTTTCTAGGTCTTTCCTATTCCCTTTTTTGAAGATGAGGGTGATGGCGTTCTTCCACTCCATCAGTACCTGTTCTTTTTTCGGCACTTTGTTGAATAATGCTCTCAGCTTTCCGTGAACAATATCTCCTCCTGCTCTCAGCATTTCCATCATGATCTGATGTTCTCAGGGTGCTTTGTTGTTTTTCATACTTTTCATCGCCTCTTCAATTTCACTGTCTAGGATAGGTGGTACTTCTGCCCGAGTTCGCATGATGTTACTGGCCGTCTCTTTGTATAGGTTTTCATATAACTCTGAACACCTCTCCATGATTCTTTCCCTGCTGGTGGTGATGGTTCCATGTTCTTCTTGCAGTGCTGGTATCATAGCTTTCTGACCAGTGCTACTTGCAGTCCTTTTCCATTCTCTATTGCTTCCTTTCACTTTCATGGTATTGTATGCTCTGAGATCTTCTCTCATTTTCTTCCTGATGGTCATGCACAGTTCGCAGTACTCAATTTTCATACGGGCATCTTGGTCATTGCTTGCCATCTTCCTTCTTTTCCTCAGTAATTCTTTTGTTGTAGGTTTCAATTTCTCGTTGCTTCCCTTGCTGTTTTCCCCCCGCTGTTTCCAGTGCACATGTTTTGATGACTTCTGTGAGTTCATGGGTCATCTCCTCTATTTCTTCGCTTGGTAGTGCTTCGAAGCGCTTTTCTAGCTTTAGTTGAAATTCAATTTTCTTCTGCATTAGATCCTCTGTGTTGACATTAGTTACTCTCGGTCTTACTAGCTTTTTCCTCTCCTTTCTTAGGCTCATATCAATGGTGCCTCTGACCATCCTATGATCACTTCCGATGTTTACTCTTTGACTATTTTGGACTATGTTCTTGTTTGCCACTATGTAGTCAATTTAATTCGTTATTGCACCATTTGGGCTTCTCCATGTCCACTTCCTGCTCTTTCCTTTCATATAGTGAGTATTGGTGATCTTTATGTTGTTAGACATTGCGAACTGCACAAGCATTGTTCCTCTCTCATTTCTTTCTCCCAAGCCAAACTGCCCGACAACCTTTCTGTTGCGCCGATGGTGTTTCCCAACTTTAGCGTTGAAGTCGCCCATGACGATCTTGAAGTTACTTTTGGTCTTCTCCCTTATTTCCTCAATTTCTCCATATAGTTCTTCTACTTCTTCGTCACTATGGCTGGGTGTAGGTGCATACACTTGTATAACTTGCAGAAGGTATCTTCTATTCATTTCCAGTGTGAGCGATACCACTCGTTTGCACTTCCCCTTCAGTGTTCTTTTATTTATATATATATATATATATATATATATATATATGTGTGTATATATATATATATATATATATATATATATATATATATATATATATATATATCACACACGCACACAAATTGTATATATGCTGTATAATGTTTATATTTTATCATTGTGCCTCATGTGTTTTTCAGAGACGTGGCTGAATGAACTCACACCGGACTCTGTGGTTTCTCTTAACGGATTCACACTCACGCGTGCAGATCGGAGCGTGGCGGAGAGCAGAAAGAAGAAAGGAGGGGGCGTGGCGGTCTATGTGAATGAACGATGGTGCCACCTGGCCAACATGCACGTGAAGGAGCACCTATGCACGTGGGACCTGGAGCTGCTCGCGGTGAGCGCGCGGCCATCTTATCTACCGAGGGAGTTTTCACACGTGATTGTGTTATGCGTGTACATTCCGCCCTCGGCTGATGTGGCGGCCGCGTGTGAGCGTCTCCACAGTGCTGTCAGTCAGACACAGACTCGTCACCCCCGCGCCATGATTCTGATCAGCGGGGACTTTAACCACGCCCCTCTCTCCACCTCTCTCCCGACGTTCACGCAATACGCGAAGTGCACCACAAGAGACAATAAAACGCTGGACTTGCTGTATGCTAATGTGAAGGACGCTTACAGCTCCACCCCCTCCCCCCACTGGGACGCTCAGACCACAACCTGGTCTACCTGCTCCCCCAGTACACACCCAGGGTGCGAAAGGAACCTGCACAGAAGAGGTCTGTGAAAGTGTGGACCGAGGAGACCAATGAGAGGCTTAGGGACTGTTTCCAGACCACAGACTGGAGCATGCTCTGTGACTCCTTTGGTGATGACATCGATGGCCTCACACACTGCATCACCGACTACATGAACTTCTGCATGGACAGCACTGTGCCAACACGGAGGGTACGGTGCTTCTCCAACAACCACCCGTGGGTCACCCCTGAGCTTAAAGTCCTCCTGAACCAGAAAAAGAGGACTTTCATCTCGGGAGTTAGAGAGGAGCAGAAGAAGGTCCAGCGTGAGCTCCAGTGGAGGATCAGGAGGAGATGGAGGAGAAGCTGGCTCAGAACAACATGAGGGACGTCTGGAGAGGACTAAAGACCATGTTTGGATTTGGGCAGCGTGTCAGAGGGACAGCTGATGGTGACCAGCGCTGGGCGGATGAATTAAACTGTTACTTCGACAGGTTTGATGCCCCCCCCCCTTCACACGTCTCCAGACCAGCAGACACCTCCCCCCTCCCCAGGCCAACTTCACTTGACTGCTACAGCCCGACAGACACATCCCCCTCCCTCTGCACCCCCAGCCCCCTCTCCCTCCCGTCAGACCAGGTGAGGAGCCAGCTGAGGCGACTAAATCAGAGGAAATCTGAAGGACCAGATGGCATCAGTCCCAGGCTGCTGAGGACCTGCGCGGACCAGCTCTGTGAGGTACTATGCTACCTGTACAACCTGAGCCTCAGCCTGGAGAAGGTTCCCGTCCTGTGGAAGACCTTCTGTGTGTCCCAAAACAGCTCAAGCGAAGGAACCGGCCCAATACAGACCTGTCGCCCTGACCTCCCACCTCATGAAGACCATGGAAAGGCTCCTCCTCGAACACCTCCGCTCTATGGTGAGCCCCACCCTAGACCCGCTGCAGTTTGCCTACAAGCCCAACATCGGGGTAGAAGAAGCCGTCATCTACCTTCTGTAGCGGGCACTCACCCACCTGGAGATCGCTGGCAGCGCTGTGAGGGTCATGTTCTTTGAGTTCTCCAGCGCCTTCAACACCATCAGGCCAGCGCTTCTGCGGGGGAAGCTGGAGGATGTGGGAGTGGACGGAGGACGGACATCTTGCTGCCTGGATTATCGACTACCTCACTGACCGTCCACAGTACGTGCGGCTGCGCGGCTGTAAGTCAAAGGTGGCAGTCTGCACCATGGGGGCGCCATCCTCTCACCCTTCCTTTTCAACATTTATACCTTGGACTTCATCTATAGCACAGACAGCTGCCACCTCCAGAAGTTCTCGGACAACTCCGCCATTGTGGGCCGTGTGTCAGAGGGGAACGAGCTACCGGTCGGTCATCGTTGACTTCGTGGACTGGTGTGAGCGCAACCACCTGTGCTTGAACACTATGAAGACGAAGGAGATTGGTGGTTGACTTCAGGAGAAGCACTCTAACACACACACTCACTCACTGGTGAACATCCAGGGACAGGACATTGAGACAGTGGACAGTTTCAAGTACCTGGGCATTCACCTTAACAATAAACTGGACTGGTCCCACAACACCAACGCCCTGTACAAGAAGGGCCAGAGTCGCCTCCACCTTCTGAGGAGACTTAGGTCCTTCAGAGTATGCAGACCTCTGCTCAGGACTTTTTATGACTCTGTGGTAGCCTCTACGCTGCCATCTGCTGGGCCCCGGGCAGCACAGAGCGGGACAGAAAGAGACTGAACAAGCTGGTCAGGAGGGCCAGCTCTGTCCTCGGCTGCCCACTGGACTCTGTGGAGGCGGTGAGTGAGAGGAGGATGGTAGCAAAGCTCACATCCATCATGGTCAACAGCTCTCACCCACTGCACCAGACTGTAGAGAAGCTGAGTAGCTCCTTCAGTGGATGACTGAGACATCCTCAGTGCAGGAAGGAGCGCTACCGCAGGTCGTTCATTCCCACCGCTGTCAGACTGTACAACGCCACTTTGTAACTGTCTGTGAAAAACCCAGTTATGTGCAATAAAAACCCCATGCACTTTAATCAACCACATCTACCCCACTGACTGTGAACCATATCAACCCATCTACTCTGTCCTCAGATACATTACACTTGAATATAGGCCAGTCTACAAAGTTGTTCCCTTCTTTTCTTTTTTATTGTATATTACTTTATACTATTTATGTATCTATTTATTTATTTACTTATATATGTACGTATGTTTGTATTTGTATCTATTTTTGCACCCCCTACTGATGGTACCTCAAGAGCCTGTAACAGTGAATTTCTCCATTGTGAGATTAATAAAGCTGTATCTTATCAATAAATACCACATTAAAAATTAAGTTTTTCTTAATCATTACTACATTTTACTACATTAATACTGTATTAATGAGTAAGACTGTCTATAGAATGTCTTTAAAAAGCATATTTTAGTGCATGTAACAGATACATAGTATTTTACTTTTGGTTGATCATTCACACATGTAATATGATACATGGGGTTTTACTTAGGGGTACAGAACTCACGGATTATCTTCATTCAAGGGAGGGTCTGGAACCAAACCCCCGCTAATAACAAAGGCCTACTGTATGTAATTTGTTGTGAGTTCATGCACTGTATCGGTTTTGTTCTTTGAACACAGTGATGTTAATGCACGGTTCATTTTGGTGCCCCAGTAAAAACATATACCTATGTCTTGAATTTGAAAAAAATCATTTTATTTTTCAATAAAGAAGGGTCCGGTGAATAAGCATATGAAACCGGTGGGGTTCAGTATCGCCAACAAGGTTAAGAGCCACTGGTCTAGAGGCTGCAACGATACATCTAGTAACCAAATTTCAAAATGACTGCTTACTGATTAGAGGTTGCTGTCCTACCATGATGGACGCAGAGGTGCTGAAGGCAACGGCAATATCCCTTTGGCCAAGTATGGCCGAGGGGTAACAAACCCATAAAAGAGAGTTTCATACACCACCAATCAGACTTGCACAAAATAAAATACCATAAGAGGAAACTCCACAAGGTTGGCAGACAAACTTGTAGGGAAATAAATGCTTGTGAAGCAAATCCCAAAATCAGAAGCTTGATAGAACATGAATTCATTCACTGAATACTTACACTATAACTAGACTGGTGACACAAATGAACACATGAATCAGACAGGCAGGCAAAAGCAAACCCAGGCTCGGACACCTATTGACATCTATTGCAGGCTTCACTTTTAGACAAAGCCTAAATCTACACATTATTTAGTGCATTTTCCGTCCATTAAGCAAAAGCATGTATGGACTCGAGGTTTAATTAGCAGACACAAATGAATGTAAAAACCTTTTCCATATTTAGTACAAGCTATAATAATTAGAAAAGCACTGATGAGGATGAAAGCAGGGCAGAATCCCAGCGCGGATAAGTCATACTACCAGACGAAAGAATTATAGAATTACAGTATAGTGATCCCAGTGTTCATTTCTGAGCCAACACGGCTCTCTTTCAGGGCATTTTAGTTCTGTCAGTAGTTTAAAAAGGTTGTGTCACTCCCATTAATTCTCATTTGTGTTTGAGAACAGAGAGTCAGTGCACCTTATTCAGCAGTTGTTTAACGTGAGTGTTTAAAGCTGAATAGCTGCCCCAGCCTGAGCACAGATCCGGCTTTACACTGCAGAGAGGAGCAATCGGACCCTTCCATTCTCTGAAGCTTTCCTTTCACTTGTGGGACGTGTCCATTTATAATATTGCTCCTTTTATTTTTTTTTCCTCTTTACAAGTTGAGTGGCTCTTTTTTTTTTTTTTTTTTTTATACAACTTAATCTAACTACAAAATCCCTCAGCTTACTTTAAGGCTATTATAAAACAGCAGTATTTTGTCGAGGGAATTAAATACATCTAGTCCAAAAAATAAAAAACTTCATTAATATTAGTAGTTACTTGCTTCGTCATTGAATGAAAAGAAATCCCACAATTCACAGCAGGGCAGCATTTCACAATATTAAACTATTTATCTAACAGTCCATAATGAAATTTAATGAAATTTTGCTGTTAATTAAGGCTTTAATTATTAAAGCATATAAATTATATAGGATCAGTTTTTTTTTTTTTAAGTTAAATGTTGGTTCCTTGACCTAAAACCAAAAACTTTTCAACCTCTCTGAGTAGATAAAATGTTTTATTCATGGAGTTATTTCCTCTTATTATTATTATTATTTTAATGATAAACTGAAATATCAGTAATAATCCTTTAAAAATGGTGGGATTTTTTTTTTTGGTATTTTATTCTGGTTCTGGTTGTCTACTAAATAAGAAGAGTAAATCAATCATATTCAGCAATACTGCTTAAAGTTTTCATATTTATAGTGTGTATGTATTGAGATCCGTCATACCATGTACTCATAGTGTTTGTATAATTTTTTCGAACTATTCAAACTTTTAATTGCATTTATCCTAATGGGTAGTACTGTCCACTTCCAGACAGATTCATTCAGTACGGATGGAGCGCCTTATTAATCCCCTTTCACAAGATCTAATTAATTAATTCACAGAAATTATGAGAAATGCCCGTCAAATTAATTGAATGTTGTAGAACATCCATTTTCCAGTTTTCTCTTAAGTGCACATCACAGACGTCACATAGCAGCTTTTCAAATCCCAAGAGTTGTGAGTTTGTCGTACAAAACTCATATTGTGTGAAGGAAAATGCTGCCCGAGACCCGAGTTGTGAAATTTTGAACATGTTCAAATATTTTTTGTCTTCTAGGCAGTTCTTTATACAAGGTCCATTTCCTAAGTTTGTGGTACGATGGGGGCAGTGATGGCCTGGAGATAAGATAAGCTGCTGGATTACCGATCCTAAGGTCGGGGGTTCAAGCCCCACTGACAACGATTGTCACTGCTGTTCCTCTAGTGCAGTGAACTGGGTTCCCAAAGGCCGGCCATGTCTCTCACTGTCCATGATGAGCGGTTCATGTAAAAGATACATTGCTGACTTTCATCAAGAGTAGCTGCATAGCCATCAGCGTGTTTCTGCCCTGCTATGGCCTGGCGAGCAGTCCAGGGTGTACTCTGCCCTCACCCAGAGTCAGCTGAGATGGGCACCAGCCTCCCTGCAACCCTAATTATGATTAAGTGGTTCAGAAAATAGATGAATAGATGGATGGATGTTGTGCGATGCCCTATGTTATCATATGGATTCTATAAACATATATATTTTCATACACTTTTTGCTGTCTGGAATAGAATAATATGATTTTCTTACAACAGTCCTACAATTGTCCTCCATGAAACTCACACCATGTGTATGACATTATCCTATTTAGTATGGATATATAATGGACATCAGATGACATAATATTTTGTCTTGTAACAGTTGTACAACTTTTCCATATGAACACTCCAGTTTGACTGACAGACATACAACATGTGGAAGCAACTATACAGCTTTTAAGTCCACCTCGGCCAAACCTACACCAATATCTTCGCTCACATACACATATGACAAAAATGTGACGGTTGTGAATGAAAGACGTCTTTATGTTATAACAGATATAAACATTATTTTCCTCACTAGTCTTATTTTATCTCTCGGCCTCATGCAGTTATTCCAAGCAAAAAGAAAACCACAAAGTTGGGATGTTACTAAGAAAATGCAAAGAAGTGCTATGAACTCCTTTGGTCTGAAAATGGTGAGCACTGACACTGGAGACTCCTTCCTTAAAAATGATACGTAAACTTCTTATAGAAAAATTACATTTTTAAATCTGTTTGGGTCCCAGAATTCACTGTAGTTCTAAAATGAGTGCTGTAATAAACCCAAAGTCGAATCTGAGACCTCTCTCTCTGTCTCGCTCTCTCTCTGCAAAGTTATTCAGGACATGCTTGAACAATGCACTGCGGTATTTTTTAATTTATTTTTTATTTGGAGGTATAACTGTTTTGACCTTGAGTAAAATTAGAGCTTTTATTCAGCAGATTAGGGGCAGTGGTGGTCTAGTGGTATAGTGCACTGGATCGCTGATCCAAAGGTTGGGGGTTCGAGTCCCACTCTGCACAAGGTTGTCACTGTCCCCCCCCCCCCAGTGGAGCCAACTGGGTTATCAAAGGCTGGCCATGTCTCTCACTGTCTATGGTGTGAGGCATGTAAAAGAACCATTGCTGACTTTCGACAAGAGTAGGCTGCAAAGCCGTCAGCGTGTTTCCGCCCTGCGATGGCCTGGCGAGCTGTCCAGGGTGTACTCTGCCCTCACCCGAAGTTGGCTGGGATGGGCGCCAGCCTCCCCGTAAGTTAGGATTAAGCGGGTACAGAAAATGAACTGAACTGATTCAGCAGATTGACAGTTTTAATGCAATTGTGTCATTCATCAATTTTCTGTAACAGGTTAATCCTAATTAATGTCAGGGGGAGGATGGCGTCCATCCCAGCTGATTCTGGGTGAGGGCAGAGTACACCCTTTACTGCTCGCCAGGCCATCGCAGGGCAGAAACCCACTGACGGCTGTGTAACTACTTTTGTTGAAAGTCAGCAATGGTTCTTTTACATGAAGTTCTCGCCATAGATAGTAAGAGACATGGCCGGCTTTTTGATAACACAGTAATCTGCACTGGGGTGGGGGGGTGGGGGGGGGGGGGGGCAGGAGGATGACAACCCGTGGAGAGTGGGGCTTGAGCCCCCAACTTCAGAATCAGTGATCCAGCACCCTTTACCTCCAGGCCACCACATGCAACTGTGTGTTAACATCAATTACTCTGGAGGAAGGATACATGTGGAAGGTGCCTCTAGGTGTTCCTGAATGCACATGACTTTTTAAAACTGATCTTAATTAACCTATATATATATATAGAGAGAGCGAGAGAGAGAGAGAGAGAGAGTATGTAAATACAGTCTTTAAAATGGCCTTTTATGTGTGTAGGTCACAAGGCATCTGCTAGTCATAAAACATAGCACACAACGTAGTTTGGTTATGTAGGAGTTGTGCTTCCCAATGGTAACCAGCAGAGGGCGCTTGAAAACAGAAGTTAAAGAATAAACAGCTGGTTTGGCTGAAAAAACCTAATGATGCTTATTGTGGCGGTCATGTTTTGGAAGAGATTTGTAAATACACAGAATAAATCATCTCGGTTGTCATAAAGTTTGTAAGGAATCCGAAGTTTTGAGTTCAGTGTGCTAAGTTCATGATTCGTACACATGGTTTGAAATGGTTTAAGTTGGAGTGGATGTTCGTGTTCCAGCTATATGGGTTGCCACAAGTCTGTCCACATGTGGTGCTGCTTTGCAGAGCTGTGAAGAAGGTGAACACACAGTCGTACCCTGACCGATCTAAAAACATGTTCAGAAGTCACGTCCAAGCCGTCTGTCTCTGTCTGCCCCTATCTCTTTATCGGTCTTTCCATCTGTCCGTTTGCTCTTCGTCTGGTGGCACTGTTTGTGAAGGTCACATAAAGGCAGCCAAAATCACTTCACTGGCCAATTAGGTTGGAGAACCATCATCGCCCATGGATTAAAGATTGATGTGTACAATGCCAGTTTTCAACCTCTTGAGCATGTTTTTGATTCTGAGTTTCATTTTAAACATCGAAGAATCAAGAAACAAATTAGTGATAAAATCTTCAGGAAATTAAAAATGCTCCCATTATTTGACAATGAATTAGAAGAAACCATATGTAATCAAAAAACCTAAATCTATTAATAATTATCAGCTACAGTAAAGTCTAATTAATAATTATGCAAGATCAAGAAATAGATGGAACTTCATGCAGACTATGTCATGCCACCATGTCTGAGGAGAATTAATCTTTTATTATGTACTACATGGAAACATAAAATAAATAAACTAAAACAGTATGTTTATGGTTTATTATTACTCATTTAAAGTACCACAATGGGGCAGTGGTGACCTGGTGGTAAAAGGTGCTGGATCGCTGATCCTAAGGTTGGGGGTTCGAGTCCCACTCTCCACAAGGTTGTCACTGTCCCCCCCAGTGCAGCTAACTGGGTTATCAAAGGCTGGCCATGTCTCTCACTGTCTATGGTGAGAGGTTCATGTAAAAGAACCATTGCTGACTTTCATAAAGAGTAGCTGCAAAGCCGTCAGTGTGTTTCTGCCTCCTGCTAAAGGGTTGTGTCAGGAAGGGCATCCAACACATGCATACTTTATATGGAAAAAAAAAGAGCGAGCTTTTTAACTTTGAAAACAAAAAATACATGAGGGCACATGGACTTTTTCCAGGTTTTTTTTTTGAGGCTTTTAAAAACTCCCAGCCTGGTTCATTACTCAAAACCGCAATCGTGGGTAAGACTGCCGACCTGACTGCTGTCCAGAAGGACATCATTGACACCCTCAAGCAAGAGGGTAAGACACAGAAAGAAATCTCTGAGCGAATAGGCTGTTCCCAGAGTGCTGTATCAAGGCACCTCAGTGGGACGTCTGTGGGAAGGAAAAAGTGTGGCAGAAAACACTGCACAACCAGAAGAGGTGACCGGACCCTGAAGAAGATTGTGGAGAAGGGCCGATTCCAGACCTTGGGGGACCTGTGAAAGCAGTGGACTGAGTCTGGAGTAGAAACATCCAGAGCCACCGTGCACAGGTGTGTGCAGGAAATGGGCTACAGGTGCCGCATTCCCCAGGTCAAGCCACTTTTGAACCAGAAACAGCGGCAGAAGTACTTTTTTCGGATGAAAGCAAATTTTGCATGTCATTTGGAAATCAAGGTGCCAGAGTCTGGAGGAAGACTGGGGAGAAGGAAATGCCAAAATGCCTGAAGTCCAGTGTCAAGTCCCCACAGTCAGTGATGGTCTGGGATGCCATGTCAGCTGCTGGTGTTGGTCCACTGTGTTTTATCAAGGGCAGGGTCAATGCAACTAGCTATCGGAGATTTTGGAGCACTTCATGCTTCCATCTGCTGAAAAGCTTTATGGAGAAGATTTCATTTTTCTGCACGACCTGTGCAGAACAGTGCCAAAACCACTGCTAAATGGTTTAGTGACCATGGTATTACTGTGCTCAATTGGCCTGCCAACTCTCCTGACCTGAACCCCATAGAGAATCTGTGGGATATTGTGAAGAGAAAGTTGAGAGACATCAGACCCAACACTGTGGATGAGCTTAAGGCCGCTATCGAAGCATCCTGGGCCTCCATAACACCTCAGCAGTGCCACAGGCCGATTGCCTCCATGCCACGCCGCATTGAAGCAGTCATTTCTGCAAAAGGATTCCCGACCAAGTATTGAGTGCAGAACTCAACATAATTATTTGAAGGTTGACTTTTTTTTGTATTAAAAACACTTTTTTATTGGCCGGATGAAATATGCTAATTTTTTGAGATAGGAATTTTGGTTTTTCTTTCCTTTTTTGCCAAATGATCAATATTAAAACAATAAAAGGCTTGAACTACTTCAGTTGTGTGTAATGAATCTAAAATATATGAAAATCTAATGCTTATCAGTACATTACAGAAAATAATGAACTTTATCCCAATATGCTAATTTTTTGAGAAGGACCTGTATCGGCATGTGTGTGTATATGTGTATACAGTGTAGCTATATGTGCATCTTTCGCTTAGAGTAATTGCTTAGTTGTCTTTTGTGCATTTTCTTTTAATAATTGCTGCGAAATAAAACGCTGCTAAATTGATTTTCATTGTTCATGCAAAAATTGACAATAAAGATCTCTTTATCTTCATCATCAGGTATTCCTCATAATGAATGTGATTGCCCTGAACAATTTATTTCTAATGCGCTCTCTGGTGACTCACAAGTCCAATACACAATGCGAATGGTACACCATCTCAAAAATCACAATTCCAAATAATAATAAGATAATAATTATTATTACAGATAATGCCTGAATCAAAATGAGAGACAGCTATAGCTGGTCCTGGACACTCAGGGAGAAAGGATCATTATTACAACACTCTGAAGTTGGAAAATACACTTAAAAAAATCTTAGCTTTTCTTGTGTTTCTATATATTCATTCATTCGTTCATTTTTTGTAACCACTTAATCGTAATTAGGGTCACGGTGAGGCTGGCACCCATCCCAGCTGACTCCGGGTGAGGGCAGAGTACACCCTGGACAGCTCACCAGGCCATTGAAGGGCAGAAACACACTGACGACTATGCAGTTCCTCTTGTCGAAAGTCAGCAATGGTTCTTTTACACCTCACACCATAGACAGTGAGAGACATGGCTGGTCTTTGATAACCCAGTTAGCTGGACTGGGGGAAACAGAGACAACCTGTTGAGAGAGGGGCTTGAACCCCCAACCTTAGGGCCAGTGATCCAGCACCTTTACCATCACACCACCTCTGCCATGTTTCTATATACAGTATTCTATCTATTAAAACGCGGCAATGTATGTTTTAATCCCAGTGGATTGATTGCAAGCCCCCTGCAGATTCTCTTCCTGAGATTGTACGTCCACTCACACTTCCATTCACAGTATGCAGCAATTTGGAATACCTGTATTTATAGCGTGTGTCACAGCGGAAGAGGCCCCGGGTTCGAGTCCTGGGCTTGGCGAGGGTGTTTCTGTGTGGATTTTGTGTTCTTCCCGTGCTTGTGTGTTATTTCTCCAGCGACTCGGGTTTTGTTCCACAGGTGAAAGACATGCATCAGGCTGATTGGCTGATTCAAATTCCCCCTACATCTGAGTATGAATCATTGTGTGCGAGTGCTGACCCTGCAGTGGTCTAGTCAGGGTGTATCTTGCCTTTGCCCACTGTTGACTCCAGCCTTACCGTGACCTTAATAGGATTAACCGGATCCGCAAATAAGTGAGTGACAGTGTGTGTGTGTGTGTGTTGCTGGGCTGTGGGCCCAGAGAAAACCAATGGAGGCACTTGGTGACCATACAAACTCCACACAGAAGCCAGGGTCTCGAACCCAGGACCTTGTTGTGCTAACCATTTTGCTGCATCAGTGTAGTTCTACATTCTAACTATCATTGAAGTGTAGTACTAAATTGTAACACTAATTTATAATTAACTCTCCCATTTTGTGGGGCTGGTGGTGTAGTGGGTAGGGTGATGCGCTGATGATCGGGAGGTTGTGAGTTCAAATCCCACTGAGACCCCCACTGTGCTAAGACCCCTGGGTAAGGTCTCAACCACAAGTGTGCCTCTGTTCACCCAGCAGTATAAATGGGTCCCAGTAAAAATATACTGGGAAGGTAACCTGCGATGAACTAGCGTCCCGTCCAGGAGGAGTTGAACTCCTGGTCGCTTCACGCTATGGAAACCGGGGATAAGCACCGGCCTGATGAGCCACTGTGGCTCGGGTGTAAAAACCCAACAGACTTTCCCTACCTCCTATTTTTACTTGTGTAGTGGTGGCTTGGTGAGTGAGGTGCTGGATTACTTATCCCAAGGGTCAGGGGTTCAAGCCCCACTATCACAGGGTTGTCACTGCTATCCCCCTGAGTGCAGCTAACTTAAAGGTCAGCCATGTCCCTCACTGTCTGTGGTGAGATGCATGCAACAAAACCATTACTGTTGTTCGTGAAGATGAGGTCTATAGGTTTCCCTCAGGGGGGTTTTGCCCTGCAATGTCCTGGCGAGCCGTCCCGAGGGTACTCTGACCTCACTCAGAGTTGGCCAAGAAGGGCACATGCCTTCCAGCAACCCTAATTAGGAATAAGCAACCCAGAATAAACTGTGCCTACCTTTAACATATACGAATAAATGAATGAATGAATAAATAAATAAAAATCAGATTAAAAACAGAAAGCAATCATCAATAATCTGCACAATGATTCAGATTTTCTAGTGTAAACACTACACTGTATTATTGTATTTGGACTGTGGCAATAAAAGTCATTAAGCTGTAACAGAAAAATTTCAGGACTTTTAATAAGCCTGCATCGATCTCTCGAGTCATTCAGATTTAAATATTGTCTTTAAATATTTTTAATTTGTCTTCATGACATTTCCTGTTTGCTTTTTATTATAGGCTACGTTTTAGATGAGTTTTTATCGACGGCAACATCAACAAAGTTCTAACTCTCTAACCATTAGTAACATGACTCTGTTGGAGAACGTCTTTATTCCAGGGTGCTGTGCAATCTGGATTCTGATTGGTCAGGTGTTGCTTAGTTTTCTCAGCAGCAGAGGCCTGTCTGTCAGTGCACTCCTGTTTTATAAGAAAGGGCTTGTAGGCGAAACAGTTCATTTATAAGAACGTGGATGGCAGACGCTCGGCGTAAACAGATTTTATTAGAGTTTACTTCACATGTACTTGAGAGTCAATGTTTTTCTAACATCAGCATCAGGATTGAGGAGTTGTTACTTTTTGTGGTCTTGTGAACAAGACAAGTTGCAGTTTTTAACTCCCGCCCATTCTGAGCTATAGGAATGAATGGGTTCTGTTCATCTGTCTGTCCATCACACTTTAGTTTCCAGATACAACACTTACTTGCCACGTGCAGTTGCTGGGGCTTTCAAACTTGATACAGTGGTACCTCACCTTACGAAACTAATCCGTCCCAGAGCCTTTTTCATAGCCTGCATTTTTCGTAAGTTGAACCGCATTTTACATGTTAAACGTGTGATTCGTTCCAGGGCCCCAATACCCTTTAAAAATTATAAAAGTATACCTTTTAAGACCTCTTTCTTCTTCAATATCGTACCGATGATAGACGAGTTTGGCCATATTCCTTTATGATGTCACTCAAGCCCGTTTCTTCTTCTCACTGTGTGTGTGCGCGCGCGTGTTGACGATGTCTTCTTAGCAGAGATATAATCTTACAAACGTTTCTTCTTCACTTATCCCTGAACATCCGGGGATGTCATTGGGGCGTCTTCATGGTGAGACTTGGGCGGATTTGGCCTGGACGAGCCCATCCCTCTCCAGGTCATAGAAACACGCTGACGGCTTTGCAGCCCACTCTTTACGAAAGTCAGCAATGGTTCTTTTACATGCCTCTCACCATAGACAGTGACAGACATGGCCTGCTTTTGATAACCCAGTTAGCTGCACTGGGGGTACAAATGTTTATGGAAGGTTAAAAACCTGAGTCAAGAAATAAAGCATAAAGCAACAGTAACTCTGTCCTTTACAGTAAAAAAGCATCATGGTGGATTCAGCGCTGTAATAGGCAATTGGAGATAGATGCGTCATTCCTCCTAGGCAATGATTTCCAAGATGGCATCCAAGATGGCATCAGGTCAAGATGGCGTCCCTGTCCAACATGGCGTAGTGACCCTCATGTCCACTTCACAGTGAAAAGTTTCAAGGTTTGAGTCATGGGCTCGGTGAGGGCATTTCTGTATTGGGTTCTCCCTTTGCTTGCATAGGTTTCCTCCAGGCACTCCAGTTTCGTTCACAGTCCAGGGACATGCACATAAGGCCAACTGACTGTTACAAATTGTCCCTAGGTATGAATGTAAGTGTGTGTGTAAGTGTGTGTGTGTGTGTGTGTGTGTGGGCTCCATGTTGGATTGGTGAGCTGTTCATGGTGTATCATGCCTTCACTCAGAATTAGGCAGGTCAGGCTTCAGCCTCCCCACGTCCCAAATAGGATTAAGTGATCTGGCAAACGAATAAATGAATGAGTCATGAAGAAAAATAATCAACTTCAGACTGGTAACAGTAACTCTGCAACCTATTCCAAAAATTTATGTACAGTATAGTCATTAATATTAATATTATTTAATCAAATATAATAATTATCCTCTTTGTAAATTTGAAAATATACTGTTGCTCTCTTGGAAAGATCCGCACGTCATCAACGCTCCATTTGTCTCTCTGCTTGACTGGTGCCATGCTATGAGTTAATGTTGTTGGCACATGTGTGGATCTCCATGACGCAAGTAACCACGGTGCTCATGCATCATTTATTTACACATGAGCATGACAGCAGCTTAGTTCTTTTACAGACTCAAAAGAATTTCATCCATCTTGTATGATAAACACATTTATATAAATCTGTGTATCCGTGCATGAACTGCCTACATGAGGAAACTGGTTATGAGGTTTACACATGATATTGTAACTATATTGCGTGAAAATGGAGTTAAAAGCCGGATTTGGTGAAGAAATGCAGAAATGTGGATGCTGGAACATCCGTAATGCCACCAGGCCTCGTAAAGGAAAAAAAAAAACCCTGCTGCCTCTCCTGTCTCCTCCAAGATGAAGGATGACCCACACGATGACCAGGTGCAGTGCTCCAATTGGTTTGAAATCAGAAGCCCATGTTTTTGACGCTTGACTGCGAGCCAGACACTAATCCACCCGCTGAATGTGATTGTTGCTTCAGGAAAAGAACGGGTTTCATACGGTGCCGTTAAGCTTGACGGTTCATATTTTGGAGTGCCGGCAATTGTATAAAGGTCACTCTGGTCCTCTTCACTCTCACACCACACATTTGAGTGTGACAAAAGCCGCTGTGATTGAGTTTTAGAGCAAAGAGAGGTAATCTAAGAAGCTCTGGAACCTTTCAGATGAGATCAGAGTTTATCTTTTTTTAGGATCGAGAGACAAAAACCTTTTTCTGTATTAAGTCTTTGTAATTATTTTTTTTCCTCAGTGCTCGTTCACTTACCAAAGAAAACATTTATAATCAAGTGGGGCAATATCTTTAGATCTTCAGCACACCAGGAAACTTGATCTGAATTTAGCATGATATGATTTGATGTGGCAGTCGTGGTCTGGTGCTAAAGGTGCTGGATCGCTGATCCCAAGGTTTGGGGTTCTCACTGTCCCCCCCAGTGCAGCTAAATCAGTTATCAAAGGCTGGCCATGCCTCTCACTGTCTATGGTGTGAGGTTCATGTAAAAGAACCATTGCTGACTTTCATCAAGAGTAGCTGCATAGCCGTCAGTGTGTTTCTGCCCTGCAATGGCCTGGCGAGCTGTCCAGGGTGTACTCTGCCCTCGCCCAGAGTTGGCTGAGATGGGCGCCAGCCTCCTTGAAACCCTAATTAGGATTAAGCGGTTCAGAAAATGAATTAATTGACGCATGATTTGGTGTTTCTCTCATTATTCATGCGCTATTTGAATCATATAAAAGTTGTTAATAACCCGATGATGATTTTTTTTGCAAGTACTGTATGAGAAAATAAACTGTGTATAAATATTTATTTTTAAATGTTTATTGATAAAGTACTCTGGAAAAAATTGCTCAAAGACTTTCAGAAACACTATTTCTTAATACATAATATACGTAATATATTCCTTTCACAATTACAAAGAAAGTCAGCTGAATCTGTTGCAATTATTTTTTGATTTGAGTTTTAAATTCTATAAATATTCGAGCACTTTCTGAAAGTGGAGCTTCAAAATTGTTTACACTTATTTTCAGTAAAGAAACAGCCCTGATATAATAAAAATGTATTTTCAGTGGTATTCAAAAACAATTGTTTTTAAGAAGAAAAACCCTAGACTAAACAAAAACATTTTCTGTGACGTGTAAGTGCACTCAATGCTGAAGGCCCATCATTGTCTTAATTTACTGGATTGTCTGTGTGGACACGTGAGTACGGACTTGACAACAAACGACTTTCGTGGCTTTACAACGTTTACATAAGTATGGAGTTGCACTAACAATTTGAAATAGTTGAGGTTTGGTTCAACACAGAATTTTTAACCTTTCAATCTTCAGGGGCACAAGTATTAATTGTCAGTATTCTGCTATTCAACTGTGAAACAAACAAAAAAGTGAATAAAGCTTAAAATCCTTATAATAACTTATTTTCACTCACATATATGCATTGAGAACACCACACTTTATCATCATCATCATCATCATCATCATCATCATCATCCTCCGCTTAATCCAGAATCGGATCGTGGGGTCCACAGCCTAAGCAATGAAGTCCAGACACCCCTCTCCATAGCCCCGTCCACCAGCTCTTCTGGGGGACACCAAGGTGTTCCCAGACGAGCTGAGAGAACTAATCCTTCTAGCATGTTCTAGGTTGACCCCGGGGTCCCTTCTCAGTTGGACATGCCCGAACCACCGCACCAGGGAGGTGTTCGGGAGGCATACTAACCAGGTGCCCGAGCCACCTCAACTGGCTTCTATCAACACGGAGGAGCAGCGATTCTACTCTGAGCTCCCCCCAGATGGCTAAGCTTCTCACCCTATCTCTAAAGGAGAGCCTCGCCACCCTGCAAAGGAAGCTCATTTCAGCCACTTGTATCTGTGATCTTATCCTTTTGGTCACTACCCAAAGCTCATGACCATAGGTGAAGGTTGGAATGAAGACTGAGATAAGATACAGCTTTATACAGATACAGATACTTTGCCGTGCGGCTCAGCTCCCTCTTCATCACAACAGACTGGTACAAGCTCCACTTTACAGCAGAGACTGCAGCGATCCACCTGTTGCTCTCCAACTCCATCCTTCCCTCACTCGTGAACCCCGAGATACTTGAATGCCTGCACTTAGGGCAAGACCTTGTTCCAGACCTGGAGGGTACATTCCACCCTTTCCCGGCGGTCCTCGGATTTGGAGGTGCTGATGCTCATCCTGGCTGCTTCGCACTCAGCTTTGACTCGCTACAAAGAGAGTGAAGGGTCCTGTATTGATCAAGCCATAAAGGCAACATCAAAAAGCACAAAACAGAGACAAGATCCTATGACCAACAAATCAGTACCCCTCAATGCCGGCGGCTGCACCGAAAAATTCTGTCGATAAAAATTATGAACAGAATTGGCGAAGAAGGTTTTGCCTGCCAGTACATGTCTGCTGCCTCAGGAGTCCCACAGGCCAATCTTCTTTTCCTTTCTGCTGTTCCCTTCAAGGGTCGCCACAGCAAATCATCTGCCTCCACCTCACCCTATCCCCTGCATCTTCTTCTCTTACACCAACTACCTTCATGTCCTCCTTCACCACATCCATAAATCTCCTCTTTGGTCTTCCTCTAGGCCTTCTGCCTGGTAGTTCCATCCTCAGCATCCTACTATCAATATACTCACTATCCCTCCTCTGTACATGTCCAAACCATCTCAATCTAGCCTCTCTGACTTTGTCTCCAAAACCTCTTACATGTGCTGTCCCTCTGATGTACTCATTCCTGATCCTATCCATCCTCATTACTCCCAAAGAGAACCTCAACATTTTCATCTCTGCTACCTCCAGCTCTGCCTCCTGTCTTTTCCCAGGGCCACTGATCCTAAACTATACAACACCCAATATTCCTCCTTTTTCAGCTGGATCGCCCCCTTCACTGCAACTGTCCACCACTGGGTTCAAGGGTTATAACTACAACAGGTACCAATGACCTTCCCTTCCGAATTCAACAATGGAGGCATGAGAAACATAGCCCATTTGGATTCCATGTCCCTGCCTCCTTTGGGTTGTGGTTGTAGCTCTGCGGGAGGAGGGAATGCCCATTTACTGGTGTGTTTGGGGTCGTTGTCCTGATGGAACACCCATTTCAAGTGCATTTCCTCTTCAGCAGAAGGCAGCACAACCTCTTTAAGTATTCTGATGTACTCAAACTGAACCATGATCTCAGGTATGCGAGAAATAGGCCTGACACTGTAGTATGAGAAACATTCAAATATCATGATGCTTGCACCACCATGTTTCTTTGTCTTCACATGTGGCTTCAATTGAGTGTTTGCGGGTCGTCTGAAACCGTCTCCGGCCACTAGAACAAGAAAAAAAGAACAATCTTACTTTCATCAAACCACAGAAATGTTGTTCCATTTCTCTTTAGACCAGTCAATGTGATGTTTGGCAAATTGTATCCTCTTCACCATGTCTTTTTTCCACAGTGAGACTTTGCGGGGGCTTCTTTCCAATAGCTTGGCTTCAAAGAGGTGTCTTTTAATTGTAAAGGGCTCACAGGTAACTTTAGACCTTCTTGGGTCTTCCTGGAGCTGATTCTTGGCTGAGTCTTTGCCATTTTGGCTCTTCTTCCATCCATATTTGAATGGTAGTTTTTCTACTTTTTTCCACGTCATTCAGGTTTTGGTTTCCATTATAAAGCATTTGTGGTCATTTTATCTGAGCAGCCTCTCATTTTCTGCATTTCTTTGTATCTTGATTAAAAAGTTGACTGGAGAGGGGAAAACATGCAATGTTCTTCTGAACTATGTCTAGAATGACCCATTTTCCTCAGAATATCTGAGAGAAATACTCTATAACCAGCATGTACAACATTTGCTGCCTTCCTTCCTTAAATAAAGACAATACAGTAGGCCCTTGACTATTCGCGGTTTTGCACCCATGGTTTGAGTATTCCCTGACTGCCGAGCAACCGGCACGTGATTCAAATTCAGCCAATAGCTGTCCTCCTTTCTCCTGATTGGTTGAGCTGATGTCCAGCCCTTTTTTTCAAATTCGTGCACAAGTTGTCAACGAACCTCTTTTTTGTGTGTTTTAATTACCAGTTAAGCTCTATGATACCACTCAAGCGCTTTGCATCTTCTCTGGCTAAGCGATAGAAAATGCTGGATGTCTCTTCTGAAGAAATAAAACTTTCTCCTGAGAAACAACAATTTTCTCTGAACTGTTGTGTTAAAATCTTTTTCAATTATTATTCCAGTACATGCTATGGTAGGCAGCTCAATGCGAGCCGCACCCCAGCTGACAAGAAGCCCAGGCAGGAAGGGGCCGTACGATGACTCCGGCGCTTGGGATTGCAGGGGATGAAGGCCGTGTAGCCGGCTGTAGCAATCGCCTCATCGGGTGTACTCTCCTCGAGCCATGTTTCACAGAAAAACAGTCCTGTAGATCCCTCTGCGGTGCGATCTGAGCGTGAAGCTCGTTCATCTTGTTTCGCAGAGACTGAACATTTTCAAGTAGTATGGCCGGAAGTGCTAACCAAGCCTCTGAGAACTCTGCCTGGGCTTAGCCAGTAACCGCTAGCTAACCGCTAACATTGAGCTGCCATAGCATATAAGCTCAAGATAAAAGTTGTTGCGTGCACAGTTGGCCGAAGCTGAAGCTGCCCATAGCTGTAGTAGGGTCGACCGATCATAGACGAGCATAGAGCAAAACATGAACAAATAAAACAAATTAAAAAGAACAAAGAAACAATTTGACTCCAAGAACTCCGCGACGTTGCCCTCTAGGCACTCCAAGACGTCACTCCAAGTTCAATGTAAAAGGATATGAAGCGTAATAAAGTTTATCCTTTTGGTATCATTTGTTAAACATGCTACAGAACATAAAATCTCACGCACAAACATTCTCAGAATTAACTTGGGTACTGTACTGGAATAATAACTGACAAAGACTTTAAAACGAGTGCTTTACAACAGTATATGCTGTATAATGTTTATATTTTATCATCAATAAATATAACAGTAAAATTGAAAAGTTTTTCTTAATCATTATTATATTTTACTACATTAATACTGTACATAATGACTGTCTATAGAATGTGTTTAAAAGCATATTTTAACGCATGTAATAGATACATAGTATTTTACTTCCGGCTGTTCATTCGCACATGTGACGTGATACATGGGGTTTTACTTCCGGGTACAGAAGTCGTGGATTATCTCGATTCGCGGGAGGGCTCGGAACCGAACCCCCGCGAATGTTGAGGGCCTGCTGTACCTTGGGTTCTGTTTTTCAAAGAATGAATGACATCACTAACTGAACTTCACATTGCTATTATTTTGAACACGCCCCTTTCAATTAGTGATTCAATTACACAGAATCAGCAGCGTGGCATGACAGTTGGTTGTGTTGGATTCTATTACTACACAACTGTGTATTTTAAAAAGTTGCACTGATATTTTGTAGTCCCACCTTTAGCTTTCAATACAGCATGTATTCACTGTGGTATTGTTTGTCCATCATTATTTTACACCCTGAAATGACCTGATAAGTTGTCCAGAGAGTACCCTACCATTACCCAGTGTTGGCTGAGGTGGGTGCCAGCTTCCCTGCGACCCTAATTAGGATTAAACTGTTCAGAAAATGAATGAAAGGATGAATGATTGAATGCAGCATCACATTATTGAAATGATGTAACACTTATTTCTGTTCAGGGTTGTATTAACCTGTGATGATCTGATCAGTTGTTCAGGAAGTATCCTGCATCAGATGAGATAGGCTCCAGCTCCCCTACATGGTTTATGGTTTGGAATATGAGTATTCATTTTTCACTAACATGATTTATCATGCTTTCTAAAGTACTCTTTCAATATTTAAGCTCAGATTTTAGCTCAATGCCATCAGGGAAGAAAAACTACATTGATGGGATAACCTGGCCATTCAGTACATTCACTTCATCAGCCGACTATTTTATTGCCATTTAATGTTGCTGAGCCTTGACCTGACCAAATAAAGCAACCCCGGGTCATAAAACTGCCCCACACACAGTGTACAGTGGCCACTATGCATGATCAGTAGCTTCATGTTCTTCTCATGTTCTTCATGTTCTTAACACACCTATAGCATTGTTCTGGAACAGTGTACATGTGGATTCATCAGCGCACGTGTTCTTTTTCCATTGCGGTTTTCTTTAGCTATTTCATTTGCTTGATGTAGACAATAACTTAACAATTATGAAATGCAGTTTAATATTTTCATAACCCCTGGATCATCTTATGACATAGTTATTAAAGAATGGAGAATATACTCACTGCTTCAATTCAAGGTAAACATATTTACATTTCCCTACATTATTATTGACACCTCTGGTTAAGATGGGTTCTTTAGCTTCTTAAAAAAAAAAAAAATTCAGTTTTTTTTTTCTAAATAATATAGAACCACAATGAAAAAAGAGCAAAATCCAACCTTTAATTTAAGTGCATTAATTCAATGGGAAAAAATATCACATCAAGAATTAATTATTTTACATCAAATCACTTGTGCCACAAATATTAGCACTCTGATGTTAATATTTTGTTCAATTCCCTTTTACCAAAAAAAAGCACATAATCTTCTCCAATAATGTTTCACAAGATGCGAGAATACAGAAAGAGGACTCTTGGACCATTCCTTTCTGCACAATCTTTCTAAATCATCCAGCAACCTGGTCCTCTCCTCTGCACTGTCCTCTTCAGCTCATTCCATGGGTTTTCAATGGGGTTGAGGTCTGGAGGCTGAGATAACTATGGGAGGAGCTTGAGTCTCTGTCTGGTGAACCATTTGCATGTAGATTTGGCTACATGTTTAGGATCATTATCTTGCTGAAAGACATAGTAATGACCCATCTTCAGCTTTCAGACAGAGGTCACCAGATTCTGATTTAAAATGTTCTGGTATTTCAAAGTGTTCATGATGCCATGCACCCCAATAAGGTTCTCAGGCCCACAGCATCACCAATCCTCCACCCACCATAATTCACAGTAGACATGATGTGCTTATCGGCATACTCATCTTTTGTGTTCCACCTGACCCACTTAGAGTGTTTTGGTTGGCAAAAAGCTCTATCTTGGTGTTATCTGACCAAAGCAGATAGTCCCAGTTGAAGCACCAAGTACTGCTTATGGGAACTGCAGATGTTTGCATTTATGATTGTGATTGAAAAAAAAAAAAAAAATTTTCCCTACATGCCTCCCAACCAGCTTTTTGGCATGTAGATGGCACCTAATGGTTGTTTGAGAGACTTTGACTCCACGATGCTGCCATTTGTTGCAAACTTTGGAGAAATTTTTATTCCTCTTACCATCCCCCCTCACTGTGTGTGTTGGCAAAATAACCTTGCGCCTTTGTCCGGGCTTCTTTACCACTGTTCCGGTGGTTTGAAACTTCTTAATGATTCCTCTGACTGTAGATTTGGGCAGGGGCAGGCGAGGGGCGGTTTTCTTGTAGCCACTGCCTGACTTTTGAAGGTTGACATACATCTGTCTTACTTGAATGGTGTGTTCCTTTGTCTTTCCCATGTTGAAGAGTGAAGAGAAATGGCCTCTGTGTCACATCATCTTTATACCCCAGGTAACAGGAAGTGATGAATTACTAATTAAAATGTTCCTAGATACTCTGATAAACTCTAAGCTACTGTGGAACTGACAGAAATACTTCTATTTCAGTTTACCGGTATTTTCTAGGAATTGTTAGGAGTGCCAATAATTGTGGAACAGGTGATTTTATGAAAAATAATTATTTCTTAGTCGAGTACGAGTTGCTTTCCCATTGACTATCTTCCAACATCCCGCCCGCTGACCGCCCATTGGCTAGGAGGGATGACGCAGATCCCTCCCATTGGCTATTATGGAGCTGCATCTCCCATAATGCTTTTCGTGTAAAGGACAGAGTTATTGTTGTTTCTACGTCATTGGTGCTCATTACTTTATTTTTTGACTCAGGCCTTTAACCTTCCATAAACATTTGTTAAGATTATGACTCTGCTCAGAAGACATGGTCAACACACGCGGGCTTGTGGCATGCGGTTGAGTGATAAGGAATTTTAGTCGCAAAGGAATATGGCCAAACCTGTCTACCATTGGTACGATATTGAAGCAGAAGGTCTTAAAAGGTATACTTTTAAAAATTTTAAACGGTTTAGGGGGTAGTATTGGGGGCCTTGGAACGAATCACGTGTTTTACATGTAAAATGCGGTTCAATTTACGAAAAATCCAAGTTAAGAAAAAGGCTCTGGAACGGATTAATTTCGTAAGGTGAGGTACCACTGTGTGTTTATTTCACCCTTAATGATTCTTGCTTTGAGTTTTGAGCAGACAGGTCTGAAGAAACATGATGATGGAGTTTCAGCTCAGACAAAACTGAACTGAGCTGGGGATTGGTTGTGCAGGCAAAGAGTCTGATTGATCACACTGAACACATCTTGTAATGAATCCAAAAATCAACTCAGGCATCTCTCCCTCTCTATCTCTCACTGTTTCTTTCTTTCTCCACTCCTCTCTGTCTCACTCTCAGACAAACACACCTCCTTCCAGTTGCAAAATGGTTTATAGTTCATGACAAAATGCAATTCATTTCAAACGTTCCAATAAAAAGCTTCTCTGCTGTGCCCTTGAATAAATAAGGAACAATGTTTCTTGATCATTCATTCATTAATTTTCTCAGCTATTAATTGTAATTAGGGTCACAGGGAGGCTGGCTCTCATCTCAGCCGACTCTGGGCGAGGGTGGAGTACACCTTGTACAGTTCACCAGACCATTGCAGGGCTAACACACATAACCATTCCCACTCACACCTAGAGGTAATATGGAACAGCCAGTTAGCCTACTGGGCATGTTTTTTGGTCGGATGGAGGAAATTGCAGTCTCCGGAGAAAACCCACACAAGCGTAGAGCACAGGAAATCGAACCCAACCCTTTTTGCTATGAGGCAGAATAACCACTGCAGTACTATACCTTCCCTATCGTGTTATTGCTATAGAATCCTATAACAATTACATCAGGCTACAGTGTTGAAACAAGTTAATTCCCATTATCTCTCTGTTGTAAACAGTTCTATCACTAGTCTCTCTTTAATCTCTCACTTGACTGTAATAAGAAAAAATCATAGCCCCACAGCTTGGCATGTGTCTAAGATACTACAAGACGTGAGCTTCTCTTTCTAGAAAAGTCTACCATGTCAGAAACCTCACTGACTGTTATAAAACACAGACCTACACACACAAACCTGTAATCTGTAGCTGTGCTACAGGAACAAAAAAAAATTAAAAACAAAAAACACTCAACAACTTCTGACCAATCACAGTCAAGAATTCAACAGCACTGTGGTCTAAGTACCATGTATGATATTTCTGTGGCTGTGTCAGGGTGTTTTCTTTCCTTATTTTCTTTCTTCTTTCTCATGTTTGTGTGTGCATCCTTGGAGTTGAGAGAAAACAGACAAGGGTGAGGTTGGAAATTTCGGCCCCCCTGAGATTCTGCTTTAACAATCTTGGCCTAAAGGCACAACGTTCACAAGTCGTTTGGGAACATGTTCATTTAAGCATGTCTGAGGCGAAATATAATTCAGCACACATTTTTCTGAGGTTTTCAAGCTGTTGTAAAAAGTACAGTAGCTTTTAAAGTCGTCATTACATAAGTATCTCATGATTACGCAACTTCTGTCTTGTTTAGTGTTTGTCTGTGTGTTTATACCCTAGCTCGTGAGAAGCAAGAAAACATGCTGCACATGTCAATTTCTCTGCCAGACCAAAACTCGAGAGCCAACCATAGCATGTTTTGGCTGGTAAAGCTGGGAACCTCCCAGTTTGGGAGAACGGGTGGTTAGGACACATTCTTCTTAGGGGTTGAATGCTGAGAATAGTCACGGTACAACAAAGCTATTATGTATCTTCGTTGGAAGCTCTCATTCCTACATTTCAATTTAATGTTTTCATGATGTTCCTGATGCACATCGCTCACTTTATATTACTTCAAGCTTGGAGCCAATAAATAAATAAATAAATAAATAATCTTATTGCATTTTTCAAAACTGAGTGATTCATTCTTCCTTCTCTGGGATTCCATAAAAGGACTGTTTTAGGGGTCTAACTATGGCCGGGTGCTGCGTCAATCAATTATAGTTATTGTGATAAGACTGTTTAATATTGTAAGCATTGTGATTCATCACAAATGTCATCATTCCCCAGAAATAATCAGAATTTTATTCATTGATTCATTCTCTAAACTGCTTACTCCTAATTAGGGTCATGGGGAGTTGAGAGTGGAGCTTGAACCCCTGACATTGGGATCAGTGATCCAGCACCATTACCACCAGGCCACCACTGCCCAGCAGTATTTTAGTGATTCACATATATAAAGTGGCATAATATGTAGAATTTAATAAATATAAGGTTACAGTAAATATTCCAGTATATTACAATGGGCTTTAATGGGAGGGTTTGCTTATTGACAGGGTTTTATTAATCCCGAAACTGGAGTAAACATCATGAAAATGCATGAAAAAAAGAATAACAATAGCAACACAAATATTAGATTTCTGTAGTAAAGAGAAAAACCACCATGCAAAAGCCACGGTTGTGGCTTTTGAACTAGTGCTGTGTACTGGGAGCGGTGCACATTTGTGACAGATGCCCATGACGACAAGCCTGAACTGGTCACAGATGTGCACAAGAGTGTGAGAGCAGCCTCTGGCATCTGAGTCCTCACAAACTTTCATGTCTGGTCATGTTATTTTATCACTAAATATTATTATATAAATATTACTATATAAATACTGTTGTCATAGATATGGCATAAAATATCGCAATATAATTTTCAGGTCATATAATGTCCAGTCACAAGTTCTAGAGCTTTTACAAGCTCATTTTAATGAAGACACAAATGTTATTTTTACTCAGGCCTATAGCCAGCTAATGTTAAGGGCTCACATTACCTGTTTATAAATGAGAACTGTTGCAAGAATAACAGTGGCCTTACCATAATCATTCCAGTAGATATGGGGGGGGGGGTCTCTTGCAAAAATAAGAATGGAGGAAGTAATTAAGTGCCTGAAAAACATAAGTAGCTGCGATGCGTGCATTGTAGACTTCATGTTTACCAGCAGGAACTGCGCTATATGTGTGGCAGACTCTGTTCCATATACATTTTTACCGCCACAGAAATCTATACTAACATCAACTAGGCCGTGCTTCTCAAATACCTTACATTTGCAATGGTTGAAATGATTTAAAATTTGACCTACAGTAATTTTCAAAACTTATAGAATAATGCAGGTTGGTCCCCAAAAGACACAAAATTCTCTACATTTTTTGGGCAGCATGGTGATGTAGTGGTTAGCAGATCTGTCTGACAGCTCAAAGGTCCTGGGTTAGAGTCTTGGGTTTGGTGAGGGCCTTTCTGTGTGAGTTTGCATGCTCTCCTCATGATCGCAGGTTCTTGGATCGATAGGATCCAGGGACCTTTCATAGTTCCAAATTGGCCCACGATGAGAGTATGTATAGTTGAATGTGTGCTAGCTGTGTGACAGAATGGCGGGTGTAACCCACCTTTGCCCAGAGTCTACCCTGCAACCCTAATAAAGTGTTTGGCAAATTAATTAATGAACATCCTTTTTGTTTCAATATAGTTATGATCAAGAGTGAGTACAGTCGGCCCCTACTTACGAAGACCCTTGGGTACGAAATCCCCGGGTTACGAACATTATTTCCCTAAGTTTTCGTCCCCAAGATACAAAAACAACCCCCTCTTGCGAAAAGAAATTAAAAATTCAAACGCGCCAATCAAAATTTCACACGACACACGAGTTACTCTCTCATTGGCTGTCTCTCAACATCCCGCCCCGCTGGCCTCCCAGATAGAGACAGAAGGAAGCTTAACTGTTTAATTTTGAAATTGTTTAATTCAGTAAATGTTTAATAAATGTGGGTGCATTTGCGCTCATCTAGAATTCCGAGCCCTCAAGGAATCAAATTAGAGTTTGTCAAGCAGGGAATGCGCTTTGAATTCCACGTCTTGTGGGCGTGGCCCGCAGCGCGCGCGCGAGAGACAGAGAGAGAGAGAGAGAGAGAGAGAGACAGGGGTGTGTGTGTGTGTGTGTGTGTGTTAATAAAAATGTTGAATAATGGTTTAAATAATAAATATGTTAATAGAATGGTTTAATATATATACAGATTATTATGATAATATATATACAGATTTAATATGATATACATAATATATATACAGATTTACTATGGTTTAATATATATATATATATTATATATATATATATATATATATATATATATATATATATATATATATATATATAGAGAGAGAGAGAGAGAGAGAGAGAGAGAGAGAGAGAGAGACAGGGGTGTGTGTGTGTGTGTTAATAAAATATGTTTAATAATGGTTTAATTAATAAATGTTCATAAAATGGTTTAATTGGATCTGGAAAAAGCATATGACAGGGTACCAAGAGAAGAACTGTGGTATTGCATGAGGAAGTCTGGAGTGGCAGAGAAGTATGTTAGAGTGGTGCAGGACATGTATAAGAGATGTAAGACAGTGGTGAGGTGTGCTGTCGGTGTGACCGACGAATTCAAGGTGGAGGTGGGACTGCATCAAGGGTCAGCTCTGAGCCCCTTCTTGTTTGCTATGGTGATGGACAGGCTGACAGACGAGGTGAGACAAGAATCTCCATGGACTATGATGTTTGCAGATGACATTGTGATCTGTAGTGAGAGCAGAGAACAAGTGCAGGAAAATCTAGAGTGGTGGAGGTATGCCCTGGAAAGGAGAGGAATGAAAGTTAGCCTCAGAAAATCAGAATACATGTGTGTGAATGAGAAGGACTCAGGAGGAACGGTGATGTTACAGGGAGCAGAGATAACGAAGGTGGAGGATTTTAAGTACTTAGGCTGAACAATCCAGAGTAATGGAGAGTGTGGAAAAAGAGGTGAAGAAGCGTGAGCAGGCAGGCTGGAATGGTTGGAGAAAAGTGTCCGGTGTGATGTGCGATAGGAGAATATCAGCAAGAATGAAGGGAAAAGTGTACAAGACGGTGGTGAGGCCAGCGATGTTGTATGGCTTAGAAACAGTGGCGCTGAGGAAAAGGCAGGAGGCAGAGCTGGAGGTAGCGGAGATGAAAATGTTGAGGTTCTCTCTGGGAGTAACGAGGATGGATAGGATCAGAAATGAGTATATCAGAGGGACAGCACATGTAAGATGTTTTGGAGACAAAGTCAGAGAGGCTAGATTGAGATGGTTTGGACATGTACAGAGGAGGGATAGTGAGTATATTGGTAGTAGGATGCTGAGGTTGGAACTACCAGGCAGAAGGCCTCGAGGAAGACCAAAGAAGAGATTTATGGATGTGGTGAAGGAAGACATGAAGGTCGTTGGAGTCAGAAAAGAAGATGCGGAGGACAGGGTGAGGTGGAGGCGGATGATTTGCTGTGGCGACCCCTGAAGGGAGCAGCCGAAAGTAAAAGAAGAAGTAGTTAATAAAATGGTTTAATATAAAATGGTATAAAATGTTTAAATTGTTTAAGAAATTATTTTCTTTTACTTTTAACACATATTTCATACAAAATTGGTGTACTTTTATCATTTTTAAAGGGTTTAAGGGATTTATCCAGTCCAAAGACTGGAGCCTTGGAACGAATCAGTTGTTTAACATGCAAGATGCAACCCCTCCTTATGAAATTACGGAATGATTCATTTCATAGGTAGGGGGCCGACTGTACTTTCAATGCACCATTTTTTTTTTAATAAAAAAAAAAATGCTGCATAAATGCGAGTTTATGTAATCTCTGTCGTTATATTGTCTCAAACCCACTAGAGGGTAGCTTTTTTTTTTTTTTTTTTTTTTACACTGGTGAACCTCAGCCCAGTTTCTTTACTTATACCCAATTATGTTACTGGCCTGTTGGTAAATTCAAAATGCTTCTCTAGCTGTTTCTTTTTAGTACCATTTACTATACCCTGTCCGGGGCAGTGGTGGCCTGGTGGTAAAGGGCGCTGGATTACTGACCCCCCCCATCCCAGTGCAGCTAACTGGGTTATCAAAGGCCGGCCATGTCTCTCACTGTCTATGGTGAGAGGTTCATGTAAAAGAACCATTGCTGACTTTCGTAAAGAGTAGCTGCAAAGCCGTCAGCGTCTTTCTATCCCTTGCTAAAGGGTTGTGTCAGGAAGGACATCCGACGTAAAAACCTACGCCAAATCAAACATACGAATTAGATGATTCACTGTGGCGACCCCTGAAAAAAAAAAGGGAAAAAGCTGAATAGAAAAATAATTACTATACCCTGTCCAAACCTTTCTGAGATGAATTGTTGCCAAATTCAGAATGAAGAAGCTAATTTTTTAAATGAAATACTAAAATGTCTCACTTTTAATAGTTAACCATTGTTTAATCATGTTCTGAATATTCTGTGCTCAAACAATGCCTTTGAAAACATAAACAAAACCCCAGAAATGCTGGAGAGAGGAGTCATTTTAGATGCCCACACCACCTCAAATGGCTCCTCATGACTAACCTTCTGGCCCTTTCTCTGAGGCAGAGCCTTGCCACCCTGAGAAGGACGTTCGTTTCAGCCACTTGTATTCAGTCTTATTCTTTCAGTCACTACGTGTTGAGAGGAGAATGGATTAGAATGCCTCTCAAACGCCATCCTGCTGTAGTGTTTTGGGCATGTCCATCCAGGAAGTGACCCTTGGGGTTGACCTAGAACATGCTGGAGGAACTATGTCTTTTGGCTGGTCTGGGAACGCTTTGGTGTCTCCCCGGAAGAGCTTGAGAAAGTGGCTGGGGAAAAGGACGTCTTGATCTCACTGCATAGACTGCTGCCACCACGAACTGATCCCAGATCAAGCACAAGAAGATGAAGAAGATAAAGGAAGTCATTTTACATTTATAAAAATCTGACTACTAATCTGCAGAATGTACCGGTATTCTTCTCCTGAATTTTCACAGTTCCTCAGGCTTAGCTCCATCACTCAAGTTCATAATTTCTTTCAGATGCTCTGAGGATCCTTCTGAAAAAAAAAAAAAAAAATTACAAAGGTTTCAAAATCAAATTTTCCAAAAACAGAATTTTTTTTCACTTAAACTTCGGTTACAAACTTCTTCTGCCACATGTATAATTGGAAATGTTTTTCATTTGTTTATGCTGTACCTCAGCTGTATGAGTCCCTGCAAATAAACTGTAAGGATATAAATAAACACATTAATATAAACGTGGTATCTGCAGCTACACTTCAGTCAAAGCTGGTGATAATTTAAAACATTTTTAAACAATAAAAAAATAAATAAAAGAATGCAGTTTTAAAAATGTTCCAACAAGTAGGCCATTGGCTTGCCATCATTGTGTTACTACCCAGTGATGGCCTGGTGAGGTGTCCAGAGTGTGCTTTCACCTCACCTAGAGCCGGCTGAGATGGGCACCAGTCTTTCAGCATCCTTAATTAGGAATAGGTGGCTCAGAAAATGAATGAATGAATGAATGAATATTCTGACCACTCGGGTCACTGAGAATTCAGCAACATAAAGTTGTGCTGTAAATGAATGCGTAAATTTTAAAAATAGCCCTGCGATTGCCTGCTGAGCTGTCTGGGGTGTACTCTGCGCTCACCTGGAGTTGGCCGAGATGGGCGCCAGCCTCCCAGTGACCCTAATTAGAAAATGAAAATTAAAAAAATCTGTTGCAGTTAGTTTTAATCTAATGTGACGATGCTTGTTTTAATTTTTTTAAAATAAATAGTTGTGATTGGTAAATGTGCTGATGTGTTGTGCATGTGTGCGTGTCTGTGTGTGTGTGTCCAGTGCTGTCCCAAATCCTTTCTCTAATGAAGGACTATGTTGTACCCAGAGACAGTGGCACCACCACTGCCACATGAAAGGGAAACACATGCAGACTCTCATTACAACATTGACACAAAATCTGAAACAAGTGAGTAATTCATGGCCAGCGTGGTCATTTTATTCCCATGGCCAGCACAGAGGGGTACTGTGACAATGAAACACTTTCAGGACAAGACGGCCTTGCGTATTAAAGAGCTCGGAGACTTGGCTGCTTTCTAAATCTGATAAATATATCAACTGTTTTGGCAAAACAACACCGAGACTGACTGGCCTCTACTCAACCTTGGATTGTTGGCCAACTGAAAAACTTTTAATTATTATTAGCTCGTTGTTTTTCAGGTAGAGGAATAAACAACACAGACGGAAAATACAAGTGTTGGTCGGGCCAAAACTAAAATTGACTACAAGTTAGAGGAAGAAACTGAGAAACTGTGAGATGGATTCGATCCAGAAAATAAATAAATTGTGAAGAGTGAAATTTCAGCACCATTGTGTTTCATCTACAAGCTTCCTTAAACCCGTAATGCCTTGCACATGAACGGCGCCAAACTGGATCAAGTGTAAGCAAAGATTATTTTAAATGTGAGAAAAAAAGTCACAAAAGCTGTGCTTGGACTGTAAAGTGCAGAAGAAGAAGCAGTAGCAGCAGCAGCAAAAGACGCTGCAGAAGTAGCAGACAGAAACAAGGAAAAGCAGAAGGAGAAGCAACAGCAGCATCTCATTAGCCACTTAATCCTAATTAAGGTCATGGGGAGGCTGGCGCCCATCCCAGCCGACTCCGGGCGAGGGCAGAGTACATCCTGGACAGCTCGCCAGGCTATCACAGGGCTATGCAGCAACTCTTCATGAAAGTCAGCAATGGTTCTTTTACATGAACCTCTCACCATAGACAGTGAGAGACACAGCCGGCCTGTGATAACCCTGTTATCTACACTGGGGGCAGCAGCATCTCATTTACCTTAAATCAGATTGTGGGGAAGTTGGAGTCAGATCTCAGGGTTAGGGACCATGACAGCCTTTGAAACACAGAGGATTAAGGACCATCCCTCAGTGGCTCAACAGTGACACCTCGGTGGTGCTGCAGCTTGAACCTACAATCTTCTGATCAAGAACCTTAACTGTTCAACCATCACTGAAGGCTGGTAATGAAAAGAACAGTGAAGTATCTCTGGGATTTTATTTCCACCCAGTTCAGTCATGCCAGTATTTTGATGGACTGCATGTACAATGTTGGAAAGATCCGTCCTTTCTTAATAATCCCGGTCCAGGTACTGCCTATGGACTGCAAAGAGACTAATAATTCAATGAAATGAATCAAATCATTATAACGTACACACATGTTCATTAAATTGTCTCTCATTCAAAGTGTATTTTGTGAAAAGTCACATCAGTTTTTTTTCTCACAATGATACAGCTGGACGTCTTCAGTTCTGAACCGGAGACAGTTATTTGAAAGTCTGAAATGTACGGCCCACTGAGCCTGGGTGGTCACTACTGAAACAAACAGGGTGCTCATATTTGACATCTCTCTCTCTCTCTCTCTCTCTCACTCGGACAGTAAACAGAGTGCATGATTAAACCCTGAAACACTACACAATAAACCTGCAACTTTGTGATGGTTTTACTTAACCATTTGCATCTCAATAACTGAGCTCCCTGGGAGAACCTGAAGCCCTGCACCGAAAGTTATGAGGTCCTCCAGAGACATGTGCTGGCTGTATTTACCTTGGAGAAGACTTCCAATTTTTTTTCTTTGAAGCCACTAAATGGTAAATTGACTTTTAATGGGCGGTGGCTCTGTTATGTTTATGTATAAAGCACACGCATTGTCTGAAAAGAATTTCAATTTATTTTAAAATGTCCTAAAATAGACAGACACATAATATGGGGTTGCATTACAACACACATCAAACACCATACTAACTGTGTGAACTGTTGAGTCACTGCTTCTCTTTTTGGTATTGATATCTGTTGATTTGATTGACGTCTGTTGTCCTCTAATATCCTCATTTGAGTTTTTTTGTATTTCTGAATTTGACCTTGAAAGAGTTAGTGCCTCACCAGCTCCAACCTCACCACATATCACTGCTGTGCATGAATGTAATAAAATGTCTATCAGGAAATAAAAGGTAAAATTATGAACTACAGTCTCATGCGTTCATTAGGTTCAAAATGTTATACTTCCTAGGAAGAAACATATAGGAACTTGCTGCCAGTCACAACGAGGCTCAAATATTATATATATATATATATACACACACATACATATACACGCACACACACAGTAAGCCCTTAACACTTCGTGGTTTTGCACCCACGGTTTGAGTATTCGCGGACTGCCAAGCAACTGACACGTCACTAAAATTCAGCCAATGGCTGTCCTCCTTCCTGCTGATTGGTTGAGATGATGTAACGCCCCCTTTTCCGCATTCGCACCCAAGTTGTCAATGAGCCTCTTTTTTAGTGTGTTTTAATTACTAGTTAAGCTGTATGATGCTACTCAAATGCTGTGCGTCTTCTCTGGCTAAGCGCTAGAAAAGGTAATGACATTGGATGTCTCTTCGGAAAAAATAAGACTTTCTCCTGAAGAAACGACAGTTTCCTTTGAAGTGCCTAAGAGGAATAAAAATCTGAAAGCACTGTAGTATTAAAGTGTTCTTCAATCATTATTCCAGTACAGTACCTAAGTTAATGTTTAGAATGTTTGTGTGTGATTATATGATATATATATATATATATATATACAGATAAAGTATGCTGTATAATGTTTATATATTTTATTAATAAATATCACAGTACAAAATCAAAAAGGTTTTCTTAATCATTACTACATTAATACTGTATTAATGAGTAAGACTGTCTATAGAACATGTTTAGGAAGCATGTTTTAGCACATGTAATAGATACATAGTACAGTATTTTACTTATGGTTGATCATTCGCACATGTTACAGGTAACATCTTACGGGTACAGAACTCACGGATTATTTTCATTCGCGGGACGTGCTGGAACCAAACCCCCGTGAATATCGAGGGCATACATATACATATATATATATATATATATATATATATATATTATAGATCGATAGATGGATCGATAGAAAGAGAGAAAACGAGAGAGAGTTGGTTCACTGTTTTAGACTCGAGATGGAGGTGCAACCTACCCCTACCTTATATCTATGGTGGAGCTGGTGGTGTAGTGGTTATGGTGCTGGGCTCATGATCGGGAGGTCGTTTGTTCAAATCCCAGTTAGACCCCCCACTGTGCTAAGACCTCTGGGCAAGGTGTTAACCACAAGTGTGCCTCTGTTCACCCAGGAGTATAAATGGGGACCAGTAAAAATATACTGGGAAGGTAACCTGCAATGGACTAGCGTCCCATCCAGGAGAAGTTGTACTTCTAGTCGCTTCACGCTACAGAAACCGGGGATAAGCACCGGCCTGATGAGCCACTAGACTCGGGTGTAAAAAGCCCAACAGACTTTACCTTTACTTACCTTATATCTATGGACACTAGAATTGGAGTACAGGAGATAAAATATGCAGTGGTAGACAGGGGCAGTGGTGGTCTAGTGGTATAGGGCGCTGGATCGCTGATCCAAAGGTTGGGGGTTCGAGTCCCACTCTCCACAAGGTTGTCACTGTCCCCCCCCAGTGCAGCTAACTGGGTTATCAAAGGCAGGCCATGTCTCTCACTGTCTATGGTGAGAGGCATGTAAAAGAACCATTGCTGACTTTTGTAAAGAGTAGCTGCAAAGTCGTCAGCGTGTTTCTGTCCCTTGCTAAAAAGGGTTATGACAGGAAGGGCATCCGACGTAAAAACCTCTGCCAAATTAAACGTGCGAATCAGATTATTCGCTGTGGCGACTCCCGAGTAAAATGGAAAAAGCTGAAAGGAAGACAGACAGACAGAAACTAGTGGAAGGATGTTTGGTAGTATATCTCGGTCGAGATGGAGGGATGATGAGTTTTGGAGGAAATTACAGATTTTTCAATGAACTTGAATGAACCAAGTAACCTAACTGCCTTTCTAAAATGTGTCTAAGTTGTCATTAAGACAGAATCATGACCCACCCAAAGGACCCTAACTGAATGACTTTTTTTCTCCCAGGTGTATGCCTGTCTGTATATCTGAGTATATTGATCGAAGGACAAAGTCACTTAGTAGGTTATCTGAGAAACTTTCTGATGCTATCAACGATGATGAAGGGCCATGTGTTGGGTTATGGTGACCTGGATTAAGCACTCGCTGTGATCTCAGAGACTTTCTGTAACTCACGTCTGCGTTCTTTCATCAAGGAACACATCGTTCTGTTCTGTTCTGGTCTTTACAACGCTGACCAAAAGCATTTCAGCCTGTTCCCTGCATAACAATTACACAGAGGTGCAGCTTTTCAGTTAATCCCCGCAGAAAAGGAGCCGAGACATGAAAGAGAATGAGGCGGAGTAGTCCAGACCTGGCACTTGCTTCAGTAGTCCACGGATGAGCAGACACAGGAGGAGGACAAGGAGGAGGAGGACATTGTACACTAATCCAGAATTGGCCAGAATGTGGTTTTTAATCCTGAATCCTTTAATACTGGACAGAAACACAAATGGAACAAGACATAATTTTTGCTTTAGTCTTGTGCCAGCTCATTACCAGGGTGTGCTAATTTTTGAAGTTTTTATGTAACCGAAGCTGGGGATTTTCCTGATTTAATGTTTGACTTGCTTTTTTCTTCCTGTTTTCCTCCATGACAATACCAAACCAATAAATTAATAAATGAACAAATAACTGATGGAGCGAACACACACGTTCACTGACCCCCTGTATGTCCCCAACTCCATCTGTAATGTCCAATGCTAACGCTAGTACTACTAATCATTACTGTCATGGCATTAGTTATTCTGTGGAGAAATTACTACTGAAATATTTATCTCTCTCGAGTCTTCAGGCACAACCATGCTCGGTCGAACAAGAAGAAGTTGAATTGTAATTATCGAATTAGATCCCAATGTTAAAACCTGTGGGAAGGTTCCCATCTACAACTACAAATGTAATGATCATCGTACTATTACTTTAATAGAGTACACTTTTTGCAATAGACTGAAAAGCTGTCCAGGGAGTACTTTGCACCCACCCAAGTCAGCTGAGATGGGCGCTCATCTCCTGCGACCTTAATTAAGGTTAATCAGTTCAGAAAGTCAATGAATGAATAAATGAATGAATATAGTACAGACACTCCCCGCTTTACGTTCATGCGTTTTACTTATCTTTCGATTTTACGTAAAAAAAAAAAAAAAAGTCATTTTGAGTTTAGCATGCTCTCTGTAGTACACTGACATAATATGCTACTTACGCATGACGCTGCGTCCATTGTTTACAAACGACAGACTGAACGTTCTCCTTCTTCCCAGTTCACCGCGTGTTACCCTTGTGTTAAGACATCGTCTCTGTGATCTTTGTGTTTACACTGTTTTGCGGACTTTTGTAACCCTAAGCAAATATGGTTGGTCAGAAGCGTAAGCCTACTAGCAATAGTGGTAATCAGAAAAAGTGGCATGGTTAGAAACGAAGATGGCTATTATCAAGAAAATCGATGCTGGTGAAAACATGCGACTGTTGCACATGACCATCGGAACCATTTACAAGCAGAAAGATTGCATCACAGAGCATGTTAAAGGTTATATTTGATATTGTATTTGATATTTGATGAGTAAATTTGACAAAATTTATTTATTTGAAATTATTTTAATTGAATTTAATTTATTTGAAATTAATGTTGATATTATTTCATATTATTTTACAATGTTATGTTTATAATAATTGATTTAGGGGTGTTTTATGAGATACGCTAATGGTAATTATGGATGTATAGTACAGTATGAACGTTATACGTCACTGGAACATACAGTAACAACTTACGTCTTTTTTCACCTTGCGTTCGGGCGTCCGGAACTGAACTAAACCGTAAGTTGGGAAGCGTCTGTATACTTTCCTTAATCTCTGAAATGTCTTATAATAAAAACAAACAATATATATATATATATAAACAAAAGTTGGTGCATCACAGTACTTTACACATAGCCTACATGAAAGGTAATAAATAAATGAATAACATTTCCCTTGTTTATTTTTTCCTAAAAAAAAATACACACACACACACACACATATATATATATATATATATATATATATATATATATATATATATATATATATATTATATAAAACACACATAGACTAGTACTTCTCAAAAAATTAGCATATTGTGATAAAGTTGATTCTTTTCTGTAATGTACTGATAAAAATGAAACTTTCATATATTTTAGATTCATTGCACACCAACTGAAATATTTCAGGTCTTTTACTGTTTTAATTCTAATGATTTTGGCATACAGCTCATGACAACCCAAATTCCTATCTCTAAAAATTAGCATATCATGAAAAGGTAGTCTAAACGAGCTATTAACCTAATCATCTGAATCAACCAATTAACTCTAAACACGTGCAAAAGATTCCTGAGGCTTTTAAAAACTCTCAGCCTGGTTCATTACTCAAAACCGCAATCATGGGTAAGACTGCCGACCTGACTGCTGTCCAGAAGGCCATCACTGACACCCTCAAGCAAGAGGGTAAGACACAGAAAGAAATCTCTGAGCGAATAGGCTGTTCCCAGAGTGCTGTATCAAGGCACCTCAGTGGGACGTCTGTGGAAAGGAAAAAGTATGGCAGAAAACGCTGCACAACCAGAAAAGGTGACCGGACCCTGAGGAAGATTGTGGAGAAGGGCCGATTCCAGACCTTGGGGGACCTGTGGAAGCAGTGGACTGGGCTACAGGTGCCACATTCCCCAGGTCAAGCCAATTGGCCTGCCAACTCTCCTGACCTGAACCCCATAGAGAATCTGTGGGATATTGTGAAGAGAAAGTTGAGAGACACCAGACCCAACACTGTGGATGAGCTTAAGGCCGCTATCGAAGCATCCTGGGCCTCCGTAACACCTCAGCAGTGCCACAGGCTGATTGCCTCCATACCACGCCACATTGAAGCAGTTATTTCTGCAAAAGGATTCCCGACCAAGTATTGAGTGCATAACTCAACATAATTATTTGAAGGTTGACTTTTTTTGTATTAAAAACACCTTTTTTTTTATTGGTCGGATGAAATATGCTAATTTTTTGAGATAGGAATTTTGGGTTTTCATGAGCTGTATGCCAAAATCATCAGTCTTAAAACAATAAAAGACCTGAAATATTTCAGTTGGTGTGCAATGAATCTAAAATATCTGAAAGTTTAATTTTTATCAGTACATTACAGAAAATAATGAACTTCATCACAATATGCTAATTTTTTGAGAAGGACTAGTATAAAAGAGAAAAGGAACGCAGCTAAACCATGATCATGTACATGTTTCAGAGACTTTTATAAAATATTCATCATTAAGTTCTTACATGTCTTACTGGATGTAACAATTTTTTTAACTTGAATTTCTTTAATGCAAACTCAATGAATAAAATGAATGAGGAGAAATCATAATGCAGGAAAAGACACTTGAGAATAAAGCTAATCCTGACTAAATTGGGTTTTAGAGTAAAATTAAACCCCAGTTAGCAGTCAAAATCCACAGCATCCTGTAACTGAAATTAAAGCATAAGCTTTAGTCCTCTGAAGCTGTAAAGCTCTGACAGACGTATTCAGAACTGTTTCTTATTATTATGTAAGGTTGCTCCCTGTTACAGTATGAAGCCGCCATGCCAAAAACCTGCTGTAATTTAAGACGGTTCTGCAAGTCCCAGGCCGGTGTTTTTGGCACGGTTGCATCTCTCTGAACTGTTACCCTTGAACTGAAAGCACTAATAATGTTTTGCATGGCTCATATCTTCACCCCCTGCTATACATTCAATATGCTAAAGCGTGTGTGATATTGAAAACAGCTCCTCCATCATCTTAAGCACAATCTAAGTCCAAGTGAGCAGAGAATTTTTCCTTTCTTTTTTTTTTATTTTTTTCTTTTGCTGTTACGCCTGTAATTCCCATTTAAATACCTCAGAATTGCATGGTCTTTGTTTAAAAGTCATAAAACAACCATTGGTGCTTCACATTTCAAATTCTTTTCATGACCTAACCATCATGATGAAAAATGTTTCTACAAAAAAAAGCAATAATGCCATTCAAAATAACCTCCTGTATGTCAAAATGACTTTCATATTCCCATCAAAAGCCAACACTTTGATTTTCAGCTTGAGTTTACTTCTACATAAAGATCAGAACATTCTCTGATTACCAACAAAGCAAGCGAACATGTGGTTCTTGAAATCTTCACACCTACTGCATGGATGTTTCTCCATCAGTCACCCCTTCACTCACCTTTAGTTCTAAAATCTTACCATAGTGGCGTGAACTGTCCTATTTGCTCAGTACACAGCTAACACAACAACGCCTGTTTGTTCCTGTTAAAGTTAAATCTATTCACTGAAGCCGTCACATTCCCTGAAAGTCTGTTGTACTTTGAAATCAGTCTGGGGTTTGACATGTGTGTAATGTTGAGTCAGTCTGAACAGACTGAGCATTTTACACAGATACAGATAAGAAGAATCCACATGGCCATTTACGAAAGTGTCGAAACCTACATATATTCATGATGAGAGCTTTAGAAGGAGAAAGCTATGGAATAATGTTCGAAACATACAGACAGAGGAACAGCCTCAGAATCAGACAGAGAGGGGAACAGCCTCAGAAGAAGTCGACAGACAGGAAAGAGCATCAGAAGCAACAGACAGGGCAACAGCCTGAGATGCATGCAGAGAGGGGAATAGCCTCAAAAACGAACAGATGGGGAGGGGGGCAGCCTCAGAAGCAAACAGATGTGAGAACAGCTTCAGAAGAAAATATACCAAGAACGGCTTCAAAAACAGACAAAAGGAGGAAGAGTTTCAGAAGGAAACCTTTGGGGAACATCTTCAGAACAGGACAGATTTGAGTGCGGCCTTAGTACAGGGCAGACAAGGGAATAGCCTCAGAACGGGACAGATGGAGAACAGTCTTCGAACAGGACCAACAGGGGGAGAGCCTCATAAGCAGAACGATGGGATAAACGTTCTTACATATAGAGGGAACAGTCTCGGAAGTGAGCAGATGTGGATCAGTCTGAGTAGCAGACACAAAGGGAACAGGTTGAGAAGCAGACAGGGGATGGACACCTTACAGAATAATAAGTATATTGTGTTCTCCATGGTAACAGATTTTATTAGGCCACCAGAGAAGTGTGTAAACGTTCTCTGCTTCAGATCTGCTTGTAAGTGAGCAATATTGAAAGAATGTAAACAGAATTGGAGATTGAAGATTCACCACATACCAGAAATTTTTAGTGTGGATTAAAAGCCATGTTTATTGGTTTGGCGCCCAAACTCTGAGTTCATCCACTAATGCTGACTGAATTGTAGCTGTGATTCATGGGCATATTTCAGATGTAAATTAAAGTAGTGGTCACCATGGTTACTAAAGAAACATGCAAATATTGTGTATGCAAAGTATGGGCTGCTTAAACTATAGTCAGGGTCGCGCCCAAAAGGGTCAGCGATCTGAATTATGTTAATTTGCCATTCCTACTGGATCAGGGCCAAGGCTAGTTGGCATAAAGAGTGTAGGATTATTTGTAATTGATTTTTCACCAGACAGTGTTTACTCTCCTTGAAAATAGAGTATAACTAGACGATGTTCATTGATTAGATGTAAGGGCAAAGGGTTACATTTCTCCTAAATGTAGAACTAGCTCACTACACACATACACACACACACACAACCTTGATTCGTGAACAAGAGATACATCTGATTTCCTTTTCAGGTGTTGATTTCAGGGTCACATATTGAATGTGTGCTATGCATTATAGCCTACATTTAGACCTGCCTCAGTCATCAGTAACCTCAGAGGCAAACACCCGACTCCTTTTTAAAGGCTTTATTTAAAACAACAGACCACGTATTGAACCATGCTTATAAGCAGTATGTAAGAAATCTCACATTATGTGACCAGCAGTGTGACTATTTTTCAGCATATCAAATATACCCTGGTAACCTCACAGTTAGAAGGTTCAAGTCCCAGGTTCTACGAAGGCACTTCTGTGAGAAATTTGCATGTTCTCCCCATGCTCGTATGTGGGGCTGGTGGCGTAGTGGTTAGGGTGCTGCACTCATGATCGGGAGGTTGTGAGTTCAAATCCCACTGAGAGCCTCACTGTGCTAAGACCCCTGGGCAATGTCTCAACCAAAAGTGTGCCTCTGTTCAGCCAGCAGTATAAATGGGTACCAGTAAAAATATACTGGGAAGGTAACCTGCGATGCACTAGCGTCCTCCTGGTCGCTTCACGCTATTGAAACCGGGGATAAGCACCGGCCTGATGAGCCACGAGGCTCGGCTGTAAAAACCCAACAGACTTTACCTTACCTACTCCATGCTTGTGTGGGTTTCCTCTGGGTACACTGGTTTCTCTGACAGTACAAAAACATGCATACAGTGAGTCTCATCTCATCTTCTTCCGCTTAGTCCGGGGTCAGGTCGCGGGGGCAGCAACCTTAGCAAAGAGGTCCAGACATCCCTCTCCTGAGCCACTTCCTCCAACTCTCCCGGGGGGACACCGAGGCGGTCCCAGACAAGCCGAGAAACATAGTGATACAGTGAGTCGTCGACTTTTATTTATTTATTACGTCTGATCGACTTTACGACCGCAAAAGTGGTGAAGCATGATTCATGGCAGTGCAGTGCGAGTGTTGCGTACGACAGTTGTTTGCGCTGCCGGCAGCGCCAGCATCTTAAAAGGCCAAGCAGGAGATGATGCAGCTTCACTTTCTAACTGCTCAGAGCAAATCTATTCATCTCCTTTCAATGCCACGTCACTGTGGCGCGAAGCGGAGAGCCAATCCTTTCTGTGTGGGCGGATCCGATACCTTGAAACTCTAATTTTATTGGACTCACACACTGCAGTGTTTATGTGACAGGAAGTGCGTCCCAGGTTTTGGCAATCAGCTGCTCTGCGGGTTGAAGTTTTTCCATGTCTGTCCATTTGTAGTATGTGGCTGTTGTCCAATAAAATTAGAGTTTGAAGCTATCGGACCCGCCCACACAGTGGAGTACAGAAAGGATTGGCTCTCCGCTGCATGTCACAGTGACGTGGAATTGAAAATAGATGCATAGATTTAAATGCGCGAGATTTATTCATGTTTTTGTTTGGCGTGAGTGTATTTGGATGGAAAGTCGACATACAACCGGATCGATTTACAACCGGTCTGCCGGAACCAAAAGTGGTCGGAAGTCAACGACTGTCTGTATTCGGTTAAATCACTGTTCCAAATGCAATGGACTGGCAAGCTGTTAAAGATGTACTCAGCCTTCACCCAGAGTCAGCTGTAACAGGCCCTATCCTCCCTGAGTCCCTAGTAGCACGCTGATAATCAGGCTGTGCTACTGCTAGGCTATTAGTTCATGTAACAGGAATACCGAGAAAAAAAAAAACAATAATGCCAAGTGATTTGCTGAACCTAGTGGACTTAAAAACAAAACTTTACACAATAATGAAAAAGTAACGGGGGCAGTGGTGGCCTGGTGGTAAAGTGCTAGATCACTGATCCTAAGGCTGGGGGTCCAAGCCCCACTCTCAGCGGGTTGTCTCTGTCACCCCAGTGCAGCTAACTGGATTATCAAAGGTCGGCCATGTCTCTCACTGTCTATAGTGGAGCTTCATGTAAAAGAACCAGTGCTGACTTTCGACAAGAGTAGCTGCATAGCCATCAGCATGTTTCTGCCCTGCGATGGCCTTTCAAGTCATCCAGGGTTTACTCTTCCCTTGCCCGGAGTTGACGGGGATGGGCGGCAGCCTCCCCATGACCCTAATTAGAATTAAGTGGTTACAGAAAATGAATGAATGAATGAAAAAGTAACCAAATTTTGAATGAAGGTTTTCACTTTCAATGATCATGAAATCTATCAGGTCATAAATTGACTCGGTTTCATGGAACAGTTGATTTTTTTTTTCATTTTTTTTTTTCATACGAACAATTGTGGGTGGCTCGGTGGCATAGTGGTTATGACACCTGCCCCACAGCAAGCAGGGCCTGGGTTTGAGTCCCCTGCTCAGGTCTTTTTGTGTGGAACTTGCATGCTCTCCGCACTGGTTTCTTCCAAGTACCGTTTCCTCCTACAGTCAAAAAGACATGCACATCAGGCTAATCAGTTGACCCTGCATGTGAGTGCAAGTGTGAATCCTTGTGTGTGTTGCCCTGTGATGGTCTGGCAAGATCTTCAGGGTATACTCTATGTTTATCCAGTGTTGGTTCAGATAGTCACCAGTCTCCCTGCAACCCTAGGAGGAATAAGTGGTTTGACGAATAAATGAGTGACGAGAATAAACATCTATTCCTCTTACCAACAAATTTGTACTCTCTGTGATGAAATTGTGAATATGGTTCATTAAAACATTTCACTCTCACATGTCTGTGATTTGACACAGAAAAAAAAAAGCTATTTATGCTAGCTGTTGGGGCAGTGGTGGCCGGATGGGGTTCGATTCCCGGCCTGGGTGATTCTGTGTGGAGTTTGCATGTTCTCCCTGTGCTTGCGTGGGTTTCCTGCAGGTACTCCGGTTTCCTCCCACAGACCAAAAACATGCACAGTAGGTTAATTGGCTGTTCAAAATTGTTCGTAGGTGCGAGTCCGTTTGTGGCCTGGCAAACCATACGGTAGATCATTGTGATCACAGCCATGACAATCCCTGTATGAGCATCATTCAAGCTTCAGGGATCGACGGCTATTCCTGGTGATCGGATGTAGACGTGTAGAGAGAGAGAGATAGGGTGCTGGATGACCAAGGTTGGGGGTTCAAGTCCCACGATCAACAGGTTGTTACTGCTGTGCAGTTAACTTGGTTATCAAAGGCTGGCCATGTCTCTCAGTGTCTGTGGTGAGAGGATCATGCAAAAGAAGGCATTGTTGACTTTCATCAAGAGTAGCTGCAGTGTGTTTCTGACTGCAATGGCCTGGCGAGCTGTCCAGGGTGTACTCTACCTTCACCCCGAGTCGGCTGAGATGGGCGCCAGCCTCATGGGACCCTAACTGGGATTAATTGGTTAGGAAAATCAAGGATTGCTAGCTGCTTTTTTCCTGTAAAACAATAACAACAACAACAAAAAACCCTAAAATCTAGACATATGTATACAAACTGTTACGAAATGTCACTCTACACACCTTTTACACAAATTATGGCTTTGACCGCTGAAGTGATCTGATGTAGACAGTAACTGTGTACATGCGGCAGTTGGAGGTAATTATGAAGAGATGCTGCATTTGTATTTGATTGTTTCTACTGATTTAAAGCACGTCCCTTTGTAATAGTTTGATGTTGTCACACATTTGAGCACTTTTCCTATGGATTTCCTGCCTCATTAAATTCTTGGAAAATAATCAGTAAAGTGCACGCATTCCTGCGACACATACGAGGTCGCTGTTTTAACGCTCTTAGCGTTGTCCACACAGCGTGACTCAGATTGCAAAAACAGCTGCAGTGGAGTCGCTGCACCTGCCAAAGCAACCGATGTAATTAATTATTCCTTCACAACAGTGCCTTGGATTTTAATCAAGAAAAATAAGTGCATGCGATGCGGCTTGAGGAAGGCGAGCAGCGTAAATATGTGTCCGGTGTGGGATTATTTTCCCCAGGTGCAAATATGAATGACAAGAATGAGGCCAAATGTTTGACAGCTCTTCGGCATCATTAGCCAAACAGCAACACTTATTTTACAAAGTGGTGTCTGTAAAGAAGAGCTAAAACTAATTTTTCATGTCTATCTGTTTTCTTGCGCTCCCTTTCTTAAAAGGCACAGGAAAAGGACACGTTTGGAAGACAGAGGCTCAAATGATGGTTTGTACTGTCTAAAATTTTGCGAGCTACTTAAAAAAGGTTGAAATGAGAACAGGTTTAGAAAATATACATTCATTCAGTCATTCATTTTATGGAACTGCTTAATCCTAATTAGAGTTGCGGGGAGGCTGACGCCCATCCGAGCCGACTCCGGGCGAGGGCCAAGTAATCCCTGAACGGCTCGCCAGGCCATCACAGAGCAGAAACATGCTGACGGCTAGGCAGCTACTCTTGACAAAAATCAGCAATGGTTCTTTTACATGACCCTCACACCATTGACAGTCAAAGACATGGCTGGCATTTAATAACCCAGTTAGGTGCACCAGGGGCAGTGACAACCAGTTGAGGGTGGGGCTTGAACCTCCAACCTTAAGATCAATGATCCAGCCCCTGGATCCAGTGGCCACAACTGCCCACATTCATTAGTGATACATGTACCGAATTTGACTTAATAAGCACCCTGCTCCAATAAGGCCCCCCCACCTTTTTTTTTCCTTGCATCTAATAACCGCCCACGTGTACTGGGAACAAAATCGTAATTCAAACTTAACAATTTTATTCGATCAGTCTCTGTAACAGTCCAATGAGGCATTCACTGCTTGTAAAAGTGCGTTTACACGGTATTTCAAGACCCCTTGCCACTGGGAAATGTCTATAATGTTCATCAGTAACAACACATTTGATTGTTCCACCATGTTTTAAAAAACAGGAAAATATTTTGCTGTGTTCTCTTGGTAAATGTTCAACAACCGATGACCCATTAGAAATTGCTACAGCAAAACTATGGGATGCTCTGAATGAATGGAGTGATGAGCCAGATATGGACCTATCAGAAAGTGATGAGTATTTTTCACCCGATTCTCCTGCTCACGAACTTCATAAATTTAAGGACATTCCTGGACATGTGCTTTTGTTTATGTTCGTGTTGATTGGTTCAGCGTGCCATGTGCTAAAGGTGACATCCGTGGTGATTGGCTCGATTTTACTTCCGGGAAAATGTTTAAAGGAACAGCACCAGGAGGGAAACGTAAGGGGTCGTTTTTTTAAAAAAAGATGCTGTTTTGTGTTTATTTTCAGCTTTCATGCAAGTAGTTTGGTTGATGCCGAAAATGAATAAAACAAATAGCAGTAAAACTGTTATTATTCATGTTTTCCACCTCGATGGTAATAAGCACTTACTGTTCCACTTCGCTGGTAACATTTTAATAAGCGCCCACCCACTCCAATTTTGAAAGCGCCCTGGGTGCTTTTCATGTCAAATACGGTATATATTTCTCTTCTTAAACAACATGTATTTATCTCTGACTTATTTTTCTAATTATGCACTGCACAGTTATTTTTTTATCCCACTTAGACTGCATTACTTTGTCAATTTTTATAATTACCTCAGCCACAAAATGGAGTATTATAATAACTTGAATTTGTTTTTTCTGTGAACAAAATCCTGATCACACCTGTGCAAAGATTCTTACTGGGAACAGCTCTATGTTCAGACAACCTGTTGGCCTGACAGAACATCTGTTCAACAGCACATCAGTCCGACATTGATGCAAGATGGGCAGCTTACTTAAATGACCTGTGCACCTGGCTCAGTTCAGTTGAGTTAGTGCTACTAGTCCTTCTCAAAAAATTAGCATATTCTGATAAAGTTCATTATTTTCTGTAATGTACTGATCAAAATTAAACTTTCAGATATTTTAGATTCATTGCACACCAACTGAAATATTTCGGGTCTTTTATTGTTTTAATACTGATGATTTTGGCATACAGCTCATGAAAACCCAAAATTCCTATCTCAAAAAATTAGCATATCATGAAAAGGTAGTCTAAACGAGCTTATTAACCTAATCACCTGAATCAACAAATTAACTCTAAACACCTGCAAAAGATTCCTGAGGCTTTTAAAAACTCCCAGCCTGGTTTATTACTCAAAACCGCAATTATGGGTAAGACTGCCGACCTGACTGCTGTCCAGAAGGCCATCATTGACACCCTCAAGCAAGAGGGTAAGACACAGAAAGAAATCTCTGAGCGAATAGGCTGTTCCCAGAGTGCTGCATCAAGCCACCTCAGTGGGACGTCTGTGGGAAGGAAAAAATGTGGCAGAAAACGCTGCACAACCAGAAGAGGTGACCGCACCCTGAGGAAGATTGTTGAGAAGAGCCGATTCCAGACCTTGGGGGACCTGTGGAAGCAGTGAACTGGGCTACAGTTGCCGCATTCCCCAGGTCAAGCCACTTTTGAACCAGAAACAGAGGCAGAAGCGCCTGACCTGGGTGACAGAGAAGCAGCACTGGACTGTTGCTCAGTGGTCCAAAGTATTTTTTTCGGATGACAGCAAATTTTGCATTTCATTCGAAAATCAAGGTGCCAGAGTCTGGAGGAAGACTGTGGAGAAGGAAATGCCCAAATGTCTGACGTCCAGTGTCAAGTACCCACAGTCAGTGATGGTCTGGGGTGCTATGTCAGCTGCTGGTGTTGGTCCACTGTGTTTTATCAAGGGCAGGGTCAATGCAGCTAGCTAGCAGGAGATTTTGGAGCACTTCATGCTTCCATCTGCTGAAAAGCTTTATGGAGTTGAAGATTTCATTGTTCAGCACGACCTGGCACCTGCTCACAGTGCCAAAATCACTGCTAAATGGTTTAGTGACCATGGTATTACTGTGCTCAATTGGCCTGCCAACTCTCCTGACCTGAACCCCATAGAGAATCTGTGGGATACTGTGAAGAGAAAGTTGAGAGACACCAGACCCAACACTGTGGATGAGCTTAAGGCCGCTAGCGAAGCATCCTGGGCCTCCATAACACCTCAGCAGTGCCACAGGCTGATTGCCTCCATACCACGCCACATTGAAGCAGTCATTTCTGCAAAAGGATTCCCGACCAAGTATTGAGTGCAGAACTCAACATAATTATTTGAAGGTTGACTTTTTTGGTATTAAAAACACTTTTTTTTTTTTTTTTATGAGTCGGATGAAATATGCTAATTTTTTGAGATAGGAATTTTGGGTTTTCATGTGCTGTATGCCAAAGTCATCAGTATTAAAACAATGAAAGACCTGAAATATTTCAGTTGGTGTGCAATGAATCTAAAACATATGAAAGTTTAATTTTTATCAGTACAATACAGAAAATAATGAACTTCATCACAATATGCTAATTTTTTGAGAAGGACTAGTATGTCTGTCAGACCAATGGGATGTCGGAATATAAGGCTACACCCTTACTAAACTTGGTGGGGACACTGCCCAACTTGCATCCGCGAGATTACAGTATTTACTTTTGGTATGCTGTCAATTTCTGAGCAAGGTCTAGGAGAGTGCTGGTAAAGATGCTATTATTATAGAACACCAATAAAAAAACAAAACAAACATATATAGTCTTTCAAATGAGGCAGTAAGCAATTATTAAATACCGGTATGTTAACATATGATATGGAGAAATATTCATATTAAAGGGTTTTCTCTGTTGACACCAAAGGCTGAGGTGGATGATCCCCTTCGAGATCCGAATAATTCTCCATATTATACAAATCCAAGTCCTATAATTGTTTCATTATTTATTCTAAATATTTTCAATTTGTTCAACTAATTGAATATTAATGATGGATAATTCGCCTTGGAGCACAATACCAAGAAGTAGTTGAAGGCTTTCCACTGATCAGAAAGAAGAAAATATTTTTGAGTTAATGATAATTACCTTTGACCTTGAGCAATCCTCTATAGTCAAACCCCAGAAATCACATAAAATATATATATGTTTTATGATCTTTATTTAATTCATTTATCACATTTCCCCACAGTTACATTTAATGTTGAAGAATGTCGTCTGTCCTAAAGACTTTTCATTTGTAAAAACCTTCACACTGAGGACTCCTTCCACAAACCTTAAACATCTTACTTAAAGGGTAGCTGTAGTGAAAGCGCTCATATACCTAATTTGATGTATTGTGTATAGCTAGTGACAGTACACCTATAAGGCGTTTATTATATTCTCTCACAAACCAGCTTTAAGCGATTTAAGGGCTTCACTAATGTCAAGCTTCAAAGCACAGGAGTTTTAAAATGGCGCATTTGAAGTGACGTCATATCGTTGACAAAGCCTTGACCGGAACTGCGAGATTGCAATGTAAACGGAAGGCTATATACCTGACATATACAACACAAGCTTACGGAAAACAGACATTATAGTAGTTTTTTTTTTTTTTTTAAAACCATGGACAAAGTTTTGTAGAAGGATTAGAAGGTTATTTATATGAACCACTAAAGAAAGACTATCCACATTTAGTGAAATCGGACCAGGAAAGTGACGACTCGGAGGACGATATTGGAGAGTCGGCAGAAGCTCTTACACGGGAAAATCATAGCAAACAACCAGAAAATATTTGGTGCTCTTGTAGAAAATGTGTGCGTCAAAAAAACGATCAGGAGTGCTACTGTTGTAAAGAACATGAATTGCTTGAGGAAAATGTACTGACATTCTGCAATTCGCTATACGACTGTCAACGATGTTACGTCACAATGACCTTTAACCCCGGTGAAAAGAAGCCAACATGTCCGCGCGCTCAACCTTCGTGAGCAAGGAATGTCATAGAGAAGAAAAGGAAATGTGGACTTATAAATAAACTACCGACATCATGCAATGTTTAAAAGTTAATAATAAAGTATAGTGGATATTTTTTGAATGCTGTAAATTTTGAGTACAGGTCCCCTTTAAATGTTAATACAGTCCCAGTCACCCACGTTTTTGATGTGGAGTTTTTACTGAATGCAAAAAAAATATCTGTAAACGAGCCATTAATATCAATTCATCATCCAGTTCATTTTCTGTAACCACTTAATCCTAATTAGGGTTGTGGGGAGGCTGGCACCCATCCCAGCTGACTCCGGGCAATTGGCAGAGTACACCCTGGACAGCTCGTCAGGCCATCGCAGTGCAGAAACACGCTGACGGCTATGTAGCTACTCTTGTCAAAAGTCAGCAATGGTTCTTTTAAATGAACCTCTCACCATAGACAGTGAGAGACATGGCCGGCCTTTGATAACCCAGTTAGCTGCACTGGTGGGGGGGGGGGGGGGGGCAGTGACAAGCTTGTGGAGAGTGGGACTCGAATCCCCAACCCTAGGATCAGTGATCCAGCGCCCTATACCACTAGGCCAGGGGTGGCGAACACACGGCTCTCAAGCCGCATGCGGCTCTTGATCAATAAGAATGTGGCTCTTTGCCTCTTATCATATTTCTATATACTGTGGTTCTTTGTCCCTTTCATTTTTTTTAATCTTAAAACACACTTCAATCCTTCAGAGGTTATTAAAAACAAATAATATTTTAAAAATAATTTTGACAGGTTGGGTGTTTTTTTTATGGCGCGTCTGACACAAGTGACCGCCAATCATCTGAGTGGATGACGTCTAATGCTGGGAAATTAAGTAAACATTTTCTTTGCATGCAGGCTTACCCTCTTCGTCAAAATTGCAAAATGCAAAGCTAAACGAAGATATGAAGATGAACACAGGACATTTCTGGGAGAATGAGAAGATGCTTACTTTTTAACTGAACGGAATGGCAAATCGCTTTGTTTATTATGCAGTACCACGATATCACATTTCAAGGATTCAAATCTTCAGCGTCATTTTAGCAACTCCATGCTAATATTGACACGGAATTCCCCAAAGGTAAAAAACACCTGACTCAACATGATTGTGTGTATATTTCAATATTCATCAATTTATATTATACAGGTCATATCTATGTATCTGAAATGTGTTCAGTAGTTGTGTGTGTCAGAGCAAGGGAGAAAGAGAGAGAGGTGTGTGTGCGTGCGCGTGTGTGTGCGTGCGCGTGTGTGTGCGTGTGCATGCGCGTGTGTGCGTGCGTGCATGCGTCTTGACAGGTCATCACGAGGTGTGGCTCTTTAACTCTCACAGTTAAAAAGTTTGGCTCTTTGTGGCTAACTTGTTCGCCACCCCTGCACTAGGCCATCACTGCCCATTGCCATTCATATCTGCTTTTTTAATTTTACTGATAAACATCCAAAACAAACTAACAAACAAAATTACAGCATAGCATTTTAAATAATAAAAAAAAACCTAACCAGGGTAAGTCACAATGATTTATTCGCTTTATCGTTCCATCCACAGTGAAGTTCTCAGAGTTGCATAAATTGAAATAAACAACAACTTCAAAAAATGTTAAATTAAATTTAAATAATTTATGTTGGGACATAGAGAAAGAAAATTGAGAATTTTAGAAACACTGATGTGTGGTTTCCATGACACCAAGTTGGTGTGCTAGAGACACGAAAACAAACATGATGGATGAAATGCTGTCGGTTAGTGCTGCTCTGTGTACCAGATGTATGACTATCTTCAGTTGCAGTTCTGTACTGTATGATGAACAGACACTGCTGTGCCAACGAACAGGGTAAGCTTTATACCTGCAGCGCTTAAAGGCTGGAAAACCACTCAAACCCTAAATGGAGTGGTCATTTTGGATCCGACCCACTGAACAACTTTGTAACTCATTTATTATTGTTGATAATGTTGAAGTTTATTCAATGTGTAGCAAGACAAGAAGGTATTCTTGCATTATTGGTGAGTATGTGCATGACAGAGTATACAGAAATAATTATTTTGACAAACTCATTAACTTGGAATATAAATATTGTTTAAAATTATGTTTGACAGTGGGCCGGTGACACAGTAGTTAGCAGGACCGCTTCACGGCCACAACGCCAGTGTTTAATTCTCAGGGCTGAGCATTTATGTGTGGAGTTTGCATGTTCTGTGTGTGCTTGCGTGGGTTTCTTTCAGGTGCTCATTTTTCCTCCAAAAGTCCAAAAATATGTAAAGTTGGCTATCTGGATGCGGCAAACAAATCGCTCCTAGGTGTAAGTGTGAGCATAAATGGTTTCGTGAGTGTGCATAGTTGTGTGAGTGTTGACCCTACAATGGCCTGCTGAGCAGTTCAGGGCGTAGCCTGCCCTGGCCCAGAGTTGGCTGAGCCTTTAAATGACTATATTTGGGATCAAGCAGCTCAGAAAATGAATAATTGGATGAATTGTTTGACTTTGAGTCAGCTGTGCTCTTTAACATTAATGTTCAAAATATTTCCATCACATATAAAAAAAAAGAGTTTGCTTCAAGAGCCAAGCATTACAATTCCATACTGATGATTCACATCCAAAAGTTCATGTATGTTCATTTAATCCTTCAAAACATTATGCTTGGAACAAAAAGTATTACCCCGGATAATATATCTGAACCAGGCATTGCATATGCTTGTCGCTATTGATTCGGTTAATGCCCCTCTGTGTGATTCTGTACCTCATGTAACCATGCAACTGAGCATGATGCAAGTAATAATGTAAAAGGCCACAAGATACGATCAGTTGGCGAGTTTGACTACAGCGAACCACTCGTCTGTTCAGCATATTGTTCACGTCGATGACCTTTTAAATGTAATGGAGACTTTAATTGCATTAGTGTACTGATGATTATGCAGTTGACAGGTGCTCGTGTTCTTCGCCAAATCGATCAAACGAACAGGAAATTAAGGAAGGCAACCTGATCTTTAAGACCACATCAAGTGGGCAGGAACTAAAAACACACTTAGCTATCACTCATCCCTGTGTTAGCCTCAACTAACTGATCTCCTGAGCCGTTGTTCACTAATCACATCCCCTTTGGCTTTAGACACTCGCAAAGCAAATCAGAGTCAGCAGTAAAGATTGGTACGATATTGCTTGTGCATTCTCTTGTTTAATTGGTCGAATCAGAATAGTCTGGCTGCCAATCTCTGGTCCAAATATATTAGTGCAGATACAGTGGTAGCTTAGTGGTAAAAGCTCTGGATTAGTGATCCGCAGGTGAGGGTTTCAAGCCCCAGTCCCACCAAGTTAGGCCCTCAACCCTCAATTGTTTAAAAAACTTAAGTCAAATGTAAAGCATCTGCCATATGCCGTAAATGAGCTCCATCGGGAGGAGTGGTGACTTAGCGGTTAAGGTTCTGGGTTAGTGATCCGAAGGTCAGGGGCTCAAGCCCCAGTTTTTTTTACAATTTTTTTCTGCCCATGTTTGGACCTTTGAAAAAGTCCATTCATGATCATTTGCATAAAAGTGATAAATGGAAGTTGACCTGGTTTTATCCAGTCTTTAAATGTTGTAGCTATGGTTACGCCTGATATCATTTCCTACTGTTATTGCGAATTACCTTGTGAGATTAATAAAGTATCTATCTGTCTATATATACTTTAATCAATACAGGGATCCCTCGCTACTTCACGCTTCGATTCGTGTGGCTTCAGTGCATTGCGTTTTTTTTTTTTTTAAAATATTCATCGAATTAAAAAATTTGGAAATTAAGGAAGAACAGCGGAAAAAATGTAAGGAAAATGCTGCAAAAACAAAGCCAATTATGCAAAAAATCCTCCAAAATAAACCTAAACAAACACAAAACAAAAAAATAACCCAAAACCTCCCATAAAAACTAGTTACATTTTTGAGATGCGCATCTGAGTGTGTGCACGTGCATGTCTGTATGTGTGTGTATTTATATTTTATTTTCACCTTATGCATTATTTTTCAATATTTAATTGTTGTTAAAAGCATTTATAGCATTGAATATGTATTTATTGATATTATATACACATAGGGGCATTTTACACCCAAGCCATCGCGGCTCTTCAGGCCGGTGCTTGTCCCCGGTTTCTGTATCGTGAAGCGACTAGGAGTTCAACTTTTCCTGGATGGGACGCTAGTCCATCGCAGGTTACCTTCCCAGTATATTTTTACTGGTGCCCATTTATACTGCTGGGTGAACAGAGGTACACTTGTGGTTAAGACCTTGACCAGGGGTCTTAGCACAGTGAGGGTCTCAGTGGGATTTGAACTCATGACCTCCTGATCACAAGCACAGCACCCTAACCACTAGCCCCAATATACACATATATACAATATATACACACATATACATCAGTCAGGGGGGTTGGGGGTGATCCTACTTTGTGGAATTTGGTGGTCGCAGGAGGATCCCGGTCCCAATTAACCACAGAAAGTGAGGGATCCCTGTATTGAAGGCGTCAAGAATGCACATAAGGCAAAATAACTAAATACGAACGTGGCATGAAGGCACTTGGATTTTTCACGCATTTTTTTTTTTTTGCATTCTTATTTATGTGCAAGCCATTGTGTCTGCGAATGGCAGTGAGAAAAAAAAAAGTTAAGGGTTTCTGGTTTCTTAAGTGTGCCTGTGCGAGCGTGTGTAAGATCTAGATATGTTTGACTAAAGACCTGTGACTTTACGTGCTGTTTCAGGTCTTCGTTTCATATGGGCAGAAACCTCATTGTTTTGATTGTTCTACTGTTTGTTTAGAACAGAGAATTGTGTTGCCATGATAACATGTCACAGTTTCCAGCTCTATTTAAGTATAAATGAAACCGATTGTTGAGAAAACAAAAGTTCTGTTTAACAAGGTCTGTTGTTTTTGTGAGATGGAATGTTCTGGTAAGAAACAACTGCATATAGCTTCAATAACATTAGTGATATAATGAACAAAAGTTATGATGGATGCACCACAACATTACACATAAGGAAAATAAAAGTAAAATACGGCCATAAAGACACTGAACTACCAATACATTACAAGAGTGAAATGGTACGCTCTGGCGTATGTTCCAGCATTTCAATTTAGAATTTCTTACTACTTCCACACTACATATTAACTAAGATCCTACTTTTTTAATTTATGTTCTCAATCTTGTTAACAGGGCACCAGTGAACACCAATTCATCTTCACTCTACTTCATCATCTTCCTCCTTCCAGATTCATGCTGCCACTTGTATAAACACAAAACCTGAAAGGTTTCCTCTTGAGGTTTTGTCTGTTCTTGGCTATCACACAATTATTTTTTTTTAAATTTTGCTTTACTGTAATTTAAATCCCGCAAGGGAAATTATTACCTCCTCATTTATCCCATCCAAAGTGAGCACACATGGAAACAGTAAGCATATGCACACTGAGCAGTGGCTTAACCACACACAGTGGGAGCGCCCTGAGAGCAGTTGGGGGTGAGGTGCCTTGCTCAAGGGCACTTCAGCCATGAAGGATCTAACTGTCAGAGTGCAGCTGTAATGCTGGTGTATGCCACCAAGTGGCGCCTTTTCTCTTGCGCTGTGTCCCACTGTAGTTGTGTGCTGCACTTAATATTACACGTCTGGTCTGTATTTTTATGCTAAACATAAGGCTGTGCAATAGGTAATACACCAATTTGTTTATTGTTTATGCACGAACAGTATCTGTAGCACCATAAGACCTGGCTTTATGTGGTGGACAGAATAATCTAAATAGAGCTACAATGTAGAAATCCTTTTAATTTGTCTGTTGCCTGTTTTTAATACTCGAACTCTGCTGATGATTGCTCCAGCTAGGCCTCATCACCTGCATTCACTTTACAAAGTGGAGAAAAGGAAGGTGCGGCTCACTTCCCCATCACCAGCCATTTTTCCTGCTGGTTCAGTACTTGAATCAGCGATCTTTCGGTCCCAAAGCCACTGCTTCTCTCACTCTCACATTTTGCATTGCATTTACAGCATTTGGCAGATACTCTTATCTAGAGGACTTTACAGTGATATTTTTTATACAACTGAGCAATTGAGAGTTAAGGTCCTTCCTCAAGGGCCCAACAGTGGAGATAGTGGGGATTGAACTGATGACCTTCATGGCCTTGTCCACTAAGCCACCATTAACCATTAGCCTATGTCCAAAAAAATACAGGGGTCATCATGACATAATGGTCGGAGAATGGGACAGAAAGGTGAGTGGTTTGATTCCCGAATGGGGAAAATGTGTACCAGTGAGCGAAGCAAGCAGCACCTGTCCCTTTCTCCACCTTCACGGCTGAAATGCCATTAAGCAAGGCACCTAACCCCACAACTGCTCTCCAGTTGCTGCAATGTTGTTGTCTACTGCTTGATGCCTGCTCACTGTTTGCATGTGTGCTCACTTCTTTTTTTTTTTTCCCTTTCGGCTGTTCCCTTCAGGGGTCGCCACAGCAAACCATCCGCCTCCATCTCACCATATCCTCTGCATCTTCTACTCTTACTCCAGCTACCTTCATGTCCTTCTTCAGCACATCCATAAATCTTCTCTTTGGTCTTCCTCTAGGCCTTCTGCCTGGTAGTTCCAACCTCAGCATCCGACATGTGTGCTCACTTGATAGATTAAATTTCAGAGCCAAATTTCCCTGGCAGAATTAATAGAGGGTATCAAAATCAAAGCCGTCAGCGTGTTTCTGTCCCATGCTGAAGGGTTGTGACAGGAAGGGCATCCGATGAAAAAACCTATGCCAAATCAAATGTGCGAATCAGATGAATCGCTGTGGCGACTCCTGAGAAAGGGAAAAAAGCCGAAAGGAAAAGAAGATCAAAATCAAACCAATAGCTAAGAGGGCCCAACCCCGATGTAGATATAAAGTGCATATTTGAAACCTATGAAAAACTCAGTGATTCATAGTTTATCATACACTTTATGGCAGTGCTTCTCAATTATTTTCTGTGGCGCCCCCTCTAGAAAGAAAAAAACATTTCACGCCCCACCGTCCCACCAGCGACTACAAATAGTATTATTTGTCTATAAAATTGTTATTAGTTAACTGCTGCATAACATTGTATCTTTATAAACATTAAAAACAAAAAAATAAAGAAATATAGCTCAACTTACAATGAAGAAAAACTTCATTAACATTGTTTTTTAATCTGTAACAGAAAATATTTAAAGTGCACCAATGTGCCTGAAATAAAAACAAATACTGTACATCATTATTTAAATTCATTTAACTTACTTATGTCTGAATATCTCCGTCTCTCTCCACCTTTCTCTTTGTTCCTGTTAGAAATTTTTCGGTGTTGTTTCTTGAGGGGTTGTTTACTGCACTTCATGTCGTTGGCACGTGCGTAAAACCCCTACTCCACAGTACGGCAATGAAAGCGCTACTGCCAACTAGTGGTGTGGAGGTGCAATTACACTTAGTTTTTGTACACAATTCCAGAAAAGCATGTTTCCCAGGGTCAGACGTGACGCCCCCCCCCGAACCGCTTAATCCTATTTAGGGTCATGGGGAGGCTGGCGCTCATCTCAGCCAACTCTGGGCGAGCGCAGAGTCATCGCAGGACAGAAACACGCTTATGGCTATGCAGCTACTCTTGACGAAAGTCAGCAATGGTTCTTTTACACGAACCTCACACCATAGCCAGTGAGAGACATGGCCGACCTTTGATTACCCAGTTAGCTGCACTGGGGGGACAGTGACAACCTGTTGAGAGTGGGGCTTGAACCCCTAACCTTGGGATAAGTGATCCAGCACCTTACCACGAGGTCACCACTGCCCGCTGCTTTACATAGTAAATGTAAGTTTAAAAGGAATTTAAACATTTTTCTCCAACCCCTATACCTCTCAAATGTGCAAGCCCATGGCGACAGTGGCAAGTGAAAAACTCCCTGAGTGGACATAAGAAAGAAACCTTGACAGGATGTAGGCTCAAAAGGAAACCCATCCTCATTTGGGTGAAACCAGAAAAATCAAACCATGTAGCAGAAACTTCTTGACCGTCAAACATGGTTGGTTACACCACAACTGCAAGTCCTAAAAAAAAAAAAAAAAAAATGCACCAAAATATTGTAAAAAAAAAAAAAAAAAATGTAGCACAAAACAGTATCTATCACCAGCAGTGAAAAATCATCTTCACAGTCTCTGAGTGCACATCCAAGTTCATAGACCTTCATTGTCAGGAACAAGGGAATTCTAAGATGAGCTCTCCAGCCAGCATCAGCTTACCAGGGCAGACCGACTTAACAATTTTAGCCGAGTCTTAAAACATAGACTGTGTCTGAATATCAACTGGGAGGTTATTCCATATCTGTGGGGCTTTGTAAGAGAAAGGCTGCTCTGTCATGTAACAGAAGCAGGGAGACATAGCCGTGGTCAGAGGCCCCCAGCAGGTCATTCACCAGCTTAATAAATGCTGCCTGTGCTATGATGAGGCTTAAATTCTGGCTTTTACATTTAATGAATGGTATTTATACAAAGATATGAACAACTAATATCTTGGAGATAAAAGGTGATATTGGTCTGTGAGGTTAGGTTTCTGGGCTCATGATCAGGAGGTTGTGTGTTCAAATCCCAGTTAGACCCTAATTATGCTAAGACCCCTGGGCAAGGTCTTAACCCCAAGTGTGCCTCAGTTCACCAAGCAGTATAAATGGGTACCAGTAAAAATATACTGGGAAGGGAACCTGCGATGGACTAGCATCCCATCCAGGAAGAGTTGTAGTACTGGTCGCTTCACGCTACAGAAACTGGGGATAAGCACTGGCCTGATGAGCCACTATGACTCGGGTGTAAAAAGCCCAACAGACTTTACATTTTTTACCTTGATATTGGTGTATAGTTTGACAGCTAATGAAGTGAGGACAGGGTTTTTAATCAGAAGTTTGATGACTGCTGATTTAATGGATTTAGGTACATAAGTGCCAGTGCTAAGGGAAGATTTAATTCCTTTTAATAAAAGGTACATCACTTCTGGTAATTCTGTCTTCCTTTCAGCTTTTTCCCTTTTACTTGGGAGTCGCCACAGCGAATCATCTGATTCGCACGTTTGATTTGGCAGAGGTTTTTACGTCAGATGCCCTTCCTGTCACAATCCTTTTAGCAAGGGACAGAAACACGCTGACGACTTTGTAGCTATTCTTTACGAAAGTCAGCAATGGTTCTTTTACATGCCTCTCACCATAGACAGTGAGAGACATGGCCCGCCTTTGATAACCCAGTTCGCCACACTGGGGGGGTGGTGGGGTGGTGGGGGGTGGTGACAACCTTGTGTAGTGGGACTCGAACCCCCAACCTTTGGATCAGCGATCCAGCACCCTATACCACTAGACCACCACTGCCAATCACATCACTTCTGGTAATACCTCGTTAAAAACATCACCTCAGTTCATATCAGCTGTCATGAGATTAGTTCTGCCTCTTAAATGAGGCTATTTCATACCTCTATCAGGTATATATCATTTAATGTTTTAGTTACCGATATTTCGGCTTCAATTAGATTTGAGAGATTTTCTCTCCAACTGGGTTTCTTTAAAGAGGAGTTACATTATGTACCTCCTCCTTCTTCTTGTTTTCCTTTTGGCTGTTTCCTTCAGGGGTCGCCACAGCGAATCATCTGCCTCCATCTCTCCCTATCCTCTGCATCTTCTTCTCTTACACCATCTACCTTCATGTCCGCCTTCATCACATCCATAAATCTTCTCTTTGGTCTTCCTCTAGGCCTTCTGCCTAGTAGTTCCAATCTTAGCATCCTCCTACCAATATACTCACTATCCGTCCTCTTTACATGTCCAAACCACCTCAATCTAGCCTCTGACTTTGTCTCCAAAACATCTAACATGTGCTGTCCCTCTGATGTACTCATTCCTGATCCGATTCATCCTCGTTACTCCCTAAGAGAACCTGAACATTTTCATCTTTGTTACCTCCAGCTCTGTCTTCTGTCTTTTCCTCAGTGCCACTGTTTCTAAACCATACAACATCGCTGGCCTCATCACCGTCTTGTACACTTTTCATTTCATTCTTGCAGATACCTTCCTATCACACATCACACTGGACACTTTTCTCCAACCATTCCAACCTGCCTGCACACGCTTCTTCACCTCTTTTCCACACTATCTATTGCTCCGGACTGTTGAACCTAAGTACTTAAAAACCTCCACCTTCTTCATCTCCATTCCTCTTAGGTCCTTCTTGTCCACACACATGTATTCTGTCTTACTGAGGCTAACCTTCATTCCTCTCCTTTCCAGGGCATACCTCCACCTCTCTATATTTTCCTCCACTTGTTCTCTGCTCTCACTACAGATCACAATGTCATCTACAAACATCATAGTCCATGGAGATGTTTGTGAACCTGTCCATCACCATAGCAAACAAGAAGGGGCTCAGAGCTGATCCTTGATGCAGTCGCAGCTCCACTTTCAACTCTTCTGTCACACCGACAGCACACCTCACCACTGTCTTACATCTTTTATACATGTCCTGCACCACTCAAACATACTTCTCTGCCTCTCCAGACTTTCTCATACAATATCACAGTTCGTCTCTCGGCACCCTGTCATATCCATCCATCTCAAGATCCCCAAGGGCACATTGCAGCTTCCTCTGAGCTTCTCTGTATTTCTTTATTAACATCCTCAAGGCAAACACTGCATCTGTGGTGCTCTTTCTTTACATTAACCAAACTGTTGTTCACAAATGCTGACCTTTGCTCTTAGTCCAGCTTCCACTATTCTTTCCCATAACTTCATCATATGGCTCATCAACTTTATCCTGCTGTAGTTGCCACAACTCTGCACGTCTCCCTTGTTCTTAAAAATGGGCACCAGCACACATCTCCTCCATTCTTCTGGCATCCTCTCACTCTCTAAATCTTGTTGAATGTTCTTGTCAGAAAGTCTACTGCTACCTCTCTTAGACACTTCCATACCTCCACCGGTATGTCATCAGGACCAACTGCCTTTCCACTCTTTGTCCTTTTCAATGCCCTCCTCACTTCACCCTTACTAATCTTTGCTACTTCCAGGTCCTCAACAGTCACCTCTTCTACTCTTTTTTCTCTCATTTTCCTCATATATCAGCTCATCAAAGTACTCTTTCCATCTTCCCAGCACACTTCTCTCATCAGTCAATATATTTTCCTCTCTGTCCTTAATCACTCTAACTTGTGCACGTCCTTACCATCTCTATTTCTCTACTTGGCCAACCTGTATGAATCATTTTCTCCCTCCTTACTGTCCAACTTAGCATACAAGTCATCATATGCCCTCTGTTTGGCCTTTGACACCACTACCTTCACCTTACGCTGTGTCTCACCTGTACTCCTGTTTACGCTCTTCAGCCCTCTCATGTCCCAATTCTTCTTAGCTCACATCTTCCTTTGTACAGTCCTGCACTTCCTCATTCGACCACCAAGTCTCCTTATCTACTTTCCTTCCAGAGGACACACCAAGTATTCTAATACCTGTCTCCCTGATCACATTAGCTGTAGTTGTCCAGTCATCTGGAAGCACTTCCTGACCACCCAAAGCCTGTTTCAGTTCCTTCTTGAAGACAACTTGATACTCTTTATTTTTCAGCTTCCACCACTTTGTCTTCTGCTCTGCCTTTGGCTTCTTCACCCTCCTCACCATCAGCGTCATCCTGCACACCACCATCCTATGCTGTTTGGCAACACTCTCACCACTACTACTCTGAAGTCTCTGACTTCCTTGAAATTACATCGTCTACACAAGATGTAGTCTACCTGTGTGTCCTACCTTCGCTATTATAAGTTACCCTATGCTCCTGTCTCTTCTGGAAGAAATATTCACCACAACCATTTCCATCCTTTTTGCAAAATATATCAACATCTGTTCTTCTGTGTTCCTGTCCTGGATACCAAACCTGCCCATCACTTCCTCGTCCCCTCTGTTGCCTGCACCAACATGTCCATTGAAGTGTACACCAATGACCACTCTTTCACCTCTGGGGGTACTCTGCATCACTTCTTCTAACTCAGTCCGGAATCCCTCTTTCTCTTCGAGCTCACATCCTGCCCAAGGAGCATAAGCACTAACAACACTGAACATCACACCTTCAATTTCTAACTTGAGACTTATCACTCTGTCTGACACTCTTGACAGCTCTCGAACATTCCTGACAACCCCCCCCCCCACTTCATTTCTCTTCCCATCCACACCATGGTAAAACAGCTTAAACCCGCTCCTAAGCATCTAGCCTTGCTACCTTGCCACCTGGTCTCCTGATCACACAGTATGTCTACCTTCCTCCTCTGCATCATGTCAGCCAGCTTTCCAGCTTTTCCTGTCATAGTTCCAACATTTAAAGTCCCTACTCTCAGTCCGAGACTCATGCCTTTCCTCTTCTCTCTGTGCCTATAGACACGCCTCCTACCTCTCCTTCTTCAACCAACAATAGTCCAGTTTCCACCAACACCCAGTTGGTTAACAGCATTGATGGTGGTCGTTGTTGACCCGGGCCTCGACTGATCTGGTTTGGAAGTCATATTAATGATTTGCATGTTTGATTTGGCAATGGTTTCTGCCCACCCCCCCCCCCCCCCCACCCGGCTGCATCTGACCCCCAACACACAGGTGCATTTTAGCATGTCACATAAATTTAACTCAAAGTATTCAGTACTTGATCAAGTTCTGCGGGGTCCGATGGTGATCCAATCATAGCTGGTAATTCTGGAAGATAATTAATAACACTCTGTCCAGTAGTTGACAGTATGCTTTATGCAATAACATGGTGTATAACTTCTTATTAAGAAGCATTTTAAGTGAGATAACACAATGATCTGTAATAGTTTCTGACCGTGGAATTTAATCCAAAATTTAGTATTAAATTGAGAGTGTGGCCAGCTTTCGGAACGGTTCCTATTCCATTCTGATTTACCTTGACTGAATCTCGGATAGATGCAAACACTTTTCTTAAAGGATCCTCTTGTTTACGTTTACTTGTTAAGTCACCAACAATTAAAGCTTCATCTAAAGAAATAACCAGGTTTGAATTTGAAAGTCTGTATATTCACATTGGAAATCGGAATACGACTCTGAGATCTGTAAATAACTACGATGCCTCCTTTTCTACCAGTAAGACGAGGTTGGTGTATATGACTGCATATAACATACTCAATGGGCTTTATCCATGTTTCTGTTGATCACATTACACTAAACTCCTGATCAGTAATGATTCCATGACCACTAAGCGCTTTCGATGTAAGACACCAATTTTTCACGACCCTATCTTTAGATTAAAAGGTGGTGGCGGTAGATTCAGTATTATTTAAATTTATGTTAATAAGATTCCTAAAACAAACTGAGTGTTTTTACATTTTCGTTTTCAGTTTGGGGAAGAAACACAGTTTCCACAGCAACATTCATTCAAATATGTATACTAGTCCTTCTAAAAAAATTAGCATATTGTGATAAAGTTCATTATTTTCTGTAATGTACTGATAAAAATTAAACTTTCAGATATTTTAGATTCATTGCACACCAACTGAATTATTTCAGGTCTTTTATTGTTTTAATACTGATGATTTTGGCATACAGCTCATGAAAACCCAAAATTCCTATCTCAAAAAAATAGGATATCATGAAAAGGTAGTCTAAACGAGCTATTAACCTAATCATCTAAATCAACCAATTAACTCTAAACACCTGCAAAAGATTCCTGAGGCTTTTAAAAACTCCCAGCCTGGTTCATTACTCAAAACCGCAATCATGGGTAAGACTGCCGATCTGACTGCTGTCCAGAAGGCCATCATTGACACCCTCAAGCAAGAGGGTAAGACACAGAAAGAAATCTCTGAGCGAATAGGCTGTTCCCAGAGTGCTGTATCAAGGCACCTCAGTGGGACGTCTGTGGGAAGGAAAAAGTGTGGCAGAAAACGCTGCACAACCAGAAGAGGTGACCAGACCCTGAGGAAGATTGTGGAGAAGGGCCGATTCCAGACCTTGGGGGACCTGTGGAAGCAGTGGACTGGGCTACAGGTGCCGCATTCCCCAGGTCAAGCCACTTTTGAACCAGAAACAGCGGCAGAAGCGCCTGACCTGGGCTACAGAGAAGCAGCACTGGACTGTTGCTCAGTGGTCCAAAGTACTTTTTTCGGATGGCAGCAAATTTTGCACGTAATTCAGAAATCAAGGTGCCAGAGTCTGGAAGAAGACTGGGGAGAAGGAAATGCCAAAATGCCTGAAGTCCAGTGTCGAGTACCCACAGTCAGTGATGGTCTGGGGTGCCATGTCAGCTGCTGGTGTTGGTCCACTGTGTTTGATCAAGGGCAGGGTTAATGCAGCTAGCTATCAGGAGATTTTGGAGCACTTCATGCTTCCATCTGCCGAAAAGCTTTATGGAGATGAAGATTTCATATTTCAGCACGACCTGGCACCTGCTCACAGTGCCAAAACCACTGCTAAATGGTTTACTGACCATGGGATTACTATACTCAATTGGCCTGCCAACTCTCCTGACCTGAACCCCATAGAGAATCTGTGGGATATTGTGAAGAGAAAGTTGAGAGACACCAGACCCAACACTGTGGATGAGCTTAAGGCCGCTATCGAAGCAACCTGGGCCTCCACAACACCTCAGCAGTGCCACAGGCCGATTGGCTCCATGCCACACAGCATTGCAGCAGTTATTTCTGCAAAAGGATTCCCGACCAAGTATTGAGTGCAGAACTGAACATAATTATTTGAAGGTTGACTTTTTTTGTATTAAAAGCACTTCTTTTTATTGGTCGGATGAAATATGTTAATTTTTTGAGATAGGGATTTTTGATTTTTCTTTACTTTTTTGCCAAAATTATCAATATTAAAACAATAAAAGGCTTGAACTACTTCAGTTGTGTGTAATGACTCTAAAATATATGAAAGTCTAATGTTTATCAGTACATTTCAGAAAATAATGAACTTTATCCCAATATGCTAATTTTTTGAGAAGGACTTGTATGTGTGTATATATATATATATATATATATATATATAAAATTCAGTGTGCTCGCTTTTGCTTATGTTCCCATGCAGTATATAATGAAATAAATATTCAGGCTGTGTATATCGATGAATTAAAGAAACATTCCACCTTGGAATCGCTGCATAGTTGTCAATTATAAACTTTACAAATAGTTATGAAGACTATACGCCATACTATCTTTCATTTCTATTACTAGAGTTATTTAAATCCTACATAGTTAACTTTATTCATTCATTCATCTTCTGAACCACTTAATCATAATCAGGGTCGCGGGGAGGCTGGCACCCATCACAGCCAACTCTAGGTGAGGGCAGAATACATCCTGGACAGCTCTACAGGCCATCACAGGGCAGAAACACACTGACGGCTATGCAGCTACTCTTGTCGAAAGTCAGCAATGGTTCTTTTACATGAACCTCTCACCATAGACAGTCTTTGAAAGCCTGGTTAGCTGCGCTGGGGGTAGTTTGCTTTATTCATGAATAAAACGGATGAATCGGGCACTGACATCGATCAAGTTATTGATCATAATAGTTTAATTTAGTAACAATAATGTAGTAAATTACACATAATTGAGTCATCACATGTATTTATAGATGATTCAATCAGGCATTCATTATTTTATATCGGATTTGATAAGCAACATGCACAGAGCAGAGCTATTGAGTTAGTAAGTTAATAACTAGATCACTGTAAGCGAGCTAGCCAGCTAACTGAGGGGTGTGGAAGTGAGTGTGGCTCCTCAATCTTCTTCTTTTCTTTTCGGCCTCTTCCCGTTCTCGAGAGTCGCCACAGCGAATCATCTGATTCGCATATTTTTATTTGGCATAGGTTTTTACGTCGGATGCCCTTCCTGTCACAATCCTTTAGCAAGGGACAGAAACACGCTGACGGCTTTGCAGCTACTCTTTACGGAAGTCAGCAATGGTTCTTTTACATGCCTTTCACCATAGACAGTGAGAGACATGGCCCGCCTTTGATAACCCAATTAACTGCACTGGGGGGGGGGGAAGTGACAACCCTGTGGGGACTCGAACCCCCAATCTTAGGATCAGCGATCCTGCGCCCTATCCACTAGACCATCACTGCCCCGAGTGTAGCTCCTCAATGTAGTGAGAATATCTGCTAGTGGAGCAACATTAAACAACACTGTGTCTAAAATACAATCTTACAAGACCACTTAAAAAATAAAATGCCAGAGCCCTAATAATTATAACCCACATTAGAGTGAATGCTGTGGAAGTTGTGCTGAACCTGGGTTCAGACTGGTGTGTTTACACAGACTGTCTAGTAGATAAAACCTCTGAAATCAAACTGCTGATATTTACACTGATGCACCTTGCCAGCACTTCAAGTATATTTGATGACAACTGTCTTGTTTATGACTTATCCAAGAACAGTTTGAATCTTTAATCAACATGTAACATTTTACACTGGAAGAAAAGATAAAATTTGGATTCTAATCTTTTGTAATTGGATGCCAAACTCCAACCGAATGTACCCAGAAGTGTGCACATCAAGATGTTCTTCAGCTCATGTAGCACACGAGTGCATTTGGCTAAATATGTGGGCTCTATTATATTTCAACATTATAAATAAAGTCATAACTCATTGGGAGTTTCCAGATTTTCAGATCTTGAGCTCATTGAGACAGCAAAGAGTCCACCTTTTAAGCAAAGAGATTTAACATATGTTTAAAGTGGAACTTAAATCAGCCGTAAGAGAATCTTCTGGAAAAAAATTTCTCCTCGTGATCTTGGAACTTTAGAAAGGCTCTTGGGAAAGAAAAGGAAGACATTAATAAACTTTAAATAAACAACCTTAATCTCGAGAGAAACTCTGTCCCACCATCAACCCCACTCTATTCACCGCTTTAATCTAATGCACAAGCTTTATTTATTTAATGTATGGTTTTATTATCCTCCTAATGCAGCAGTGGCCAGTTCACATTCACTCAGTTTCACTGTGTAGAAAATCCAAACGTGCTCCTGAACAACTTCCTCCAGTGTGGGTACTGTGAAGAGATAGATCTGGTTCAAACCAGCAGGTAAGAAACATCAGGAAAACACAGGAAGGGAATCCTAAAGTTAGTTCAAGAAAACAATAAACAATAAAAAAAAAAAAAGGAAATGTTGAACAGTTGATCAAGTTAACACAATCTTCTTGTGCATTCTGTCTATCTATCTATCTATCTATCTATCTATCTATCTATCTATCTATCTATCTATCTATCTATCTATCTATCTGTCTGTCTGTCTGTCTGTCTGTCTGTCTCATGATGGTTGATATGCCTATTTATCTATAGTCTTTGTGTGTTTGCTTATCAATCCATCTCTACACTTATTCATTCATGCATTTGTTCATTCTTTCATTCATTCATTCATTCATCTATCCTCGGTGTGTCTCCCTGTCAAGCCATTCATGACAGGGTGTTTATAATAAATCCTGTCAGCCCATCCAACATTTAAGACATTATCAGAAAGTTTAAATGTTATGCATAATTAATGTTAATTTAATGATTCACAATAAAATAAAATGTACTATTTGATACATCTCCATATCAGCATTGGCTTTGCAAGTTTCAGGATAATTTTAACCAGCAGATGGTGGTTTTGAGTGATTTCAACTTAAAAAAACATTTAATTTGAAAAGCATTTAATTAAACCAGTAATTAAAAAAAGAAAAACTTTTTTTGAGAAATGTTAACAATATTAATACTGGCATTGATGGGTTTGCTCGTGCTTTACCCCTGATTGTGCTGACACTGGAGACTCCTTCCACAAGTGGTAAACAGACATGTCTTCACAAAACACTTTAGCAACTAAACAATGACACATTTCTGGTGAAATATCAACCAGACGTTTTTCCTGAAAGAAGGTAACATAATTTTTTATCATTCATCATTTATTGAAGTGATGACGCTGGTGTTAAATCTCTTAGACATGAACCTGCATTTGACTTTTATGGTATGAAAGTGACGTAGCCAATCCCAGTCCACACATATATCTCCATATTCAATGACTTGAAGTAAGACTTCCCTGACAGACGAGTGTACTTGTGGATATATGAGGAAAACACAGTTCTTCAGAAAGGGTTTTCTAGCTTGCAATTCCTCCAGACATGACTGGATTCTTGGTTATTTCCCCAAATACACATTGCTCTGTATTCATATTGAATGCCAAGTTTGTGTTACTTGAGAACAGTCCTCTTGGTTTTATTGTTATCATGAAGAGGAGTGTAAACACTTGGTAGAAGCAGTCAGAGAACTCTATTTACAGTCAACTGTCACTTTATTCCTGGGAAAATAATGGCATTTACAAACAGAATTTACTTAGACAAAGGCAAGGCTTCCTCCCTGACTACATCCATGCAAACACAGACAGATCACGATAGGGCGTGCGAATAACGGAACCCTAACAAACTATAAATATCTTGGCTTAGTTTGCTTGTTATGTTATCATGGGCAGCACAGTGATGTACTGGCTAGCATGTCCGCCTCACAGCAAGAAGGTCCTGGGTTCAATTCCCAGCTTGGGCATTTCTGTGTGGTGTTTACATGTTCTCCCCTCGGGCTTGTGTGGATTTCCTCCTGGTACTCCGGTTTTCTCTCACAGTCCAAAAACATGCACAGTAGGTTAATTGGCTGTTCTTAATCTCCCCTAGTGTTGGTCCTGTGATGGCTTGACAAGCTGTTCAGGGTGTACTCTGCCCTTGCCCAGAGTCAGCCGAGATGGGCACCAGCCTCCCCACGACCCTAACTAGGATTAAGCTGTTCAAAAATTAATGAATGAATTATGTTATCTTGTAGAAAGTGGTAGGCAGTGGTGGCCTGGTGGTAAGGTGGTGATCACTGTTCCCAAGGTTGGGGGTTCAAGCCCAACTCTCAATTGGTTTTCACTGTCCCTCCAATGCAGCTAACTGGGTTAACAAAGGCTGGCCATGTCTTTCACTGTCTACGGTGAGAGGCTGTAAAAGAACCATTGTCATGGTACAACTTTTGTCATGACTAGCTGCATAGCCGTCAGTGTGTTTCTACCCTGAGATGGCCTGGTGAGCTGTCCAGGGTGTACTCTGCCCTCGCCCGGAGTCGAATGAGATGGGCACCAGCCTCCCTGCAACCCCAATTAGGATTAAGTGGTTCAGAAAATGAATGAATGTAGAGTGCAGTTCAGCAAGATGCATTTTGAGTTCAACAAATAAGAGTTAATTAAACCATTATTTTGTCATATTCCACAACCAGCAGCAACAACACTGATCAGGGATATTGATGGGATCAAAATAACCTGTTATGAAGGTAGGACCTCAACAAAAGGTAGATTAGCTTCTGCTTAATATAATCTACAGTTGGAACTGGCTCAATAGTAATGTAAACTCCTACAAATCCTCAAAATGAAAATATTTGGTGTTAAAATTCACACTTAACTTAGCATTAAAGTTAATTTTATAAATGTCTTTATGGTGTTTTTCTAATGAAGCGAAGTTCCCCAATAAAGCAAAATTCTCTCTCTGTGGACTGATAAAATTGGAAGAGTTATATCAGACCTGTGTCCAAAGCAGCAGTCTGTTATTTCTGCATTCCATTCTGGAAAGTCATATCCAACATTCCATGCAATAATATAAAACTTTTTATCCGCTATTACATTATATTCCAGCAACAAGTCCACTACAGTCAGTGCTGCTGCTATAAAAAATTGGTACATACCATATGGGAATGGTGCAAGCTGATTGGCCCACTGTGTCAGGATTAAAATCCATTGTTCGAAGTTAATCAAAATAGTGGACAGTCATATTATGTTACTGGGATTCTGAGCAGGTAATCTATTACTCAGGGTAGACTGATAAAGTTGCATTTGGTGTAAAAAAGCAGCTACTTCTTCAAAATACATTGTCATCTTTGAAAGTACATTCAAAGTTCGTCAGTTCATTTTCTATAACCGCTTAATCCTAATTAGGGTCGCAGGGAGGCTGGCGTCTGTCCCAGCCAACCCCGGGCAAGGACAAAGTACACCCTGGACAGCTCGTCAGGCCATCACAGGGCGAAAACACGCTGATGGCTTTGTAGCTACTCTTGGTGAAAGTCAGCAATGGTTCTTTTACATGAACCTTACACCACTGGCAGTGAGAGACATGGCCGGCCTTGATATGGTACCTTGATATGATACCCCCCCCCCCCCCCCCCGGGTGTGTGTGTGTGTGTGTGTGTGTGTGTGTGTGTGAGACAACCTTGTGGAGAGTGGGACTCGAACCCAGCAATCCAGCGCCCTATACCACCAGGCCACCAATACCCCAGTACATTCACACTTCCAGATAATTATATTTCAAATTATTTAGGTTCATACTTTCAAATAGTTTTTGTGCTGATGCTCCTGAGTAGTATATACAAAACAAAACAAAACAAAACAAAAAAACAATTATGTGACTTAGGTTTTATTTACGTCACCTTTAGCACATAAATGTTAATCAGTCAGAGACCTTCTAACAAATCAGAATCAATACTTTTGCAGTGCTGTGGTAAATGTATGCTAAAACCTTGGTATGATTGGCAAAGAACACATTTCTTTATAGCTGAGAAAATATTTTGATATGAATCAGAATCTTGAAGTAAGTGTTGGCCCACATCTTTGATCTAATCTGTGAGTTACAAATTTAAAAAACTGAGAAAAAGTGACCCTTTGGTGTTAGCTTTGGTGATTGTCTGGAACTGGTATTCCTCTGAACTTTAAAGACAGGAAAATGAACCAAGCATGTTTAATCACATCCTATATCTAATTATATTTTATGCACTCTTTTGAATATTGGCACCGGATCTAAGACACACTGTTTACAGCTGAAGTAATTACAGAAGCTTCCACATTTCAGTGAAATGTGAGGTGTAATATAGCAGAACTTGACTGGTTCACCCATGCAGTAAATGCATAATGACATACTTTGAAGCTCTGACTTCTCTTTTTACACATAACTGGGTAAGGGGGTATTATACATCATTCAACTTTACATGTCCTTTATTCTTATCATCCTCACAATTATTATTATGGTTTAATTCAGACAACATTTACTTCATTACATTTTCTTCACTAGATAACAGCTGTTTTTGGGGTACCTGTGGACTGAAGTTCATGACAAACAAGAAACTTTATCAATTTTATGTTTAATTATATCTTATGGCATCTCTGGATGATTTTTTACACCCTAATTATTCTTAATTGGGTCCAAAATTAGTCCCTCTTAGCTGCATTATCAGCCTCCACATGCCTGATTAACCTGGTAGATGTGCTAAAGGGTAAAATAATAAAGTCTGAACCTAGTTATATCTAAATATGACAGTCTGTTGAAAGTTATCTATATAGACTCTTTGATGCATTACACGCAGAGCTTATATCACAAGACAAAAATGTAACACACAATCTTGCCATTCATTTTTTTCTCAAAATTGACTACTTATGTAAATAAACTTTATCCCATGAAAATAACTGTGATTTTACATTTGAGCTCATGCTTACAGTCAGTCATAAAGCTTCTAACTGTCATAATCCCATACATTTATCAGGATTGACCCTCATTAACAATTTATTTCATATTTAAATCCTCTTTCCTTCTGACAACATGTATTAATTGGGGAAAATCTACAACCAAGTGACTTATACCCGCATTTCACTGGACTACGGCATGCAAAGATAATAGCGGAAATGCGCGGAACGCAGTCTATGGAAGATCTTTGGCATTTTACATGGAAAATGGGTGAAAATCCTCTGGAAATATGGAAATTCTTATACCCCCATTTGACTGGGCTACGGCATGCAAGGATCGTGTAGCGGAAAGGCGCGGAACGCAGTCTACAGAAGAGCTTCGTCATTTTTACACGAAAAATGGGTGAAAATCCTCTGGAAAAATGGAAAATTCTTACACTCTCGGAACGTTCATAGCATGTGCGGAACAGGTATGGCAAAGTACGCCAAAGTGACCAAACAGAACCCTCACGGAATTTTTTTCCTTAAACTTGCTTTTGGCCTGCCGGAAGCATGCGGAAGTGGAGGAAGACGTGAGGAATAACTACGGAATCACACGGACTGACACGGAAGATGAGGGAATAATTGCGGAACATTTACAGATGACAACATTTTTGCTTTCGTAAGTCTGCCGTACTCCAGTGAAATGGGGGTATTAAGTATATGTTTAGTAAAATAGGGTAAACTCTCATTCCCTTTTTTTTTTTTTTTGCTGAAATGCATCAATAGAAAAAAAATTCAAGTCGACAAAGAATTCAAATAATTCAAGTATTGTCATGGAAATTATATTTCTTCTTTTCCTTTCGGCTGTTCCCTTCAGGGGTCGCCACAGCAAATCATCTGCCTCCATCTCACCCTATCCTCTGCATCTTCTACTCTTACTTCAACTACCTTCATGTCCTCCTTCACCACATCCATAAATCTTCTCCTTGGTCTTCCTCTAGGCCTGGATTATTGTTGCCTAAGTACTTAAAATCCTCCACCTTCTTTATCTCTGCTCCCTGTAACCTCACCGTTCCTCTTGGGTCCCTCTCGTTCACACACATGTATTCTGTCTTACCGAGGCTAACCTTCATTCCTCTCCTTTCCAGGGCATACCTCCACCTCTCTAGATTTTCCTGCACTTGTTCTCTGCTCTCACTACAGATCACAATGTCATCTGCAAACATCATAGTCCATGGGGAATCTTGTCCAACCTCGTCCATCAGCCTGTCCATCACCATAGCAAAAAAGAAGGGGCTCAGAGCTGACCCTTGATGCAGTCCCACCTCCACCTTGAACTCTTCTGTCACGCAGACAGCACACCTCACCACTGTCTTACATCTCTAATACATGTCCTGCACCACTCTAACATACTTCTCTGCCACTCCAGACTTCCTCATACAATACCATAGTTCCTCTCTCGGCACCCTATCATATGCTTTCTCCATATCCACAAAGGCACAATGCAGCTCCTTCTGACTTTCTCTGTACTTCTCTTTTAACATCCTCAAGGCAAACACTGCATCTGTGGTGCTCTTTCTTGGCATGAAACCAAACTGTTGTTCATGGAAATTATACTAAATACATAATATATGTTGTCAAAAAGTGATCATCAGGGTTTAAGCACCTTCAGCAATTTTTTAGACATAGATATGATTTGCTGTTCAAATAAAAAGGGAAAAAGTACCTTGAGTTGCCTATTTAAATGGTTGTTTACTGTTGTTTTATGACATGGGTTCTCATTTTAAAAGGTGATGTGTTCCCTTAAATTCTAGCTGGAATATGAATGGATGACGCTGAAACTATGCATCTCCATCAGGAGTTAAAATCTGTCTGGATAAATTCAGCAAATTAAGCTTTGTTAAACATTGTTTACAAGTCTCAGATGTTTCATAGCTTTTGATGTTTTCACTGAGAAGTTGCACACCAATTTTGGTGAGATTGACTACTTTGTAAAAGGCTGTGTATGTAATCCAAAGTGGCTTAGAATTTTCAGCTGATTGGAAGAACACAATGAAATCGGTTGACTTGGAAAAATATGACATTTAAAAAATTATAAAATTTGTAGTTCATGTGATTCTGACCTATTGCTATTGGGCCACCATCAGGCCAGAGTGGGTCGCTTCATGTCTCTGAGTAATGAGGGTCATATTGCACCATCCCACCAAACTTGGTGGACCTCTAACTACTCTGTCACGGATTTTCTCATCACAATTCTGTCATAGCCAGGTCCCTTCAGCTAAGGAGTGCTTCACTAACACATAACACCTACCAACTTAGAAGTGTGAAGGCAAGCATGTAACTCCTCTGAGACATATGATGTCAGACAGCAGCATATTACTGCAGGTTAAAACAGTCCGAGGAAAACACTACCATATCTTTGTACGCATGAGCTGGCATACACCCACAGTTGACTTATGTCTCAAATGATCAGTGTCAGGAAAGAGAATGTATACTAACTTTCCCTCCATGAAAGGTCAGCCAATCTGCTGGCACAGGCTCCCAGATACGAATGGCTGAATGCACCAACAAAGATTTCAACCTAAACTCTTGGGTGGTAGCGGCACATGTTGTCACTGTGCCATGCAGAAGCTCCAGACTCCGAACCAGTTTAAAACATTCCCTTTTTGTTCGTTTGTCCCAGTCTCTAGAATTTCTGTTCTTAGGTTCAATTTAGTTCAGGGTTAAACAGCAAACTCTGGTCAAGATTTAGACACAGCAAAATGCTTCAGAGCATCAAATGGAGGACTCGTATTACAGCAAAAAAAAAACAAAAAACAAAAAATTCATTCATTCATTTTCGGAACTGTGTAATCCAAATTAGTGTAGCAGGGAAGCTGGGTCCCATCTCAGCCAACTCTGAACGAGGGCAGAGTACACCCTGGACAGCTCACCAGGCCATCGTATGGCCAACACGCACACAACTATTCATATTCCCACTCACATCTAGGGATGACTTGGAACAGCCAATTAACCTACTGTGCATGTTTTTGGACTGTGGGAGGACACCAGAGTACCTGGAGGAAACCCTCATAAGCAAGGGGAGAACATACAAACTCAACACAAAAATGACCGAGCTGGGAATCGAGCCCAGGGCCTTCTTGCTGTGAGACAGATATGCTAACAACTACGCCACCATGCCGCTTAGCAAAATCATTCAGTCTAGATATGGCTGTAAATAGGTCAAGGGGCTTCAATGTGGGGTCCGGAAAATTTCACAAAATTTGAAAATAGCATTTCTTCAGGGCTCCAGCTAAACCATGCCTTCCCCTTCGGGGTCCTTCCAAAGCCACTCACCCAAACCCAGCGCGCGCGCACACACACACACACACACACACACACACACACACACACACACAAAAGTTCTGCCTTGACTGCTGGTTTGTTAATGGTAGGCCCATAAAAAAAGCAAGCTTGGGGCACCACAATGCTGAGATTTGCCGATTATTTTACAGAGTTACAGAGACCACAAATGATTTTATTGTACCTTTCATTTTTAATTATTCATCACTGTTGGTTGGGTGGTTTAAACCAATATAGCAGTCTATGTATACAGCATAAACAATTATCACAGTCCAAAAAAAAAAAAAAGATAAATAAAAATGGAAAGGCGTTTTCAGTTACAGTTTCTGGTCTGATGAGAAGCATATTTGAATGGATAATCGAACACCAACCCAAAATCCTCCAGCAAGCTTGCTTTCCTGGCTCAGACAAACAATTCTGACATGTTGGAATTTAGATGAACAGGAATAAATAACTGGATGGGTTATTTAGGGAAGAGATGAATTTACTAATGGAGGGACATCTGCTCTTGGCAGACTCACAGCTACCGCTTATACATTATCTTTCTTTTGTTATTCCCATGCTTTGTTTAAAAAAAAAACAAACAAAAACACCCTGCTGGTTCCTATTCTATGCAGATTTTTTTTCATATTAGTCACTTTAACATACTTGTTTCAAAGAGCTGAAAATGTTCTTCATGTTCCTTTATGTCTTTAATGTCAGTTTACTAATGACAAAAGCTATGGATCATGAAAGTTGAATTTAACAGTAATTAACATTGTTCATTTTAATCCGACCGTTTAATTAAAGGTCACTTGATCCGGAAACTATTTCACTATTCCCATACATGAAAATTAAAAACCGTTTGTGTACAAATTCTTTTGTCCTTATTACCCTGACATTTTACAAAGGTGTAGAAACCGGTTACACTGGCCTCACCCCAACAAATGAGACCATGATGTCCTTTTTAATCTTATAACAGGTTTTAACACAATAGCAGGAATGAGAGTTAAATTATAGCTCACATCTCCCAAAGAGAATAAAAGCGGTCATGACTTCCCTGAAGGCTGGTTTAAGCCCATTATTGTTTTTTTTTGTCTATACAATGTTTAATACAAAAGAGCCACTAATATATCCAAGGTTTCAATTGGGCTCTAACAAAAAAGCCACAAATGTACTTGCAGTTATAAAGTAGCAAACTCTAAACAACATGAAAGATTGTGCCCAAGTTACAGAAGATGAAAACAGATGGACCAAAATTCTTTATTTTCAAATTCTGATAAAGTAGACACCATGTATCAGGTACTATAGACTTATTGTGCATACATTAGTAGCAAGAGCACAAACTTCACAAATTCATGTGGATTTAACATACATTCTTAATAGTCAGATGGAAATTCAAAATGTTTAGCTGTACATTCATCATAATCACAAGGCCTGGGACATGCCTACTCCTTGGATTGGCTCCGCTTAAGTGGATCACACTAAAAATATTGTGGTACAAACTGAACAACAGGTTGGTGAATCCAAATCCTCCGTAGAAAATCCTTTATTGTGGCCAATCCATGCATTTATGTAATTATTTACATAATCAAGAAATAATATTTATATAATCTTTCATAGACATAGTATTTCCTTTACCGTTTTTGGTTTGCAAAAAACCCAGAAAGGTAGTATATAGTACACAGGAACGGTGCAATCTGATTCGTTCTTTATCCTGGGACTAGTAAACATTGGGCCTCATTCAACAACAATTTTAAGAAAAATTAATTCTTCTAAAGCTAGTCATTCTTATAGCCGAGTAACTTATAGATTAGGAGAGAAAGCATCTTCAAGGCCCATGCTGATTTATTCTTTGGGAATGAGGAATGTCTTATAGGATGATTTCAGCGACCAAGGGCTGTTTTCCGGGGGAACTGTAAACCAAACTGCAAACCTACACTCTATGCTCCAAACCGGTATCATCACATGTTCAGCTAATGTTTGCTTTGGACCAGTATCTCAGCTTCTCGGTGGGTACATCACAGGCATCCATTAGCCATATCCTCCCATGAGTCCTGAAGGGTATAAATTCACTGGCCAGACAATATATTAAATTCCCATATCATGAACAACAACTCCCAGTCAAGAGAAGATTTCATTGTGTTGCTGGTCTACACAACATTATTATGTGATGTAGACTGCACACATGTGTGCATAATTTCATGTTCAACTCATCTATGACTCCCAAACCATCTGTTAAATTTGGTCTTGTGTTTCTTCTACTGCAGCACATCATTGCACTTGATTCATTTATTTTACAGAACAAGTCTCTGGGTTTGTGGGGAAAAATTTGGCTCATCAGTAAGTATCTTTAAGTAAATTCATATTCCAGCTATAATTTAGGATGTTTACAATTGCATGCTGTCGTAGGGGATTGGAAATATGTGCTGGGTGGTTTTGAATACAGTAACAATTTAATACAGTATTAAAATGTATACAGTATATAATAAATATAGCTAGTGCTAAGCTGCGTTACACTTTGGAGAAGTTGCATGTAAGAAAGCAGTTGCCGGAATCAAGTCTGCGTTTGGTGATCTTATTTTTCATGGATTGAGATTTGTAGATTTGTTTTGCCAATGTTTCTGACTTCATGAATACTTGTGCGGGGACACACACCTATTTCCTTTTATCGTGATTTAGGGGTGTTCATCTATGCTAAATAGAGTAATGGGCACACAATTTCAATTTACAAAGACTTATGAGATTTACCAATCTAAGAATACATCATGAATCTGATAGATTTTTCATCCAAATTTTCTTGAGAACAAATTTAACGAAAACCTTCAGTAGATATTGATAAATGATGCCCATTACTTGGAGTGGATAATGCTAAATCAATAGAATGGACACTCACAGTTTGTCATGGTCCCTTGGTACAAGTGGTTCCAGCATTATCATGCTTTTAAAATGCACCCTTCCTTTGACCCACCACTTGTGGGAAGGGCAATGGGGTTGGGTACAGTGTGAGTTGGGTGGCAGCCGAAGACATGGGTTCTGTCGAACCGATCGTCTGCTACTGATTCTGACTCTTGGGATATGGAATGTTACCCCTTTGATGGAGAGGCAGCCTGAGCTGGTGCATGATGTAGAGTGATACTGACTAGGTATAGTCGGACTCACCTCAATGCATAGCTTGGGTTCTAGAACCACCCATCTCGAGAGGGGCTGGATTCCATTCTGGAGTTGCTCATTGGGAGAGGTGGCGAGCTGAGGTTGGCATCCTTGTTGGCCCCCGTCTTGGTGGCCAGAGGTTGGGGTTCTCCCTGGCCACGGTTCAATGATCAATTTTGTAGTCACGCCACTGGATTTGTGGCAGTATGTTTTGAACACTCAGCTGAAGATAGGAGCAAAGCTGTCAACCAATCACGACCTGATGGCGAGCTGGCTAGGATGACGGGGGAGGCCATCCTCCAGACCTGGCAGGCCCAGGTGTGTAGTTTGTGTTTCCTGGGAATGTTTGGCGGAGTCTCCTGTCAGAGGGGCCTTAAACTCCTTCCTCCGGCACAGCTACAACCACATCCTAAAGGAGCTGGGTGACATGGAATCTGAATAAGCCATGTTTCATGCCTCCATTATTGAGATTACAGCTCACAGCTGTGGCTGGAAAGTCCTCACTGCCTGTCGTTGCAGTAACCCTCGAACCCGGTGGAGGATACCTACTGTGAAAGGGGCCATCCAGCTAAAAAAAAAGGGGGGGGGGGGGGGGTATTGGGTCTTTTTGGCTTGTAGGACTTCTGAGATAGCAGACAGGTACCTGCAGGCCAAACATGCTGCAGCTCGAGCTGTTGCCAATGCAAAATCTCAGATGTGGAAGAAGTTCGGCCGAGGGCCTAGAAAGCGATTATCCATTGACCTCAAAAATGTTCTGGACCACCATCTGACACCTCAGGAAGGGCAAGCAGTTATCCACAAATATTGTTTACAGTGGAAGTAGGGATCTACTCACCTCGATTGGTAATGTTGTCAGGAGGTGGAAGCAATACTTTGAGGACCTCCATGGAGGAGGAAGACCCTGGGTGTTTAATTCAGGGTCCACCCATCACTGGAGCTGAGGAGGCTGAGTTAGACAAAAAGGTCTTCGCTGGTCAGGCTCCTGGGAGGATAACGACAACCTGAATATCTGAGAGCTCTGGATTTTATAGGATTGTATTGGCTGACATGTGGCCATCGAGGGCCGTACCTCTGGATTTGCAAATCGGGGTGGTAGCCCCCCTTTTTAAAAAAGGGGACTGGAAGGTGTGTTCCAATTATCATGGAATCATACTCCTCAGCCTGCCCAGGAATGTCTATGTAGGGTGCTGGAGAGGAGGATTCAACCAATAGTTGAACCTCAGATTCAGGAGCAATAATGTAGTTTTTGTCTTGCTTTGGACCAACTCCATACGCTCCACAGGATCCTGGAGGGGGCATGCGAGTTTGCCTAATTTATTCACATGTGTATTGTGGATTTAGAGAAGGCTTTTGACTGTGTCCCTCAGGCTATCTTGTTGGGCATGCTCCAGGAGTACGGCGTACCGGACCTGTTGCTCCGGGCCATTCAGTCTTTGTATCACCAGAGCCAGAGCTTAGTTTGCATTGGTAGCAACAAGTTGAATTTGATTCCAATGAGGGTTGGAGTCCGCCATTCACGGATTCTGTTCATATTTTTTATGGACAGAATTTCTAGCAGGGGCCGTGGTGGCCTAGTGGTATAGGTGCTGGATCACTGATCCTAAGGTTGGGGGTTCAAGTCCCACTCACCACAGGTTGTCGTCCCCCCAGTTCAGCTACCTGGGTTATCAAAGGCTGGCCATATCTCTCACTGTCCGTGGTGTGAGGTTCATGTAAAAGAACCATTGCTGAGGTGGGTGCCAGCCTCCTCATGACCCAAATGAGGATTAAGCAGAAAATGAACTAAATTTCTAGCTGCAGCCACAGCGTTGAGGGGTTCTAGTTTGGTGGCTATCGGATCGTGTCTCTGCTTTTTGAGGATGATGTTGTCTTTTTGGCATCATCAATCCAGGACGTTCAGCTCTCTTTGGAGAGATTTGCAAACGTGTGAAGCGGTCGGAATGAGAATCAGCAACTCCAAGTCTGAGGCTAAGGTTCTCAGCCTGAAGGAGGTGAAATGCACCTGACCTGGAGGAACCTGGAGAGCCTCTATTGTAAAGCGAAGCTTGTAGTGGTCTGTCTTGGTGAAGCGGGAGCTGAGCCACAAAGCAAAGCCCTCAATTTACCAGTCGATCTACGTTCCCACCCTCACCCATAGTCACGAGCTTTGAGTAGTGACCAAAAGAAGAATATTGCAGTTACAAGTGACTGAAATGGGCTTCCTTTGTTGGGTGGCAGATAAGGTCAGAAGCTCAGCCATCTGGGAAGAGCTTGTAGTAGAACACTTGCTCCTTTGCGTTGAGAGGAGCCAGTTGAGGTGGCTCGGGCATCTGGTTAGAATGCCTCCAGAATGCCTCCCTGGTGGGGTATTTCCAGGATGTCCAACTGGAAAGAGATCCAGTGGTTGACTTAGAACACGCTGGAGGGATTATGCCTCTTGGCTGGCATGGGAATGCTTCGGTGTCCCCTGGAAGAACTGGAGGAAGTAGCTGGTAGAGAGACCTCACAACTTAGGTTGCTGCACCCAGGACCCGCCCCTGGATTAAGCAGAGCAAGATGATGAGATTTTAAAAGCTCATGTTATAAATAATAATAAAAAAACTGCAAGGTTGTTTCCCTTTTAGCACCCCACCATTCTAAAGCCCCTGGGTGAGATCTTAACCACAAGTGTGTTGCTGCCCATTCAGCAGTAGAAATGGGTATCAGTAAAAAAAAAATACTGGGAAAAAGTTGCCTCATGCTTAGGAAACCAGGGATAAGCTTTGTGTAAATGTTTGGTCGAACACTTTAATGATTTTATTTAGTAATTTTTATGAATCTCAACTGCTTGTTATAGGTGTGTATGTAAAAATAAGTTATGGGGTTGTTGGAACAAAAAAAAATGTTATTGTTGCCAGAACTGATTAAAATAATGGCATTGCTTTTTTATATATATATATATGAGGGGGCAGTGGTGGTCTAGTGGTATAGGGCGCTGGATCGCTGATCCAAAGGTTGGGGGTTCGATTCCCACTCTCCACAAAGTTGTCACTGTCCCCCCCAGTGCAGCTAACTGGGTTATCAAAGGCGGGCCATGTCTCTCACTGTCTATGGTGAGAGGCATGTAAAAGAACCATTGCTGACTTTCGTAAAGAATAGCTGCAAAGTCGTCAGCGTGTTTCTGTCCCTTGCTAAAAGGATTGTGACAGGAAGGGCATCCGACATAAAAACCTCTGCCAAATCAAATGTGCGAATCAGATGATTCGCTGTGGCGACTCCCGAGTGAAAGGGAAAAAGCCGAAAGGAAGACAGAATATATATATATATATATCATTCTCTTCTTCTATTTTTTTTTTTTTTTTTGCACTGATGGTAACCTGTTATTGACTAGCATCCCATAAACGATGAGTTGAACTCCTAGTTGCTTCATGCAACACCAGGATAGGTTGTGGCTTGATCAGCCAGTTGGGTCAGATATACAGTAAAAATCTGACAAACCTTTATGGTCTAATACATACCAGTAGCTCCAATAAAGAATGAAAACACAATGACAGATGAAATGTTTCCTGCCAGTCTATATTACAAACTCAAAATGAGTTCAAGTATGTAAGAATATCATCATTAAGATTATGTGTTTGATATAAGGACTCTTATTAGATTTGTTAATCTGTATGTTCACCATTCGTAAGCAGATGTACCTGCAGATGCAGTTGTTTTATATTGGCATATGATTTATGCACATGTATAATTGCTTTTCTCATTTTTAATTTCTTTTTCTTCCATTAACATACCAAAACACATCTGACATCATACATAAACAATATATGAAGTAAAAGATTTATATAAGAGAAATCTATTAGAGAAAAAGCTATTTCTCTTATATAAATAACTATAAACTTCTGTAAATCACTCTAGATAAGAGTGCCTACTGTAAATGTAAATGTAAGTATATCTTTTACTTCATGTATTGTTCATGTATGATGTCACATATGTTTTCCACCTGATCTGAGTTATTCTCAAGACAAAAGGAAAATTGTAGTTGTGCAGCATTGTAATATATTTATATATATTGTAATGTGTGTGTGTGTGTGTGTGTGTGTGTGTGTGTGTGTGTGTGTGTGTGTGTGTGTGCGTGTGTGTGTGCGTGTGTGTGTGCGTGTGTGTGTGTGTGTAGGCTGCATAGCTGTCAACGTGTTTCTATCCCTTCCTAAAGGGTTGTGTCAGGAAGGGCATCCGGCATAAAAACCTATGCCAAATCAAACATGCAAATCAGATGATTCGCTGCGGCAACCCCTGAAAAAGGGAAAATGCCGAAAGGAAAAGAAGATATATATAGATGTTATCCTTCAACAGCTCCATGATATTCTATATCGCTGCTGGGAAGAAGGAGAGGTGCCTCAAGACACGAAGGATAGCAAAATAATGACACTGTATAAAAACAAAGGCAGCCAAAGTGACTGTGACAGTTATCGTGGGATATCATTGCTCAGCGTCACAGGTAAGGCATTCGCACGTGTGTTCTCAGCCATCTTTGGAAGCTCACGGAAAGTGTCTATCCTGAATCCCAAAGTGGTTTCAGATCCGGGTGCTCCACGATTGATATGATCTTTTCTCTCAGGCAGCTACAGGAGAAATGCAGGGAGCAAAATAAACCGCTTTATATTGCATTCATCGACCTGACAAAAGCTTTCGACAGTTAGCCATGAAGGACTGTTCCAAGTTCTCAAGACAATTGGATGCCCCCTCGAATGCTGCGAATCATTAAATCCTTCCATATCGACATGAAAGCTAATATCCAGTTTGACGGGTGTTTTTCAAAACCATTCAACATCAGCCGTGGAGTGAAACAGGGCTGTGTGCTCGCTTTTACCCTGTTCAACATATATTCCACCTCCCTATTACGTCCTATCGGGACTACGTGAGATGCGCATGCGCAGAATATCAGTTCACATGAGCAGAATATCAGTGTTCAAAAAACTTTTTATCTCTGCTACGTTTTTTTGCAATTTTGCTCATTAGAAGTGGAAGTTCGGGGAACTTTTTGAGGACTGAGTGTGTTTCATTGTTTTAAGAATCACTTTTGGGAACTTTTAGCTGGTTTGCTTGAACGACAGCTGTGAATTTTGACCAAAATGGCCACGGGTCGTGGTCAGCCTAAAGGGCTAGAACAGTGGCGACACAAAGAGTGTCCAGCAACAACGTTTCTCTTTTGCAATTTCTCTCATTGGAAGTGGAAGTTGACTGAGTGTGATTTTATGTTTGTAATCACTTTTGGGGATTTCTAGCTGGTTCGCTTGAATGACAGCTGTGAATTTGACCAAAACGGCTGCAGGTTGTGGTCAGCCTAAAGGGCTAGAACAATGGCAACACGCGGTGTGCCCAGCAACAACCCTGAGCGGGTAGAGGCTTGTGAGGGAGCATTTGGCTTTGTACAGAGCATGCCATCAACTTCCAGAAGTGGAAAGAGAAAGAAATCCTCATGGGTAAGGAAAGGGCAGCCACATGTCGAGCACATTGCTGCCTCAGACGGAGAAATTGAATCAGGTGGTGAGACCCCTGATGGTCTAATTTCGGCCAAAGCTCGAGGCAACAAGCCAGCAAGCAACAAGGAAGGTGCGGTCACCGCTGATAACCATCTCATGAAACTTTTATATTTTATGGTGAAAAATCAAGTGACCCAGACTGCAGCTATGCAGAAAATGGAAAAGACGTTAGAAAATATTGGTCGGAATTTGACCACTTTTCACAGTGACGGAAACTCACGACCGTCTCCGATCCCGCCCACATCCAATTGTGTACCAGGCGGAAGTAAACAATTCATGGCGTAAGGCGACGCCACTTCCGATACAGATGAGGAGGAAGGTGCTGAATTTGATACATTAGTGTCTCAGGTATGTGGGAATGATAGTGAAATTGGTGACCCAGACGCAGAAGACTCCGATGCCTCGGTCATGTCTTCATTAATGAACGAATTTGCAGATTTCTTTGGTGACGATGAAAAGACTTCAGACGGTATAAAACCTGAGTTAGCGAAATCGTTTGGGGATGGACTGGCCAAAGTGCCAAATTTCACAAAGTTGAAAGACTTAATGGACAAATATTTTCGTCCCAAACATTGTGAAGGCTTAGTGGTGCTGAAAGTAAATGAAGAAATCTGGCATGAGGCGAAAGCATACAGCAAATCAAGAGACTTGCAAATTTCTCTTGACAAATCAAGAGAAATGCAACATGTGCAAGGCTTACTGGTTAAAGCCATGATCCCCTTCATTCAGGTTACCGACATGCTGATGACAAGCATAACGCAGCACAAGGACTTGAACAGCAAAGTAGCTTTGCAGAAAATGACAGATGGGCTCAGAAAGTTGACAGGTGCACAAGCAGACGTAAATGTGAAAAGGCGTGATGCATTTAAGCAGGACTTGACTGGGCTATATAAGCGACTTTGTACGTCTGGTATGATCACCACTAGCAATTATTTGTTTGGCGATGAGCTGCATTAGAAAATAAAGGACATTGGAGACTCTAGACAGATGGGAAAGAAAGTTTTTGTGTCCGACAGACCAAGATATCGTCGGGACAAGCCAAGGGTTCATCCATATAATAACAGTGGCTCTGGAGGTTACCACCAACAAAACTTCAAGAAAGACCATAGCTACAGAGCTAAGCAAAGTCGAGGTAAAAGGACAGAACCCTTTTTTACAGAAACGTCAGAGGGACGAAGGGTTCCGCAAGTAAAGGCAGGATTGTCAAAGTGTAACAAGGTGAGGCACATACCTGAGGAGTTTTCCGTGATAAACACTCCTGAAAACATTTATGCTGGGAAAGTGCAACATTTTGCACGTAAATGGGCTGACATTTCATCTGATCCTTGGATATTATCTAATATTGAGGGTGTAGACATAGACTTTACTACTACACCATCCCAGCAGACTATACCGAATGCTATTAAGTTTACAAAGAATGAGAGCATGCTCATTATAGAAGAACTTTCTCACATGTATGACAAAGGTATCATAGAGGCATGTGAACATAGAGATGGGGAATTTATATCAAATGCATTTTCTCGCACCAAGAAAAATGGTTCCCTGAGAATCATTTTGAACCTCAAAACATTGAACGACAGTGTTGAAACCTGCCACTTTAAAATGGACACTTTCAAATCTGCCATTTTTTTTGTGGAAAAAGACTGCTATTTTGCCTCTGTAGATTTAAAGGACGCCTACTTTAGTATTCCATTAAGACATGACGATAGGAAATATTTGAGATTTATCTCGAACGAGACTTTATTTCAGTTTACTTGTCTCCCAAATGGGCTTGCATCTGCGCCTAGAATCTTTACTAAGCTGATGAAACCAGTTTTTTCATCTCTTAGAAGTCAGAGGTTTCCAAACACCTCCTACATTGACGACCCTCTTTTGGTTAGTTTGACAAAACAACACTGTAAGGAGAATGTGGTGGCCACAGTGAAACATCTTGACAGTTTAGGTTTTACTGTAGACCCTGATAGGTCTGTTTTTATACCATCTAAAGAAATTATGTACCTTGGATTTGTTATCAACAGTGAGAGCATGACTGTTACATTGACGGATGACAAGAGGAGCAAAGTTGTTCAAAAATGTCTGGAATTACTAAAGGTTTTTGATTGGTCAATTAAATGCGGCTGCACAAGGAATGAAACATGCCCCTGTTTTCTTCAAATTAATTGAAATTCTCAAAAATCATGGCTTGAAATTAGCTAAAGGCAATTTTGACTCTACAGTGTTGCTTAATTCAGCTTGTGTGAATGATTTAACTTGGTGGATAAACAATACAGCCATTGCCCCAAACCAATTCATGTTCCTCAGCCAGACATGGTCATTATGACTGATGCATCAAAAACTGGTTGGAGAGGAGTAAAAGACTGTGATCAAACTAGGACTAGGGGTTTATGGTCTGCTGAAGAACGTGAATTTCATATCGATATTTTAGAATTAAAGGCAGCCCTCTTCTGTGTACAAACTTTCTTTCCATCCCAGACAGATATTCATATCAGGCTAATGTTAGATAATACAACAGTGGTGTCCTATATTAACAATATGGGTGGGATGAAGGTTGGATGTAACAATGTCACGAAGGAAATGTGGCTATGGGCCATTGACAGGAATATTTGGTTGTCTGCTGCTCATTTACCTGGGGTGTATCCCGGCCACAGTTTCGACATCCACTCCACAATAAACTCAAACTAGCAGCATTCAGGCTATCAGGGAAGGCTTGGAAAGTCAGGCCCTTTCACCATCAGTTACAAACATTATCCTGCAGTCATGGAGACATTCGACACACCAGCAATATGGGACATATTACCGAAAATGGTTGTGTTTTTTTGCAGTGCAAAGGGTGTTGATCCACTTTCACCACCTTTGAGTGAGACTTTACATTTCCTGTCAGTGTTATACGACTCTGGTCTTGGATACTCTGCAATTAATACAGCTAGATGAACTTTATCGAATTTAATAAATGTTGGAGATAATGCATCCATGGGGGGGGGGGGGGGGGGGGGCACTAACCAGTGTCTCTCCCCCTTATGCTGGTCCGAAGCCTGGAGAAATGCAGAGGGTTGTGTCAGGAAGGGCAACCGACGTAAAACCAATGCCAAACTTTTATCATGCAAATCAGAAGTATTACCCCCATACCGGATTGGTCGAGGACCGGGTTAACAACAACCACCATCAGTGCTGTCAACCAACATGGTGCTGATGGAAATTGGACTACTGTTGGTCAAAGACATCGAAGAAGGAGAGGCGGGAGGCATGTCCGTAGGCAGAGAGAGAAGAGGAAATGCATGAGTCTAGGACTTAGAGTAGGGATTTTGAATGGGGGAACTATGCAAAGAAAAGATAGAGAGTTGGCTGACATGATGCAGAGGAGGAAGGTGGACATACTGTGTGTTCAGGAGACAAGGTGGAAAGGTAGCAAGGGGAGAAGCTTAGGAGCAGGGTTTAAGCTGTTTTATCATGGTGTGGATGGGAAGAGAAATGGAGTCGGAGTCATCCTGAAGGAGGGGTTTGTCAGGAATGGTCTAGAAGTGAAAAGAGTGACAGATTGATGAGTCTCAAGTTAGAAATTGAAGGTGTGATGTTCAATGTTGTTAGTGCTTATGCCCCACAGGCAGGATGTGAGTGAAAAGAGAAGGAGAGATTCTGGAGTGACTTAGATGAAGTGATGCAGAATACTCCCAGAGGTGATAGAGTGGTCATTGATGCAGACTTCAATGGACATGTTGGTACAGGCAACAGAGGGGATGAGGAAGTGATGGGCAGGTTTGGTATCTAGGACAGGAACACAGAAGGACAGATGTTGATCGATTTTGCAAAATGAATGGAAATGGCTGTGGTGAATACTTTCTTCAAGAAGAAACAGGAGCATAGGGTGACATATAAAAGCGGAGGTAAGAGCACACAAGTAGACTACATCTTGTGTGGGCGATGTAAATTGAAGGAAGTCAGTGACTGTAAAGTAGTAGTGGGTGAGAGTGTTGCCAAACAGCATAGGATGGTGGTGTGCAGGATGACGCTGATGGTGTGGAAGGTGAAGAGGGCAAAGGCAGAGCAGAAGACAAAGTGTTGGAAGTTGAAAAAGGAAGAGTGTCGTGTTGTCTTCAAGGAGGAGCTGAAACAGGCTTTGGATAGTCAGGAAGTGCTTCCAGATGACTGGACAACCACAGCAAATGTGATCAGAGACACAGGTAGGAAAGTACTTGGTGTGTCCTCTGGAAGGAAAGTAGATAAGGACACTTGGTGATGGAATGAGGAAGTGCAGGAGTGTGTACAAAGGAAGAGCTTAGCTAAGAAGAAGTGGGACATTAAGAGTAAACAGGAGTACAGGGAGACAGAGCATAAGGCGAAAGTAGCAGTGTCAAAGGCCAAACAGAGGGCGTATGATGACTTGTATGATAGGTTGGACAGTAAGGAGGGAGAAAATGAGCTATACAGGTTGGCACAGCAAAGAGAAAGAGATGGGAAGGACGTACAGCAAGTTAGATTGATAAAGGACAGAGAGGGAAAAGTATTGACTGACGACAGAAATGTGCTGGGAAGATGGAAAGAGTACGTTGAAGAGCTGATGAATGAGGAAAATGAGAGAGAAAAACGAGTAGAAGAGGTGACCATTGAGCAGCAGGATGTAGCAAAGATTAGTCAGGGTGAAGTGAGGAGGGCACTGAAGAGGATGAAGAATGGAAAGGCAGTTGGTCCTGATGATATACCTGTGGAGGTATGGAAGTGTCTAGGAGAGGTAGCAGTAGATTTTCTGACAAGAACATTCAACAAGGTCTTAGAGAGTGAGCAGATGCCGGAGGAATGGAGAAGTGTGCTGGTGCCCATTTTTTAAGAACAAGGGAGACATGCAGAGTTGTGGCAACTACAGAGGGATAAAGTTGATGAGCCATACAATTAAGCTATGGGAAAGAATAGTGGAAGCAAGACTAAGGGCAGAGGTCAGCATTTGTAAACAACAGTTTGGTTTCATGCCAAGAAAGAGCACCACAGATGCAATGTTTGCTTTGAGGATGTTAATAGAGAAGTACCGAGAAGGTCAGAGGGAGCTGCATTGTGCCTTTGTGGATCTGGAGAAAGCATATGATAGGGTGCCGAGAGAGGAACTGTGATAGTGCATGAGGAAGTCTGGAGTGGCAGAGAAGTATGTTAGAGCAGTGCAGGACATGTATGAGAGATGTAAGACAGTGGTGAGGTGTGCTGTCAGTGTGACAGAAGAGTGCAGGGTGGAGGTGGGAATGCATCAAGGGTCAACTCTGAGCCCCTTCTTTTTTGCTATGGTGATGGACAGGCTGACAGATAAGGTTAGACAAGATTTCTCATAGACAATGATGTTTGGAGATGACATTGTGATCTGTAGTGAGAGCAGATAACAGGTGCAGGAAAATCTAGAGAGGTGGAGGTATGTCCTCGAAAGGAGAGGAATGAAGGTAGCCTCAGTAAGACAGAATACATGTGTGTGAAAGAGAAGAACCCAAGAGGAACAGTGAGATTACAGGGAGCAGAGATAAAGAAGGTGGAGGATTTTAAGTACTTAGGCTGAACAATCCAGAGCAATGGCGAGTGTGGAAAAGAGATGAAGAAGCGTGTGCAGGCAGGTTGGAATGGTTGAAGAAAAGTATTCGGTGTGATGTGCGATTGGAGAATATCAGCAAGAATGAAAGTAAAAGTGTACAAGACGGTGTTGAGGCCAGCGATGTTGTATGGTTAAGAAACAGTGACCCTGGGGAAAAGACAAGAGGCAGAGCTGGAGGTAGCAGAGATGAAAATGTTGAGGTTCTCTTTGGGAGTAACGAGGATGGATAGGATCAGGAATGAGTACATCAGAGGGACAGCACATGTTAGATGTTTTGGGGACAAAATCAGAGAAGCTAGATTGAGATAGTTTGGAATTGTACAGAGGGATAGTGAGTATATTGGTAGTAGGATGCTGAGGTTGGAACTGCCAGGCAGAAAACCTAGAGGAAGACCAAAGAGAAGATTTATGGATGTGGTGAAGGAGGACATGAAGGTAGTTGGAGTAAGAGTAGAAGATGCAGAGGATAGGGTGAGATGGAGGCAGATCATTTGCTGTGGCGACCCTTGAAGGGATCAGCCGAAAGGAAAAGAATATACATATTTTTGTATATATATATATATATATATATATATATATATATATAGTGCATCGCGGTTTTTAAAAAAATAAATAAATAAATATTCATCGCCAATTGATGCCAATTATGCAAAAAAAACCCAAACAAAACACAAATAAAAAACAACCCAGAATCACCCATCAAAACTAGTTACATTGTTGCATGTGCGAACATATGTATGTGTGTTGTCTTCTTCTAGTGCAGTACCATTTGTATGTGTGTGTATTTATATTTTATTTACATCTTTTGTTATTTTTTAATGTTTAATTGTTATTATAAACATTTATAGAATTGAATATGTATTTATTGATATTATATACACATATACATGTACATATACGTCAGTCGGGTGTGTGTGGGGGGGTCCTACTTCGCGGATTTTGATCGATGGTTGCGTGGCGATCTCGGTCCCAAATTAACCATGGAAAGTAAGAGATCACTGGAAAATAGGGCTTGGATGGTTCTGTGTGCAGTTTGCCTGTGTTTGTGTGGGTTTCCTCTGGGTACTCTGGTTTCCTCTGTCAGTGCAAAAACATGCACAGCAGGCTGATTAGGGGTTTCAAATTGCTTCTCGGTCTGATGGAGAGTATGAATAGTTGAGTTAATGTTGGCTGTATGATGGCCTGGCAAGCTATCAGGTTGTACCCTGCCCTTACCCGTGGTCGGCTGAGATAAGGGCCAGCTTCCCCATGACCCTAATTAGGATGATGTGGCTTAAAAAAGGAATGAATTACACACACTCACACACACACACACACACACACACACACACACACACACACACACACACACACACACACTACAGCTCCAGGGTTTGAATTTAAGCTATGAATTTTTCAACAGGACGGTCATGTACGTATAAGATTTGTACCTCTGCTACAAGAATTATGTATAAACTACAACATGCAAACATCCTAACTGACTCAAAAAAAATCAGCGAATTGCCAACAGTTACACTCTAATTATTTAATGAGTACTCAAGGTCAGAGGTTCTGTGCTCCTGCTTTATTTTTGGAATTTGATATACTGTAGTAATCCCGTAAGGGAAATGATTTTATCTGCATTTGATCAATCCAAAGTGAGCATACACATAAGTAAGCAGTGACTACACACACACTCTGACCGCACACATCAGGGGTGCCCGGAGAACAGTTGGGGGTTAGGCGCCTTGATCAAGGGCACTTCAGCCATTGTATGCATTGGATGGGAAGGTGCTGCTCACTCCACCACACATTTTTTTCTGCTGGTTAAGACCAGTGACCTTTCGGTCCCATAGCTGCTTCTCTAACCATTAGGTTACGGCTGCCCCTTTATCATTGTTGCGTACCCTGGTTACCCTGCTTCTCCACAACATGCATACACAAGCTCATCCAGGGCAATCAACATCTACAGCACAAGGATTCTTTTGTCCTATATTCATTTACATTTCAAACGCAAATTTCAATCGCTCCTCGTATGTACAGTGCTTATATGGGATGTGACATATAAACACGTTGGCTTTAGATCCCAATCCAAAAGAAAACACGCAGGATAGTAGGGGTTGAAAGCTGTATGAAAATATGTTTTGCTTAAATCTCAGTGACTCCCAGATGACTTGTGCTGTAACAATAGCAGGATTGATGAGCGGGTGGACAGCGAACGATGCTTTTGCTTTTTAACCTCCTTTGTGTGTCCAGCTGTTTAGTCAATTTTTACTGTCAGCACATGTGTGCGCATGTTCTTGTGTGTGTGTGTGTGTGTGTGTGTGTGTGTGTGTGTGTGTGTGTGTGTGTGCGTGGGTGTGTGTGTGTGTGTGTGTGTGTGTGTGTGTGTCTTGGTTTAGTGCTATGAATCCCAGCTCACTGTTCAACGAAAGCATTCAGAGGTAATTCTACATCATTAGCATCCCATATGCACAACTTTTCAATTTTGCTCATTTTTTAAATTAAGCATTCCTTTTTTTTTTTGCGTGTTCATAATTCTTCACTTATTGCATGTTAGAGACACGTTATCAGAAAATAATCAACAACAGGGTGGCATAATGGAACATGATGTCCCCTGTATTATCATTTATTATTTTTCTAAACATCATACAGTAAACTCTTTTATTCCTCACTAACAATATCAGTTTTCTTTTGTGATTAACAATGTGAATATGTTGTTCTATCCTGTCCAAGTTCAGGAAAACCTTTGGGATCATTTCTGGTGACATTATGATGAGCTTTCAGACCAAGCGGTTCTAAGAACCTTTAAAGAGGAACTATGTCCTTGGAAATTTCCTGAAAACCAAAAACATTATCAAAATCACTGAAAGAGTAGCAGTATTGGTTATTCTTACACCATAAGGTATGTGACATGTAATATGTTTGAACGATACCAAACTATTTTGACATGAATGACCATAAAATAGCTCCATAGCGGGCAATTTTGATCCCTTGGATTACTCGCTGGGGCTTAACCAATGCACATCAACCATTTGTGACGTTGCCTGGGAAAATCATGGATAAGTCGCCGGCCGTAATTTTGTGCTGCGGGCTTGTAAATTGATGGAGTCAACAAATATTGATTTTTAATTTGTTTCATATTTGGAATGTTCAACTCTTTTTCTACTAAATTATCACATATTATTAATAAATGTAAAGTATAACATATAAATATGTTCTTGAAATCGTTTTCTATTGGGATTTCTTGGGAAACTAATAAACAGATGGGCTCGCTTTCCCCATCTTCCAAGTACTGTATTTCATTCCTTATCAGAGTCCTCAAAGGGGGAAGAACACAATGTTTGGGTTGTAAACAGACTTGAAGCCCGAACTGTACACATTACTGTTGTACTTGTCCGTGTTTTGACTTATTGATTCTGATTTAATTTGAAACCGCTGTTCCCAGTGCGATTTAGCCGTGACGAACATGATCAGAACCCCACTCATCTTCTACCGCCAGTCTAATCTTTAGTTGAACTTATTTTGGAAAGGATCTTACTTCTACTGTTCAACTGTGGATTTATTATTGCTCAGAGTTTTTTCACGAGGCCCCATTACTGCCGAGGGACTGTAAGCGTGCCTCCTATACACCAAAAAATAAAGCCGATCAGTGCACAGATTTCAAAGAGACGACCCGAAGCCGGGATTTTTATGGAAGCGGATTTCACCTCGCCAGAACTTACTGAGGCAGTGACAGACTATTTTGGAGATGACTATCACAAATTGAAGATTTTAGCAACGACGATGCAGAGGATCAACGTGTACCAGTGGGAAATGTTTCTGATGATGAACACATGGAACCTGGTCAGTGACCGTGGCTGTACACAAATTCACTGTCAGTGTGTGTGTGTGTGTGTGTGTGTGTGTGTGTGTGTGTGTGTGTGTGTGTGTGTGTGTGTACATGATTTCATGGATGTGTTTTTACTGGACGAAAATGAGCCTTTATATTTTCATGAATCTTAATTATAATATCTGTTCAGTGTGATTTCAGCGAACGGGGCTGTAGGTTATGTGATGCGTCAGTCTCGTTTGTTAGAGCAGATCTCTGTGGTGCTGAGGAGGAGGCAGCTGCTTCAGCACAAATGCAGAAAAACCAGATGTAAAGTTGTCTCTTCCCTTTTTATGGACCTGCAAACTGAATGATTTCCAAGTAGCAACTGAGTGTAACAAGGAACTGAGTGACTCTCCGATGTTCTCAGAGTCTTTTTTGATATTGTAATTCAGGTTTTATGCTCGGAATAATTCCAACAAAAAATTGAGCTGTTTCAATCTTTACAAATCTTTGACTTCAATTTTCTCAAAACTGGGTCAAATTGCTCGAGTCCAGACTTAAACGCATGTCTCTCAAAAAATAATAAAGATAATTAAAATCTGTATGTATGTCTCATTCAGAAGGATCTCTTCTTTCAAATACAATATTAACCTCAGTTTTTGACTTTTGACCCTTATCCAGGATTTTCCAATGTGGAGCAGTGGTGGCCTGGTGGTATAGGGTGCTGGATCGCTGATCTTAAGGTTGGTGGTTTGAGTCGTCGTCCCCCCCGCCCGTGCAGCTGACTGGGTTATCAAAGGCGGGCCATGTTTCTCACTGTCTATGGTGAGAGGTTCATGTAAAAGAACCATTGCTAACTTTCGTAAAGAGTAGCTGCAAAGCCGTCAGCATCTTTCTGTCCTTTGCTAAAGGGTTGTGTCAGGATGGGCATCCAAGGTAAAAAACCTGTGCCAAATCAAACTTGCGAATCAGATGAGTCACTGTGGCGACCCCTGAAAAAGGGAAAAAGCTGAAAGAAAAAGAAGAAGATCCAGGATTTTCCAATGCAGTGTCACATTTTCTCCCAGAAGTGGCCTAAACGCTGGTCTGATTGTCTAGAGCAAGTAAACAAGCAGCAAGCAACATTTTAGGTGATTAAACTATTGCCATACTTTTACTGGTTCCCTTTGGTGAGCCACTGCTTCTGCCGTTATCATCCTTTGACTTTTTATGAAGGAATTCCTCTAATAGCAGGTCTGGTTGAAGTGGCCTTTACGGACAATTGAATCCGAAAGTAAGCATCTTCAGAGTATGGCCTGTACTGATGTTATATAATATGTTTTGTGATTCCTGTGTTTGTTCATTTTGCAGTCGTATGCTTTGCATTCCGCCATTTACCTTAACATACACGAAAATAACATTCCACTGCCAATAATATGTTAAGTGTCTGCTGCATGCAGCCCAGCCAATAGGATAAAACAACAAATTTGCACCACTACCAGGACTGATACAGAAGAAGGCAACATCCCTAGTAGAAGTAGCAGAGTGGCCGCACTCATGAGTATGTGACAAGAAGAATGGACTGGCATTGCCTGATGGAACAGTGATGTCATACGTGATCATTTTAAAGCACTTCTATTACAAAATCTCTTCAGGTACATGCTAATCCTACCAGGTTTGTTAAGACACCCGACTCTGGTGAGGACAAGGTACATTCCGAGTTCGCCAATCCACAGAGCCAACACACAAAACCAGCTGATGTAAGATCACGATTAGCTAAAGCCAGAGAAGCTTTCTGTTCTCTGAGAAACATTTGGAAGTCAAACAAGATTATAGTTACCACCAAATTGAGGATATATAAAAGCAATGTCCTTGGAGTCCTCCTTTATGGATCAGAATCTTGGAAAGTTACACAGACCATCTGCAATATGATAGGAATAATAAAGTTAGTTGAACTAACCTACCTGGGCCAGCCTAATGCTCCCATGGTGGCCCAGTCTCCTCAAAGGCAGACACGGACTGATAGGGATTCTGGTCCTCGTCAGCCACCGACCAGGCCAGGTTACTTCTATGAGCATGGGTTTCGGCGACTTCCGGTGGTACCCCCCCGGCCTGGCGCCGCCAGCAGCTATTGCCACCAGACCAGATAATCCCTCTTCTTCTGATGGATTTTCAGTCCTCTGCCTTTCTTAGAACATCTTGCATACAACACACTGTTCATTTGATTGCCTTCTGTAACAAAGTTCCCAGATCCACCTGGCTGCCGTCATCAACTGTGGTATTGTTCCTGGATGACAGCTGTCACCAACTTATCTAATTTGCGTTGTGGGTCTGGAATCCTCTTGAAGCAGCCCTCAGTTGTTGCAGCAAAAAATTCAAGGTTCCACGTTGGGTTGCTAACCCTCCTCAGCTTATTTGCCTGGTCCCTTATGTAGATGTATTTCAGACCAAATGCCTCAGGAGAATACGCCGTATATACTGGTCAAATATCACCTCAAACGAAGACCTGTACCAACAAACCAACACCTGCCCACTATCCCAAGAGATAAAGAGGAGAAGATGGAGATGGATAGGACACGTCTGCAGAATGCATCCAGATTCCATCCCAAGAGTAGATATGAGATGGACGCCACCGGGGAAGAGAAGGAGAGGTCGACCTCTGGAAACCTTGAGGCGATCAGTAGAGAAAGAAATGAAGGAAGTAGGATGGACATGGGGACAGGTGCAGAGATGGGCACAAGACAGACAGCATTGGAGCTCTAAGGTGACGGCCTTATGTACAATCAGTACGAAGAGGACTAAGTAAGTAGTAATGGTTCCTGTTGACCTGTGATCATACCGAATTTGAAGTGGGGGCTAAAAAGGTCCCTGAAAACGTGGATATTTTAAACATAAAATCTTTCTTATTTCCGGCTGTGTGGACACAAAAAAAAAGGGAGTACTTCCTCCATCAGTTCTAAGAACTATGAAATGTTCCTTCAATCAGGAACCACCTGTAGTAGCTATAAACTACATTTCCCTTTAATTTTTTACTCTTTTGAAGTTAATAAACCTGATAGATCATACACCTTAAGATGTCCGGAAGACACTGGGAATTCCTCTCAGAAATATTTATAAACATTTCTTTTATAAAGCCTCATCATTTCAGGAGTTACACATTTTTAAAAAATGTTAAGGTGCCATGTCTGCTATTAAAGTGCTTGTGAATAAGCTGTTATTGGAAACAATAAAACACAAGAACAAGCGCATTACCATGATATGTACCTGTTGAAAATCGGACCAGGATTGTTTTACTTCATGCTCGTCTCCAGATGGTATTCTATCTTTCATGAAAAGCCAGAGAAACTGGGGATGGAGGGTGGGGTGGGGTGGGGGAATAACAAATGGACTATTTAGGCAAATGGCTCGATGGTTAGCACTCCCACCTCACAGCAAAAATGTTCTGGGTACAAATCTAATGGCTTAGAGGTGGCCTTCTATTTCGAGTATGTGTGGGTTTTCTCAGAGTACTCTAGTTTCCTACAACAATACAAAGACATGCAGTAGACTGATGACCTCACCCAAAGACAGCTGAGATTGGCTTTAGCTTCCCCTGCAACCTTGATAAATAAGAGAACACATAATAGAAAGCTTGGTGAAACAAGGAGTGAGTAAACTAATGAAAGGATGAAAAATTAATGACATTGATGAAATGAGATTGAATAGATGGATGGATGGATGGATGGATGGATGGATGGGTGAGAGAAGGGGTTAAAGGATGGGTGGGAAGATGGATGAATGGGTGGAGGAAAGGGTTAAAGGATGGTAGATAGACTAGATTAGATTCAACATTATTGCCATTACACATGTATAAAGCAAGGTGCACCAAGTGCAATATATACAGTATGTGCAGGAGGTACAATTAGAAGCAGTTATGTACACATAAGGGTTGTAAAAAGGTTGGAATGGTCATGTGCAGATTATGTACAAATAAGTTATATTGATGGATTGGTGGGTGGGTGGTTAGTTGTTTGGATGGATGAGTAGATAAATAAATGGTGTGATGAAGTGAGGAGAGATGGGTGAATGGATAGGAGAAGGGACGGATAGAAGAATGGGTGTATGGGTGGGTGAATGGATTGGTCAAATGAATAAGTAGATAAATAATGGTTTCATGAATTGAAGTGTAATGGATGAAAGGATGAATGGAGGCAGGGGTAAAAAGATGGGAGTATGGATGGACGGATGCATTGGATGGATAAGTTGATAAAGAAATGGTTTGATGAAGTGAGGGGTAGTGGATAGAGGGCGGCTTGTAAAGTTGGGTGTATGTATGAATGGGTTGGTGGGTGACTGCATGGACGGATGAGTAGATAAATAAATGGTTTAATGAAGTAAGGAATGATGAATAAAGAAGTGGATGGATGGATGGATGGATGGATGGATGGATGGATGGACAGCTGCATGGATGAATGTTTTGAAAAAAATAGACTGATCAAACAGAGTAAATGCATGGATGGATGGATAAATGGATGAACTAACAATCAAACAAGAAAGAAGCAAACAAATAAATAAACAGATGGGTGGATCTCAGAGGGAAGAATTAAACAGTTCCATTGTTCACATTCACAAACTGAGCATGGCTGCACCACTTTTTAACATTTTATGCACTCTGTTAATTACACTGTATGCTTATTATCTGCTTTGATTATTACAATGGTGCACATTTCCGTGTCCAATTCTTCGTCCCTAAACAGTTCTGGTCTTTTGACTGTATACTCAAATAATTGAGTTTCAATTCTTTAGGAGAGGAAGTTCAAAAGTTTGCTCCTTGGCCCAGTCTTCTTATTTCATGTTAAAAACCTCATTAAAGGATTTAGTCATTTCAAAACCTTCAGCACTTTCAGTTGTCTTATTTAAAAAGTACATTAAAAACTTGAACATATCAAAACTCTTAGGCAGAGTCCTGAGACAATGGGAATGTGTGTGTGTGTGTGTGTGGGGGGGGTGACTTTTACCTGACCTGAAATAGAAAATAATGACTTTTCCCAACAGATGGAGGAAAAATGAAAAGATGTTAAAATAATTAGAGGAAATGAGAGAAAAATAAAGGGTGGGTGGGTGTGTGGGGGTGTCAGAGTGAGTCCGATTTCTCTTTACTGAACTTCAAGTCCATACCTATAGATGTATCACTCACTCAGATCTTTTTAAGCCGCTACTGATTCTATTAGAGCCGGTACTTATCCTAGTTGACATTGGACAATGGTGATGTACACCCTGAACAGCTTACCAGGCCACTGCAGGGCACTTACAGATATATCACTTATCAAAAATCTATTTATCTATAATATTGTGGTCTGTAATATTTCAATAAATCTGGGTGTTCAGTGGCCACTGTCAACTGTTGTCACTGCTGCAGTTCACTGGGTTATCAAAGGCCGGCCATGTCTCTTACTGGCTGTGGTGTGAAGTTCATGTAAAAGAACCATTTGTGACTTTCGACAAGAGTAGCTGCATAGACGTCAGCATGTTTCTGCCCCGTGAAGGCCTTGCGAGCTGTCCAAAGAGTACTCTGCCCTCGGCCGGAATTGGCTGAGATAGGTGCCAGGTATCCCCGTGTCCCTAATTAGGATTAAGCGGTTCAGAAAATGGAGGATGGAGTGAAATATGTCAACAAAGTCTAGTCAACTTTTTTTAAAAATTAAATATCAAGATGGTACAGTTAGATAGGTGCTAACACCACTTAGCCACAAGTATGTCTCTGTTCACCAGGCAGTATAATTGAGTCTTCTTCTTTTCCTTTCTGCTGTTCCCTTCAGGGGTCGCCACAGCAAACCATCCGCCTCCATCTCACCCTGTCCTCTGCATGTTCTTCTCTTACTCCAATGACCTTCATGTCCTCCTTCACCACATCCATAAATCTCTTCTTTGGTCTTCCTCTAGGCCTTCTGCCTGGCAGTTCCAACCTCAGCATCCTACTGCCAATATACTCACTATCCCTCCTCTGTCCATGTCCAAACCATCTCAATCTAGCCTCTCTGACTTTGTCTCCAAAACATCTTACATGTGCTGTCCCTCTGATGTACTCATTTCTGATCCTATCCATCCTCGTTACTCCCAGAGAGAACCTCAACATTTTCATCTCCGCGACCTCCAGCTCTGCCTCCTGTCTTTTCCTCAGCGATACTGTTTCTAAGCCATACAACATCGCTGGCCTCACCACCGTCTTGTACACTTTTCCTTTCATTCTTGCTGACACTCTCCTATCGCACATCACACCGGACACTTTTCTCCAACCATTCCAGCCTGCCTGCACACGCTTCTTCAGCTCTTTTCCACACTCTCCATTGCTCTGGATTGTTGAGCCTAAGTACTTAAAATCCTCCACCTTCGTTATCTCTGCTCCCTGTAACATCACCGTTCCTCCTGGGTCCTTCTCATTCACACACATGTATTCTGATTTTCTGAGGCTAACCTTTCCAGGCATACCTCCACCTCTCTAGATTTTCCAGTATAATTGGGTCCCAGTAAAATAAAAATCTGGGAAGGTAAAGTGTGATGAACCACTGTCCCATCCTTGGAACTTAACTCCTAGTCACTTCATGCTACAGAAACTGGGGTTTAGCACCGTCCTGAAGAGTCAATAGGTCTGGGTGTAAAAAGTCCAACTGGCTTACCTTAATGCTTTAACACCTCAATTATTTTTTGAAGTTAAAAAAAAATCACTAGTTTTTCCAAATCAAAAAGGCCGAAAAAAACTCCTCGAACACATTTCTTTCAACAAAATTACAATAACACTACTACTAATAATAATCACATAATAACATATAATAATAACACATAAAACTCTCACAGGTTCGTGGACAATACAATCCTGCACAGTCAAGGTTGTCTCACAGCTGAGGCACGTGGGACCAAGCTGTGTTGCATCAGGCCACGCCACAACAAGTTTTGAACACGTCTTGAATGGCAGCAGTACAATGGGATCCCTCACTTTACGCGGTTAATTGGAACCGAGATCCCCACGCGACCATCGAAATTCGTGAAATAGGATCACCCACCCCCTCAACTGACCTATACGTGCATGTATATGTGTATATAATATCAATAAATAAATATTCAAAGCTATAAATGCTTATAATAACAATTAAACATTAAAAAATATCATAAGATATAAATAAAATATAAATATACACATACAGATGGTATTGCATGAGAAGAAGACGGCACACATGCGCGTGCACACACAGACACAACAATGTAACTAGTTTTGATGGGAGGTTTTGGGTTGTTTTTTGTTTTGTGTGTGTTTGGGATTTTTGTTTTTTTTTTGCATAATTGGCTTTGTTTTTGTGGCATTTTCCTTAACTTTCCTCCCAATTCTTAATTAATTTCCTTAGTTTTTAATTCGATGAATATTCATTCACTTATTTAAAAAAAAAAAAATGCGTGCACTGAAGCCGCATGAATTGAAGCGTGAAGTAGAGAGAGGTCCCTGTATTAGCATTTTTTGAAAGAGGACCATATGGTCCTGTTGGTCATTGAAGGGTTAAACAGAAGAGCACATATTGTGAAGTAGGATGAAACCTGAAAACCTGAAGAAAAATGAGGAATATTGAAGCACCAGAACCAGACAGTAACCCCAGCTCAGGATTAAACCATTAGCCTGCTTGCATTATTAATTATGTTCTAATATAATGAGATATTATATTCTATTTTTATTTAATATTTAATGACATTACTGATATCAATGATTAATTCTTGGATTTCTGATTTGAGAATAGATCGCCGCTTGATGGTGAAGTTAGGCGAGTTAAGCTGAGGTGCCAGTTAAAGTGTTCATTTAGTTCTGGGTTGTGTTTATTTCCGGCCTCGGGAGCGCGTGAGAGAGCTCACGTGTGTCGTCATGCTTTCAGCCCATTATAAAGCTGTGAAAGTTTTTTTTTTTCCTCCAAAGAGAAGTATTTAAAAGAGCACGGCGTGAGACCGGACCATTTTCTGCACCCATTTTGGTGCTTCAGGGAAATTTGTGAAAGGAGTGTAAAAAAAAAAAAAAAAAAAAAGACAAGAAAAGAAAAAGTGGGCAGGGAGTGCTGGAGGTTCGGCCCCGTGGCTCGTGTGCGCTCTCTCTCTCTCTCTCTCTCTCTCTCTTTGTATGTGCGTGCGTGTGTGTGTGCGTGTGTGTGTGTGTGTGTGTGTGTGTGTGTGTGTATGTGTGTGTGTGTGTGTGTGTGTGTGTTGGTGTGTTGGGGAACCCGGGAGTCATCCTCCATCAGTCTTTTTGCATCCGTGTTTTTAAAGAAGGGAGGAAGGAATGAAGAACTAAATAAATAAATAAATAAATAAACACACTAACAAATAAAAACGAGATGCGACGGCTGGTGCGGTGAGGATTCAGTGGCGGTCACCTGCCGCGGGGACAGCATGGGAGTGCTGAGCGCAGACCTGCGGGTCACCCTGCAGATTCTGCCCGGCTTCTTCTCCAACTGCCTCTTCTTCGTGCTCTACGACTCCGTGGTGCTCGTGAAGCGCGTCGTGTCGCTCGTGAGTCTGTCGTGCGGCGGCGGCGGCGGCGGAGGCGCGTGGCAGCAGCGCATGCTCACTTCGGCCGGCGTGCGCTCGATCTGGAACAGCTTTCTGTTGGACGCCTATAAGCAGGTAAGCGAGTGAGCGTGCACGCGCAGATCAACAGCTGCATTCATTCTCCACACGCGTAATACATCATCAGTAAAGAAGTGCACTCAAGAGTGTGCGTAAAAAAAAAAAAAAAAGTTTTCGAAGGCATGAATTCTGTAACTATTGACATTTATGAGTATTCACACTGATCTTACAGTTCCAACAGGTGCTTTACAAGTTGTAAAACATCTCGGATTGATTTGCCAATAAAGTGTGCAAATAATAATTAAAAAAAAAAAAAAAGGTTCCAGCATTTCGCTGTATTCTAATATCCTGAGACTCTATTGCAGGGGATTCCTCACAATCCAGCATAGTTAATCTTCATCATCCTGGATCTAGACTAGTTCTAATCCAAAGATGAGTGATAGAAAGTTGCAGTATTTTGCAAAGCATTGCAAACAACTGTTCACACCCATCGTCCATAATGCTCCAAACATCTCTTTACAAACATCTCAGTACGTAGATGCATATCATTTTAATGTTCAGATATTTGGATAATCTTTTGGAATTTAGATTTATTGTGGCCGGTACACAATATTTCATATTATTTGGATTTAAACCTCTTTTTTCACATAAAAAAAAAAAAAAAAATTGTTCCTGAAAGAAATGTACTGGAAATGTCCAGGTTTCGCTGCACACTGTAAATAACTTGTGTTTATGGTAATGGGAACAAAGTTAACTGAGGCACACAGCAGTTTCAAAGGGCACACAGCAGTACATCATGCTAACAGCATCCAGGTCTGGATTTAGTTTTATTTTATATTATTGCTTTGAATTTTTTTATGATTATTATTTCAGTGTAATAGCATTTTAAAGCTGTTTACAGTAGCACGTGATACTGAACAAAAGTCTAAGTTGTATGAAAAAAAATGCTGTGAAGCCTTTAAAAACAACAAATTTACAACTTTAAAACTATACAACAACATTAAATGGCATAGTACTGTATATAAAAATAAATCCAGAGGTCTAGGTTGTGTTAATGGTTTTGTACTACTATAGTAACCTGGGTTTACATTGAGACCATAATGTCCACGATCTGCATGATTTGTGTGAATCGTGATGTGTGTACGAGGTCATAGGCTCAAATGCTGACCCTCTTGCAGGAAATTTGTGGAATCGTGATACTATTTATGCTAGTTTAATTTGATCATGATGATTTGATTCCAGTCGTTTTGCCACGCCGGTCAGATGATTTGATGCCACTATGCTAACTAATATTTTAGTAGAGCTTAACAGACCATAACAGGGTGTAACCGACTTTGATATGCCATTGTAGGAGATCTAGAAGAACTTGCAAACACAATTCCATCAAGTTTCATCTCTTGGATGCATCCTGCCTCCTTTGTATACTGAAATCATGCTCCAAGTCTGGCCATAAATCATGGGGCTCCAAGCTTTTTTGAATTGTGTAGATCATGGACACTGTGGTCTCATTGTAAACCCAGAGTTACAACTTACTGACTAAAAAGAAAGCAACCTGTGATCTACAAAAGCCAAAGCAAGCTGTGTGCTTTGTGAAAATGTTTCTGAAATTATGAAGCAATATATATATATATATATATATATATATATATATATGTATGTATATATATATATATATATATATATATATATATATATATGTGTGTATATATGTGTGTGTATATATGTTGTATATATATATATATATATATATATATACATACATATTGTATGGTAAAGTCTGTTGGGTGTGAGCCATAGCGGCTCATCAGGCCGGTGCTTATCCCCGGTTTCTGTAGCGTGAAGCAACTTCGAGTTCAAGTACTCCTGGATGGGACGCTAGTCCATCACAGGTTACCTTCCCAGTATATCTTTACTGGTACCCATTTATACTCCTGGGTGAACAGAGGCACACTTGTGGTGTGTGTGTATATATATATATATATATATATATATATATATATATATATATATATATATATATATATATATATATATATATATAGGGGCAGTGGTGGTCTAGTGGATAGGGCGCAGGATCCTAAAGTTGGGGGTTCGAGTCTCCACACAGTTGTCACTGTCCCCCCAGTGCAGCTAACTGGGTTGTCAAAGGCGGGCCATGTCTCTCACTGTCTATGGTGAAAGGCATGTAAAAGAACCATTGCTGACTTTCATAAAAAGTAGGCGGCAAAGCCGTGAACGTGTTTCTATAATCACCTTGTTAAGAGAGAGGTTGTGACAGGAAGAGGCATCCGGTTTCAAACCTCTGCCAAAACCAAAAGGTGCGAATCAGATGGTTCGCTGTAGTGATAAATGGAAAAAGCCGAAAGGAAGAAAAAAATATATATATATATATATATATATATATATATATATGTGTGTGTGTGTGTGTGTGTGTGTGTGTGTGTGTGTGTGTGTGTGTGTGTGAAAGATCTTTATTAGTGTGGGTGGTGGGTGTGTATAAGAGTTGAAATTACTTTTGGATCTCACAGTAATTGTAGGCACTTTAAAGGAACACCACACACAGCTTTACAGGAATATGATACACACTAAAGTGAGAGCGACCACAAATCGTGCTGTGTTTATTCCTGACAGTGTAGGATACTCATTCAACTTTGAGAACCACTGTTCAACTTCAGTGCTGTCCATTTCCATTGTTGATTGATACCTAGAACCTAGAACATCACTTTTCAAACTTTACTGAGTTCTATCACATATACAGTAGTATGTATTGAAGAGTTCTGACACTGACTTGTAGACTAGTAGAGTTCTTTGACTGGCCACAGTGAGTTGAGTTGAATCCAATCCTTAATAACTCAAAATTGCACCAATGTGGGGCTCTTTGCTATTGGTGGAAAATTTCAGAAATAAAAGCTGTGTAATTTCATATTCATGTGAATCAATGGGAAACCCATCAGCTACTGTATGAAGCACTGACATGCAAATATAAGTATAGTTTACCTATAACTGAATGTGAAGAAGCTCTTCTGCTCCTTGAAAGGTTAGATAATTCCTAAAAGATGCACCGTGCATGGTTTTCCAGGTAAAAAAAAAAACCTTTAATGGTACCATGTGGGTGAAGAGGAAAAGCAATGAGTGGCAGAGAGAGAGTGCAGGCTGAGGAGTTTGACATGTTTTATGTAAATGCTCCATGGCTCACTGGCACGCATGACTTCGGGACTCTGATGGTGACCTTGAAGTAATAAGCTTTGATTTAATAGTAATTTAATGGACATAATGAACTGCACGTAATCTTGTAATTATAATGCTGTAATTATACAGCTAAGTTATAAAATATTTCAGTACAGTCTCAGAAAAAATTGTGCAGTTTTTAGTACTAAAGACTTCCTCATTAGTAATGCTGTATAGTCATGCATGCACCTTTGTATCCTTGATATATCTGAAAAAGTGAACCGTATGGATAGATATATACTTTATTAATGTATTAATTAATATATCATCCATTTATTAACGTGTACCTTTTGAAGAGATGCCCTGTAGATAATTACCTTTTAGAGCAATGCGCAGACAATAAAAGCTTGTGGGTTACACCCGAGTGACAAGGAAAGGGTTTTAACCTCAGCCAAAGAGATTATATTATACTCTCTGTTTGTGTGTTTGTTTGTTAACAGAATTACACAACATATATGTCCAGATTTTTATGAAATTTTGACCAGATGTAGTGCTTTGGACAAGGAAGTTGCCATTCGATTTTGGAGATAATGCAGATAAAATTCTTGATCCATGACATTTTACATTAACATTGTGAAATCGGATGATTTGTTTCATTTGGGGATTTCCCGGTGAAGGTGTGTACTCTTCAGGTGTGCTTGTTTTTTTTTGTTTTGTTTTGGTAGAGCACACAATAATTCAGAATGTAGAGAACATCCATGGCTGTTTTTCTCTGTTCTGAATTTCTGTGCACTTTAACAAAACAAAAAAACAACCCCGCCCCCAAAACAAGAGCACATCCAGAGCATCCTGTATATCTCCAATCCCCCACACATACAGAAATAAAGGTATCAAACTGTACTATTCCTCATATTTAAGGTGATACCATTGAGTCAAGTGATACCATCAAGGGCAGTGGTAGCCTAGTGGTACTGTATATGGCACTGGATCGCTGATCCTAGCGTTGAGGATTCGAGTCCAACTCTCCACAAGGTTGCCACTCTCCCCTCCAGTACAGCTAATTGGGTTATCAAAGGCCGGGCATGTCTCCCACTGTCTGTGGTGAGAGGTTCATGTAAAAGAACCATTGCTGACTTTCGTAAAGAGTAGCTGCATAGCCGTCAGTGTGGTTCTGCCCCTTGCTAAAGGGTTGTGTCAGGAAGGGCATCCCACATAAAAACCTCTGCCAAATAAAACATGCAACGATTTGCTGTGGCAACCCCTGAGAAAAGGGAACAGCTGAAAGAAGAAGAACCATCAAGTCTATATTTTTTGACTTTAAGCTAATACTGCTACAGTTAAACAATTTAGACTCTGAAGTAAAGAATCCATAGAGTTTGGTGCATTTGGTCAAGAACATAATCAAACTTGAATGAACATGAAGCCCATCACCGAGGGTGGATGGAGAAATCACAACAAACACTTTTATCGATTCATAGTTATTTCATTTATCAGCTGTTACACCAGACCAGAACTTTGTGTGAGTGGTTTGCGATAAGCATTTTCAACTTCCTTCAAAGCTTTCGTGGAATTTCTGGTAGGCTGGACTGGATAACCATTTGGTTTGTGTTTGAATTGCTGCACATGATATAAAATGTAAATCGATTTCTGCTTGTTGGACAAAGATAAATCCATTCAGTAGAAAGAACGATGAACTTTGATCACCAGACAGTCAATGAACTCACAGGACGATGGCCTTTAAATTTGTTGTAAAAGTCTGGTTCTCTGTGGATGTTACTTTTTAACCTGGGCTTGCAGAGTGATTACCTAACAGACTGTAGTAAGTTGTATCCGTGCCAAAATGAATACTTTCAGCAGCCTCTGCAGTTAAAGACTGTCGGGTCTTTATTGCATCAAATTCCCCATGTGATGAGTTGATGGTGGGAACAATGAACCTGAGCCAGGAGAAGACAGACTTTGGTTTTTAATACGCACTGGATCAGGATAAAACATGTCCAGTAGTTTATCAGTTCTTTAGAATTGTTCATCACCGATGTCACCTCAACACTTTTTCATTACAAATCATGATGTACATTAAGCTCAAAGCTGGTAGATACAGTATATTTATTTTTTAATGTGAACTAGATATAGATTAAACAAGAGCTCTGAGAGAATGCAAACCCCTGCCAAGTACAGTCAACATCCATATAAAACATAAGTGCAAAAAAAAAAAAAGCTTTAAAAATTCACGGTTCAAGAATATTATAGTTTTCAATCAAAGCTCACCTTTGGGAGAAAATTTATGAGAACTCACATATAACTTTTAATGTGATCCTTCTAACAATCGCCCACATAAACTGACTAATACATAAATACTACTACTCGTAATACTAGTTATTATCATTAATTGATTGATTGATTGATTGATTCATTCATTGATTGATTAATTAATTAATTAATTCTGAAAAGCTTAACCCTACTTAAGGTCACAGGGAGGCTGGAGCTCATCTTAGCCGACTTTTGGTGAGATCAGAGTTCACCCTGAACAGCTCACCAGGTCATCATAGGGCCATTCATACTTGCACTCACACCTACGGGCAATTCGGAACAGAAAATTAGAATTCTAAATTAAAAATTATAAAAATAAATGAAGAGCAGTGGTGGCCTAGTGGTATAGGGCGCTGGTTCACTGATCCAAAGGCTGGGGGTTCGAGTCCCACTCTCCACAAGGTTGTCACTGTCCCCCCTAATGCACCTAACTGGATTATCAAAGGCCGGCCATGTCTCTCACTGTCTATGGTGAGAGTTTCATGTAAAAGAACCATTGCTGACTTTCGACAAGAGTAGCTTCAAAGCCGTCAGCTTGTCACTGCCTTGCGATGGCCTGGTGAGCTGTCCAGGGTGTACTCTGCCCTCGCCTGGAGTCGACTGAGATGGGCGCTAGCCTCCTCATGACCCTAACTAGGATTAATCGGTTACAAATGAACTGAGCTGAACGATGAATGAATAATAATACAGTATTAATCTTCCTGCTTTTGACTGCTCCCTATCGGCGTCTCCAAAGCGGATCATTCTTCTCCATCTCTCCCTGTCCACTGCATCCCTTTCTGCTCAATCAATCACCTGCATTTCCTCTCTCAACACAATGTGTTCATGGCCTTCCTTTTCTCCTCCTACCAAGCAGTTAACTAACATTTAATCTCTTATTTTGTCCATTCTTTTTAATCCCAGAGAAAATCACAGCAGCTTCATCTTCATCACTTTCAGCTCCGCCTTCCTTCTTTTTGTCAGCACTACAGTTTCCAACCTGTACAGCACAGCTGGCCTCACTACCCTCTTATAAACCGTTTGCTTCACTCTTCCAGATAACCTTCTATCACAAATCACTCCAACCACTCTCCTCCACCCATTCTACCCTGCCTACCGCACGCCTCAATGCTGTCACACTGTCCTCATACATATTCTGTACCACTGTCACATACTTCTCTGCTACTTCTGACATCAGAACACAGTACCACAAGGCCTCTCCTGGCACTTTGTGGTACACTTTCTACAAATCCACAAATACGCAGTGCAGCTCCATCTGTCCTTTCCTATAATTCTTCATTAACATTCTCAAAGCAAATATGGCATCTGTGATGCCCCGCCATGGCATGAAACCATACTGCTGCTCACAGATCACCACCTCTACTCTCAGCCTGGATTCCAATAATCTTTGTCATGACTCCACCTTGTGACTCATCACATTTATATGTCTGTAGTTACTGCAACTCTGCACTTCTCCTTTGTTCTTGTAAATTGTTACAGGAACACTTCTCTGCCACTCCTTACGAAACACCCTGGGTAAAAGTTCTACAATCTTCGTAGTATATGTACAGTATATCTGCTTTATCTCCTGAACATTGATTTGCCTCCGATGGTATATCATCATGGCCAAGTGAGTTTCCACTCTTTATCCTCTTATAGCTGCTCTCACGTCATCCTTGCCCATACCATTGCACCTCCTCCAAATATCTCTCTCAGTTTCGTCATTCATCAGCTTTCCATAGTGCACGTATACTCTACTCACTTGTCAGCACATTGAAATGTGCGTTCTTCATCACCATACCATCACCTGCTTGATTCCTCAGCCTGGCCAGACATAATGACACTTCTCTTTCAACTCATGATACCCCTCTTCCTTAGCTCCTGTCTCTTCACCTTGCACTACATTTCTTTGTACTGTTGTCCTTGTTCTTTATCTCTCAAAGTGTCCCACTTCTTTTTCACTAAACTATTCCCCATGATGTTTTCCTAAACCCGACTCTGAATTTAACCCATCCAAAGTGAGCACATGCACGTGAACAGTGAGTCCACACTCTTGGACCGCACACATCAGGGGTGCCTGGAGAGCAGTTGGGGGTTAGGTGCCTTCCACAGGGGAATTCAGCCATGAATGTGGAGGACGAAAAGGTGCAGCTCTCTCTCTCTCTCTCTCTCTCTCTCTCTCTCTCTCTCTCTCTCTCTCTCTCTCTCTCTCTCTCTCTCTCTGCCCCACATTTTTCCTGCTGGGTCAGGAATTAAACAAGCAACCCACCCACTGTTCCAATCCTTGACACTTTAACTGCCCATCACTTCCTCACCATCTTTATTCCTCTCACTAATATGTCCATTGATGACAGTTTTAGTCACCACGTTTTTGATCCTGGGAAACACTTCACCCACTTCCTCTAGCACCAAATGTCATCATTCTCCTCCCCATCACACCTATTTGTAGGGCAAATGCACCAATGACATTCAGTATCATTCCTTCCATTTCTAGCTTGACACTCATCACTCTGTCAGACTATCTTTTCACGTCCAACACATTCCTGATGAGCTCCTCCTTCTGGAACACCCTACACCAGTGTCAAACTCACGCCACGAAGGGCCGTGTGGCTGCAGGAATTTGTTTCAACTAAGCAGAAGCATACCTGACTAGGCTCATTTAATCTGAACTGAGTCTTCAGGCAGTTTATTGGTCAGTCTCTGTACAGAGCACACAGATTGACAAATCAACTGCCTGAAGACTCAAATTAGTTGATTAAATATGTCAAGTCAGGTGTGCTGCTGCTTAGTTGAGAAAAAAACTCCACTGTTCCCCAAATGGCCCTATTTCTTTCCTACCTGGTCTCTTGTACACATGTATTTACCTTTCTCTGCCATATATATTAGCCATCTCTCTCCCTTTATCAGTCATCGTGCCAACATTCAAAGTGCCTATTCTGACTTGAACATGCTTAACCTTTCTCTTGTCCCTCTGGTTGAGTTTTCCATCCATTTCTGCATTCCCTTAGCCCAACAGTAGCCCAGGTTCCATTGCTACCTTGCTGAATAACAGTATAGGTGGTGTTAATTTTAACTCGGCCCTTGGATAATTCAGTAAGAACAGTATGCTTTATATCAACATTTAATTGGACATAAGGTTTATCCTGGGTGCTCTTCCTGATGCAACCCCCCCATTTAGTGAGAGACATGGCCAGTAATACAGCTCCTTACCACTAGGCCACCACTGCCTCATAATGATGATGATGATGATAATAATAATAATAATACTTATTATTATTATTATTATTATTATTATTATTATTATTATTATTATTATTATTATTGTTATTATTATTATTATTATTATTATTATTATTATTATTATTATTATTATTATTGTTATTATTATTATTATTATTATTATTATTATTATTATTATTATTATGTGGCACAGTGATGCAGTGTCCACCTCAAAGAAAGAACACCCTGTGTTTGAATTCCAGGCTTGGCAAGGCCTTACCCATATGGAGTTTGTAAGTTCTCACACTTCTTGCATGGAGCACTCTGGTTTTCTTCTAGAGTCCAAAGACATGTACCCTATGCTACTACATTCTTCCAAATTTGCTAGGTGTGTGAGTGTAAATGGTTGTGGTGTAGGTATTAGCCCTGTAATGGATTAGTGAGCTGTTCAGGGTGTATCCATCCTTTGCCCAGAGATGGCTGAGCTAGGCTTCATCCTCCCCCACAATATTAGTACAGCAAATGAATGAATGAATAATAAATCAAAGAATAAAAATAATCTCTGTGTTGAATTTGATTGTTTGAGGTATATCGCCATAGTTACTCTTTCAGTTCAAGCAGGCTAGCTGTACTAGCTGGACTAGCTGTATACAGTAAACTTCCTGGAGTAGCCAATGATCTGTGTGACTTCCTCACATGCTTGTTTCCTTCACCAGTGTCTCTATTCATGTTCAATGAGTGGTTAGATACATGAATTGAAAACAGGAAAATAAAGAAAGGTAAGACTACCAGTGTTTACAGTGTAATGCCTAATTAGCACAGAGTGAGAGAAAATTAAATAAATTATCAAGCAGCACACAGATATCTGGTGAAAGACACAATTTAGGAATCTGTTTTAATACTAAGGGTCTATTTAGTCTTTGATCACTACAGCAGACAAAACACTTGGCACTCTTGGTGAGAACAATAATGCACTCTGTTTGTTTTTTTAATTTTTGAGGGATTTAGGAAGGATGTCGATAGCTAAAGTAACTTGTAGAACGCATATAAATAATGAAACTTCTGAGGAAAAGTTCACCAGGCTGACAAGAACAAGTCGGTTGATCACAAGATACACAGTAAACACAATTATCCGTCTTTTCTTGAAACTAGCTTTCCATATGCTGTATTGTAAATGTTGCTTTGTCACTGAAACCATGACAAAAAAAAAAGTAAACCAGTGCTGAATAAAATTTAACTATGTGTTTACAGGTGAAATTGGGTGAGGCAGCACCAAACTCAAAAGTGGTGAGGGTTCCTGGGATCTCGAGCTGTCAGTGGCGCATCGAGGACAGAAAAATGAAGGATGAATGTCACCTGCTGGACTTCGAATCATCCGATCGACCCTTGGTGGTCAACTTTGGCTCATCCAGCTGACCTCCGTTTGTGAACCAGATGCCGGCCTTCCGGAGACTGGTGGAGAACTTCTCGGACGTGGTGGATTTCCTGCTCGTCTACATCGATGAAGCTCACCCATCTGATGGATGGGCAGGCCCACCCATGGAACTTTTCCCATTTGAGGTGAAGAAACACCGTAGCTTAGAGGAGCGCATGGTGGCGGCGCAGAGGTTCGTCGAGCATTTCGCTCTGCCTCCACAGTGCCGCCTGGTGGCTGACTGCATGGACAATAACACCAACGTTGCATACGGTGTCTCCTATGAAAGAGTTTGCATCGTACAAAAGAATAAAATCACTTATTTGGGAGGGAAAGGTCCATTTTTTTACAACCTGAAAGATGTACAGAACTGGCTCGAACGGAGCTACGGGAAGCGGTAATCTTTTGATAAGCAGTAGAATATTTTTTTAAGGAAATGTTAGAAAGATGTTTCTTTTACTCCTCTACTGCCTGGAATGGCACGGTGAACTCGCTGGAAGTCGTCTAAATTCTCTGAAGATCATCAATGTTCAACAAGTTTCCTGTGTGGAATCCAAACATTCCCTTCGAAAAGAAAAAAAAAAAAGGTTAGGAGACTGAAGCATGCATTGCACTTTGACTTTTATACTTTGATAGGATGTCTCTGACAACAAACCTTTGTATGCACTATAAACACCTACAAACACTATCAGTAACCATGTCATTTGCATTAATAATAGTGTTACAGCATTTAATCTTTTTATATCAATAACATGCAACACTTTGCAAAACCAAATGGCCACATCCCAGAAGAAAGCACAAGTTCCCACCGACTGATATACAGAAGAAATATAATTTATTTTTTTTCAATGTTCATGTGTTCTTTAAAATCTGTATAATGTTTACATCTAGCATTATTTTTCCAGTGTTTGAAGTTAACCATCGCAGATGTTACTCACTATTATAACCATATTATCAGCTTTGGCATGCCTGAATAATGCTTGCACACATCTTCCCCAGTGTTTAATGAAGTCTAAAATTAGCTAAAACCCAAATGCACCAATTTGTTTCACAGTTTGTCCCTAATGTTCTGCACAGGACCCTTTTAGGAAGCCACAATACCTGAAAACACTAATAACTTTATATATATATATATATATATATATATATATATATATATATATATATATATATACATATATATATATATATATATATATATATATGTATGTGTGTGTGTGTGTGTATATATTATATATATAGATATTATATATATATATATATATATATATATATATATATATACATATATATATATAAAATGAGTGTTGAAAGATATATTTGGAAATACAGTTTCTATGAAGGCCAGCTATACTACAAAATAAAACACTTAAAACTTCCCAAGACATTATACACTATGTTTATATACCTTATATACATTCATGAGCTTGATTGTTGGAAATGTATTAGCTTATATTTAAGGTACTTTCCAAACTTTATACACTTTTTGGTTGACGACGTACAGTACACACAGCCTATATACACACTTTTACTTATAGTCTTGGTTAAAGTTAACTGTTAAAAGTCCTTATAAATGTCTTAAGACTGTACATCCCTCAACATGTTGCATTTCTTAACAATTTATATCAATTCCCTCTTCCCTTACAAAATATTTACAGAATATGTGCACAGAGTAAAATTTATAGCTGAACACATTCAAAAATATTTTTATATATAAAATAAGGCATATAAAAAACCCACAAAGGTTGCTATAAACCATAGTGCAGACAAAATTATAAAGCATCTAGAATTATTTTGTTATCGTATAGCATGTCCTGAATGTATTTATGGCCTTTATAGAGATTGCTGTAAATTTGTAACAAAAAAAAACCCTGTTGTTTATTATCACATCACTTTGCTGATTATCTTTAAAATAGCACTAATTTAAAAAAAATGTATGTATTATATGTTTTGGTGAAAGAAGAAGAATTCATGTTTCTATCGAATGAGATTTTCTCATAAAGTTTTGCTGAAATATGGCATTTTAAAGGTAATTATTTATGGCCACACACACACACACACACACACACACACACACACACACACACACACACACACACACACACACACACACACACACACACACACACACACACACACACACGCACACACACCTACAGATGCTCATTTTTGTCAAAGACAAACCGGTGTGTGAATGAAGGCCACTGACGAAAGGATCCCGCGTTCCTGTCTGTGGTTGGATGGAACATCACACCTCTTTATCCGGATCTGAAATGAGCGTTAACGTAGATACACCAAATCAGCTTTCATAACTGTTACTAGTTGTTTTTCTAGTTTTACTAGCTTTACTAGTTTTGTTCCTCTGACAGACGTTATTCAACCAGCTACTTTACTTCAAATATACAAAAAAATAAAGCTCAAACCTTTGCTTCTAACTCTGAGTGTTTATTTTTTTTCTTCATTAGATCTGGAAGTTCTTGAAGAAGTTGAACTTTCACTGATAATGGATGAGTGCAGGAAAAGTTCAAAAGTTAAGTGATTTCTCTGAGTTCCTATGAATAATGAAATCAAGAGAAGCAAAAATGCCAACAACATAAGATCTGAAGGGTGGAGTAGGAGCACATGTGTTCGTGTGTGTAGGTGTGTTTTTCCATTTAAACTATGCCTGCAGGCATGCTCTTGGTGATGAGTCTGAACATGTGCAACACCATATGAAACGGTGCGATGTCGAGTCTTCTGGCTGAACTTTTCCACCTCTGAAGCTGCCAAATAGCCTAAAGACTGAAGGCTTTAGGGAGAATGTGTCCCACGGAAACTCTGTGTAACACAAACCCCAGTTGAGGCTATACGTTGTTTATCAGAGCGGAACCGGTATGCTGGAATAGCAGAGGATTTTATTCATGGTGCTGGAACGTGCTGAGTAGTGTCACTGCCAGCATCACGGATAAAGGTGGTAGTAGAGTCAGGGTTCAAAAAAAAAAAAAGCAATCCATGACAGACTCTCACACTGTACGTTTTAGGAACATAAACCCACACTGGACAGATTCCTGATTTTCTTCTGACCCCCTGAAGCGAGGAGGGGGAAAACCTACTCCAATTTATTTTGTTACAGCAGAGCAGTAGAGACATAAAGCAGCGTAATGGCCAGAGCCTGCCAAAACACTCGCTATAAATTAAAACAAAATGTTTCTGCAATGTTTAAATGGAAGACATTTTTTTGTCCTAATGTATATACCACACTGTTTGATTTGGATTGCTGACATCTTACTAAACCTAAATCATTCCTGCTATCAATATCGCTCAGGAATTAACTCAGACTCTCCCTGGGAGATGCTCAAAGTTATAATCACTCCTACTCCACCCGTTGTGGGAATCTTTTAGGAAGTCCCCAGACAATGGAAAGAGTTTGGAAAGAATAAGGAAGTCTATGTCTATTCAGGCTTTTTTTTTTTTCACATACACTAATGTTAATATTTTAACTTTTTAAACATGTCACAGAAAATGTGTCAAGGCAACCCTTATGTACAGGAACACCAACACACCATTTATCCAATCAGCAAATCATATGTAAATGCAGCTCTGAGGGGGGGCACAAACAGATGCCCGCCCTCACGCCGGTCCCAAGCCCAGATAAATGCAGAGGGTTATAGGTGTGTGTATATATATATATATATATATATATATATATATATATATATATATATATATATATATATATATATATATATATATATATATATATATATATCTTCTTCTTCTTTCTTTTCCTTTCGGCTTTTCCTTCAGGGGCTGCCACAGCTGGAATCATCTGCCTCCATCTCACCCTATCCTTTGCATCTTCTTCTCTTACACCAACGACCTTCATGTCCTCCTTCACCACATCCATGAATCGCCTCTTTGGTCTTCCTCTCAGACCTTTGCCTGGTAGTTCCAGCCTCAGCATCCTATTACCAATATACTCACTATCCCTCCTCTGTACATGTCCAAACCATCTCAATCTAGCCTCTCTGACTTTGTCTCCAAAACGCCTTACATGTGCTGTCCTCTGATATGCTCATTCCTAAACCTATCCATCCTCAAGTTACTCCCAAAGAGAACCTCAACATTTTCATCTCTGCTACCTCCAACTCTGCCTCCTGTCTTTCCCCAGGGCCACTGTTTCTAACCCATACAACATCCTTGGCCTCAACACTGTCTTGTACACTTTTCCTTTCATTCTTGCCGATACCCTCCTATCACACATCACACCGGACACTTTTCTCCAACCATTCCAACCTGCCTGCACACGCTTTCTTCACCTCTTTCCACACTCTCCATTGCTCTGGATTGTTGAGCCTAAGTACTTAAAATCCTCCACCTTCCTTATCTCTGCTCCCTGTAATCTCACCGCTCCTCTTGGTCCTTGTCATTCATGCACATGTATTCTGTCTTACTGAGGCTAATCTTCATTCCCTCCTTTCCAGGGCATACCTCCACCTCTCTAGATTTTCCTGCACTTTTTCTCTGCTCTCACTACAGATCACAATGTCATCTGCAAACATCATAGTCCATGGGGAATCTTGTCTAACCTCGCCTGTCAGCCTGTCCATCACCATAGCAAACAAGAAGGGGCTGAGAGCTGACCCTTGATGCAGTCCCACCTCCACCTTGAACTCTTGTGTCACACCGACAGCACACACCTCACCACTGTCTTACATCTCTCATACATGTCCTGCACCACTCTAACATACTTCTCTGCCACTCCAGACTTCCTCATGCAATACCACAGTTCTTCTCTCTCGCACCCTGTCATATGCTTTCTCCAGATCCACAAAGGCACAATGCTGCTCCTCTGACCTTCTCTGTACTTCTCCATTACCATCCTCAAGGCAAACACTGCATCTGTGGTGCTCTTTCTTGGCATGAAACCAAACTGTTGTTCACAAATGCTGACTTCTGCCCTTAGTCTAGCTTCCACTATTCTTTCCCATAACTTCATCGTATGGCTCATCAACTTTATCACTCTGCACATCTCCCTTGTTCTTAAAAATGGGCACCAGCACACTTCTCCTCCATTCCTCTGGCATCCTCTCACTCTCTAAGACCTTGTTAAATGTTCTTGTCAGAAAATCTACTGCTACCTCTCCGAGAGACACTTCCATACCTCCACGGCTATGTCATCAGCACCAACTGCCTTTCCATTCTTCATCCTCTTCAATGCCCTCCTCACTTCACCCTTACTAATCTTTGCTACTTCTTGGTCCTCAACAGTCACCTCTTCTACTCTTTTTTTCTCTCATTTTTCTCATTCATCAGCTCTTCAAAGTACTCTTTCCATCTTCCCAGCACACTTCTGTCATCAGTCAATACATTTCCTCTCTGTCCTTTATCAATCTAACTTGCTGCACGCCCTTCCCATCTCTATTTCTCTGCTGTGCCAACCTGTATAAATCATTTTCTCCTCCTTATTTTCCAACCGAGCATACAAGTCATCAAACGCGCTTGTTTGGCCTTTGACACTGCTACCTTTGCCTTACGCTGTGTCTCCCTGTACTCCTGTTTACTCTCTTCGGTTTTTCAATGTCCCACTTCTTCTTAGCTAATCTCTCTTCCTTTGTACACACTCCTGCACTTCCTCATTCCACCACCAAATCTCTTTATCTACTTTCCTTCCAGATGACACACCAAGTATTCTCCTACCTGTCTCCCTGATCACATTAGCTGTAGTTGTCCAGTCATCTGGAAGCACTTCCTGACCACCCAAAGCCTGTTTCAACTCCATCTTGAAGACAACCTGACACGCCTCTTTTCAACTTCCACCACTTTGTCTTCTGCTCTGCCTTTGCCTTCTTCACCTTCCTCACCATCAGCATCATCCTGCACACCACCATCCCTATGCTGTTTGGCAACACACTCACCCACTACTACTTTGCAGTCACTGACTTCCTTTAAATTACATCGCCTGCACAAGATGTAGTCTACCTGTGTGCTCCTACCTCCACTTTTATAAGTCACCCTATGCTCCTCTCTTCTGGAAGAAAGTATTCACCACAGCCATTTCCATCCTTTGCAAAATCTACCAACATCTGTCCTTCATGTTCCTGTCCTGGATACCAAACCTACCCATCACTTCCTCGTCCCCTCTGTTTCTGCACCAACATGTCCATTGAAATCTGCCCCAATGACCACTTCTTTCACCTCTGGGGGTACTCTGCATCACTTCATCTAACTCCCTCCAGAATCTCTCCTTCTCTTCTCGCCACATCCTGTCTGTGGGGCATAAGCACTAACAACATTGACCATCACACCTTTAATTTCTAACTTGAGACTCATCACCTGTCTGACACTCTTTTCACTTCTAGAACATTCCTGGCAAACTCCTCCTTCAAGATGACTGACTCCATTTCTCTTCCCATCCACACCGTGATAAAACAGCTTAAACCCTGCTCCTATGCTTCTAGCCTTGCGAATTTTCCCCCTGGTCTCCTGAACACACAGTATGTCCACCTTCCTCCTCTGCATCATGTCAGCCAGCTCTCTACCTTTTCCTGCCATAGTTCCAACGTTCAAAGTCCCTACTTTCAGTCCTAGACTCATGCCTTTCCTCTTCTCTCTCTGGCAACGGACACGCCTCCCGCCTCTCCTTCTTCGACGTCTTCGACCAACAGTAGTCCAATTTCCACCAGCACCCTGTTGGTTGACGGCACTGATGGCGGTCGTTGTTAACCCGGGCCTCGACCGATCCGGTATGTGATTCTTTCTTGTGATTCGCATAGTTTATTTGGCATTTGTTTTACGCCATTTAGCTAATTTATGCCCTTCCTGACGCAACCCTCTGCATTTATCCGGGCTTGGGACCGGCGTGAGGGAGAGACACTGGGTTGTGCCCCTTCACGGGTTGCATTATATATATATATATATATATATATATATATATATATATATATATATATATATATATATATATATATATATATATATATGTGTGTGTGTGTGTGTGTGTGTGTGTGTGTGTGTGTGTGTGTGTGTGAGCCACTCCACCAAAAGTAGGCTCTTGGGTCCAAAAATGAAAAATGTGACACAGTCAGATAGAGGAGGCCCAAAGCTGCAAAATGCAGCAAAATGTTTGTCAATACACTGAAAACTGAGCGAGCTATGCCATTTCTTGTGTCAGCATTCAACTAAAAATTTCAAATTTTAGAGAAAAATGAGCATAAAGATTGCACTTCTTCCAAGATCATTCGTCCTTAACAACCAAACATTTTTATGCACCTCAGCCATATAAACTTTTAGAAATCATGTCTTGAAAAGTTTTATGAAGAGATGATAAGAGAAATCATCCTCACTTTAATCTGACACACCCTTTTTAAACCCATCAGTCACCATGGTAACCCTCAAAAAATGAACAAAAAATGACTAATTTTTTATTTTTGTTTATTCCGATAAGATCAGTATGTATCTTTTCAACTATTGTATTAAGGTTCAAATGCCTTCAAATGATACTGATTGAAAAAAACACTGACGGGTTCAATCACACTGAAATTAAGAAAACTATATACAGTATAAGAATGAAGCTGGCTTCATTAACTCTGTCCTCATCATTATCATCTTAATCTATATCCTGATCAGCACAAAGGATCACAGCATCTTCACAAACACCACTCATGCACACGTTTACTCACAGAGACCTCTTCTTCATGAACATCAAAATCAAAATCTTCATCAACACAGCTGGCATCATCATCATCATCATCATCATCATCATCATCATCATCAGTTTGTTCATCTGTAAAAAAAAAAAGAAACATTTAAGTATTTTTCAGGTCTTGACCAATTTTTGTACAAAACTAAACAACCCACGATCCATCATGTCCAGTCCAGACAAGATTACACACAAATTAAATAATCAAAAAAATTCCCAGAATCAAATTTTGCATGCAGAGAAAAATACTCACCGGCGAAATAATCTCCAAGAATGCCAAGCATCCCGGCATCTTCAAAGCCCAGTTCTCGTGTCGAATTTAACTCTATACTAATGCTGCTAGACATCACAGATGACATTTCACTCTCCTTTTCCAGAAATTATGTGTATTCACAATCTTATAAATGAACTTAATAACTGTTATTGAAGAGAAAGTCAGAAATAAATTCCACATGGAGTCAACCAGAAGCAGGAAGTAAACCGGAAGTTAACGTGTGACGGGCACTGCGCATGTGCAAGCCCGACCTGACCAATCAGTGTGCTCGTTTCAGATCTTCCTGAGCAACTAGCCTGAATTGTTTACGAGCATATCGTCTTCATAACCTTTATTTTATTCAGTGAAACGGCATTTTAATATCAAAACAGTATCCAAAATGGAAAGACTACTTCACGGCCATTCTTCTGGTGTATGGATTATAGTGTCTTGTACTGAACTCGGTGAATAATTGCAACGAAAACCAGTAAGTTTGCTACTGTTTTTATCTAGTTTTATGAAATTTCAAGTGAGCAAGTGAGAGTTGAATACTTGTTTTCATAGTTTATGCAAAAATCCGAATTTTGATAAAAATGGACCATTTTTACTTTTCTGGCCTTTATCTCAAAAATGGTCTGTGCGGCAAGCACCCACTTAAGGTGGAGCGCCTCACATATATATATATATATATACCAGTCGGCTCTCTACTTACGAAAACCTCTGAAAACAAAAAATCCAGGTTACGAAAAACATTTTCCTCAATTTTCATCCTCTGTATATGAAACAACTTCTTCTTATGAAAAGCGCCAAACGCGCAATTCAAAAATTCAAACGCGCCATTCAAACATTCAAACAATACGCGGGTTGCTCTCTCATTAGCTGTCTCCCAACATCCCGCCCAGCTGGACTCCCATTGGCCTCTCATTGGCCATGAGGGAGCTGAATCTCCATAGTACTGCACCCATAAAGCTTGTTTGTCACAACCGTAAAGGAAAGCTGTACTGTTGGTTCATGAGTTTCGAGAGTGCTCATTGCAGCTTATGTTTCATTTTTTAAGTTGTTTAATTCAGTAAATGTTTAATAAATCTGGCGCGCTCTGCCGAATGTGGGCAAAACACGGCTCATCCGGACCTCCGATCCCTCAAGCAGAGAGAGAGAGAGAGAGAGAGAGAGAGAGAGAGAGAGCGTGAGTGTTTTTGTTTGTGTGTGTGTGTGTGTGTGTGTGTGTGTGTGTGTGTGAGAGAGAGAGAGAGAGAGAGAGAGAGAGAGAGAGAGAGAGATAGATAGAGAGAGACAGTGTGCATGTTTGTGTTTGTGCATTAATAAAAATATTTACGAATGCAGCCGTGAGGGGGGGGCACAAACCAGTGTCTCTCCCCCTTATGCCGGTCCCAAGCCCGGATAAATGCAGAGGGTTGCGTCAGGAAGGGCATCCGGCGTAAAACAAATGCCAACTAAAATATGCGAGTCACGACAAAGAATGTCATACCGGATCGGTCGAGGCCCGAGTTAACAACGACCGCCATCAGTGCTGTCAACCAACAGGGTGCTGGTGGAAATTGGACTACTGTTGGTCGAAGACGTTGAAGAAGGAGAGGCAGGAGGCAGAGAGAGAAGAGGAAAGGCATGAGTCTAGGACTGAAAGTAGGGACTTTGAATGTTGGAACTATGGCAGGAAAAGGTAGAGAGCTGGCTGACGTGATGCAGAGGAGGAAGGCGGACATACTGTGTCTTCAGGAGACCAGGTGGAAAGGTAGCAAGGCTAGAAGCTTAAGAGCAGGGTTTAAGCTGTTTTTTCATGGTGTGGATGGGAAGAGAAATGGAGTAGGAGTCATCTTGAAGGAGGGGTTTGTCAGGAATGTTCAAGAAGTGAAAAAAGTGTCATACAGAGTGATAAGTCTCAAGTTAGAAATTGAAGGCGTGATGTTCAATGCTGTGAGTGCTTATGCCCCACAGGCAGGATGTGAGCAAGAAGAGAAGGAGAGATTCTGGAGTGAGTTAGATGAAATGATGCAGAGTACCCCCAGAGGTGAAGGAGTGGTCATTGGTGTAGACTTCAATGGACATGTTGGTGCAGGAAACAGAGGGGACGAGGAAGTGATGGGCAGGTTTGGTATCCAGGACAGGAACACAGAAGGACAGATGTTGATCGATTTTGCAAAATGGATGGAAATGGCTGTGGTAAATACTTTCTTCCAGAAGAGACAGGAGCATAGGGTGACTTATAAAAGCGGAGGTAGGAGCACACAGGTAGAGTACATCTTGTGCAGGAGATGTAATTTGAAGGAAGTCAGTGACTGCAAAGTAGTAGCGGGTGAGAGTGTTGCCAAACAGCATAGGATGGTGGTGTGCAGGTTGACGCTGATGGTGAGGAAGGTGAAGAAGGCAAAGGCAGAGCAGAAGACAAAGTGGTGGAATCTGAAAAAGGAAGAGTGTCATGTTGTCTTCAAGGAGGAGTTGAAACAGGGTTTTGGGTGGCCATGAAGTGCTTCCAGATGACTGGACAACTACAGCAAATGTGATCAGGGAGACAGGTAAGAGAGTACTTGGTGTGTCATCTGGAAGGAGAGTAGATAAGGAGACTTGGTGGTGGAATGATCGAAGTGCAGGAGTGTGTACAAAGGAAGAGGTTCGCTAAGAAGAAGTGGGACATTGAGAGGACCGAAGAGAGTAAACAGGAGTACAGGGAGACACAGCGTAAGGCGAAGGTAGCAGTGTCAAAGGCCAAACAGAGGGCGTATGATGACTTTGACACAGCGTAAGGCGGAGGTAGCAGTGTCAAAGGCCAAACAGAGGGAGTATGATGACTTGTATGCTCGGTTGGAAAGTAAAGAGGGAGAAAATGATTTATACAGGTTGGCACAGCAGAGAAATAGAGATGGGAAGGACGTGCAGCAAGTTAGAGTGATTAAGGACAGAGAGGGAAATGTATTGACTGATGACAAGAGTGTGCTGGGAAGATGAAAAGAGTACTTTGAAGAGCTGATGAATAAGGAAAATGAGAGAGAAAAACGAGTAGAAGAGGTGACCGTTGAGGACCAGGAAGTAGCAAAGATTAGTAAGGGTGAAGTGAGGAGGGCATTGAAGAGGATGAAGAATGGAAAGGCAGTTGGCCCTGATGACATACCAGTGGAGGTATGGGATGTTGTATTTAAAGCGAAATTACAGTAGCTGTTTGAAAGATCAGAGGTCCTGATTCAATATTAACTTGCTTCCTTGCGAGATTGGCGGTCTTGTCCCACGGAGCACTCTGTTTCCATGTTCCTTCTGCTTCACTATCGTGCCGAAATAACTGCCTCCATCACTGTATTTCCACTTTTCAGTATTTTACGGGTCCACAATGGATAACAAAATATAACAGTGCAATGATCTCTCAAAAACAACTCACGAGCCAGCATTCCTGTTCAACTCTCCTCTCTTACGAGTGTGACAAACAGGAAGTATGGGTACAGGAAGTATGGGTACAGTCCAGCTGCCTCCTGGCCAATGGAAGGCCAGTGGGGCGGGATGTTGGAAGACAGCCAATGAGAGAGCAACTCGCGCATGGTTTGAATTTCGAATGGCGCGTTTGGTGCTTTTTGTAAGAGGAGGTTGTTTTTGTATACAGAGGACGAAAACTTGGGAAAATGTTTTCAGTAGCCTGGAGTTTTTGTGTCCCCTCCCTGAATCGCCACCTTATCGTGGTGGAGGGGTTTGCGTGACCTAATGATCCTAGGAGCTATGTTGTCGGGGGCATAATGCCCCTGGTAGGGTCACCCAAGGCAAACAGGTCCTGGGTGAAGGTCCAGACAAAGTGCGATTCAGAAGACCCCTATTCAGAAGACCCCTATGCCATCTCGGAGTAAACGTTTGAAGTAGTCTTCCTTGCCCGGACGCGGGTCACCAGGGTTCCCTCCTGGAGCCAGGCCCAGGGGAGGGGCTCGAAGGCGAGCGCCTGGTGGTTGGGCTTATGCCCATGGAGCCTGGCCGGGCCTAGCCCGAAAAAGAGACATGGGTCCGCCCTTCCATAGACCCACCACCCGTGGGAGGAGTTTTAGGGGTCGGGTGCAGTGTGAGTTGGGTGGCAGCCAAAGGCATGGGTTCTGTCGGACCGATCCTCGGCTACTTACTCTGACCCTTGGGACATGGAATGTCACCTCTCTGGCGGGAAAGGAGCCTGATTTGGTGCGTGAGGTGGAGAGATACCGACTAGATATAGTCGGGCTCACCTCAACGCATAGCTTGGGCTCTGGAACCATCCATCTCGAAAGAGGCTGGACCTTCTTCTATTCTGGAGTTGCTCATTGGGGAGAGGCGGCGAGCCGGTGTGGGTATTCTTGTTGCCCCCCCGTCTCGGTGCCCAAATGTTGGGGTTCTCCCTGGTTGACGAAAGGGTAGCTTCCCTCCGTCTTCGGGTGGGAGGACGGGTCCTGACTGTTATTTGTGCTTATGGACCAAATGACAGTTCAGCGTACCCACCCTTTTTGGAGTCTTTGGGGGGGGGGGGGGTGTTGGAGAACGCTCCCTCGGGAGACTCACTCGTTGCCTTGGGAGACTTCAACGCCCATATGGGCAACAATAGTGTGACCTGGAAGGGTGTGATCGGTAGGTACGGCCTCTCCAGTCTGAATCCGAATGGTGTTTCGTTGTCAGACTTCTGTGCTCGTCATAGTTTGTCTATCACGAACACCATGTTCGAACATAAGGGTGTCCATAAGTGCACTTGGCACCAGGACACCCTAGGTCGCAGTTCGATGATTGACTTTGTAGTCATGTAATCGCACTTGCGACCATATGTTCTGGACACTCGGGTGAAGACAGGAGCTGAGCTGTCTACCGATCACTACCTGGTGGTGAGTTGGCTTCGGTGGTGATGGCGGTTGCCTTCCAGACCTGGCAGGCCCAAACGTGTAATCAGGGTCTGCTGGGAACGTTTGGCTGACTCCCCTGTCCGAGAGGCCTTTAACTCCCACCTCCGGCAGAGCTACAACCATGTTCCGGAGGAGGCGGGGGACATTGAATCCAAATGGACCATGTTTCGTGCCTCCATTGCTGAGACGGCAGCCCATAGCTGTGGCCGTAAGGTCATTGGTGCTTGTTGTGGCGGTAATCCCTGAACCCGGTGGTGGACACCTGCGGTGAAGGGGGCCGTCCAGCTGAAGAAGGAGGCCTATCGGGTTTTATTAGCCTGTGGGACTCTGAGGCAGCAAACGGGTACCGGCAGGCCAAACGTGTTGCAGCCGAGGCTGTCGCAGATGCAAAATCTCGGGCGTGGGAGGAGTTCGGTGAGGGCCTGGAGAGTGATTATCGGTTGGCCTCAAAAAGGTTCTGGGCCACCATCCGACGCCTCAGGAGGGGGAAGCAGTTCTTCACAAATACTGTTTACAGTGGAGGTGGGGAGCTGCTTACCTTGACTGGGGATGTTGTTGAGAGGTGGAGGGAATACTTTGAGGACCTCCTCAATCCCACCAACACGCCCTCCGTGGAAGAGGAAGACCCTGGGGGTTCGGGTGAGGGTCCGCCCATCACTGGAGTGGAGGTCACTGAGGTTGTCAAAAAGCTCCTCGGTGGTCGAGCTCCGGGGTTGGACGAGATCCACCCGGAATATCTCAGGGCTATGGATGTTGTTGGACTGTCTAGGTTGACACGTCTGTGCAACATCGCGTGGTCATCAGGGGCTGTACCTCTGGATTGGCAAACTGGGGTGGTGGTCCCAATTTTTAAGAAGGGGGACCGGAGGGTGTGTTCCAATTATCAGGGAATTACACTCCTCAGCCTACCTGGGAAAGTCTATGCAGGGGTACTAGAGAGGAGGATCCGACCGATAGTTGAACCTCGGATTCAGGAGGAACAATGTGGTTTTCGTCCTGGCCGCAGAACTCTTGACCAACTCTATACGCTCCACAGGATTCTGGAGGGGACATGGGAGTTTGCCCAATCTGTCCACATGTGCTTTGTGGATTTGGAGAAGGCTTTCGACCGTGTCCCTCGAACGATCTTGTGGGGCGTGCTCCGAGAGTACGGCGTTCCGGATCCGTTGCTATGAGCTATTCGGTCGCTGTATCACCGGAGCCAGAGTTTGGGCCGTATTGGTAACAGCAGGTCGGATTCGTTTCCAGTGGGAGTTGGAATCCGTCAAGGCTGTCCTTTGTCACCGATTCTGTTCATAATTTTTATTTTCAGAATTTCTAGGCGCAGTCGAGGCGATGAGGGGTTCTGGTTTGGTGGCCATCGGATATCATCTCTGCTTTTTGCGGATGATGTTGTCCTCTTGGCTTCATCAAGTCGGGCGCTCCAGCTCTCATTGGAGCGATTCGCAACTGAGTGCGAAGCAGCCGGGATGAAGATCAGTACCTCCAAGTCCGAGACATGGTTCTCAGTCGGACAAGGGTGGAATGCACCCTCCGGGTCAGGAATGAGGTCCTGCCCCAAGTGGAGGAGTTTAAGTATCTTGGGGTCTTGTTTACGAGTGAGGGAAGGATGGAGCGAGAGATCGACAGACGGATCGCTGCAGCCTCTGCTGTTAAGCGGTGCCTGTACCGGTCCGTCGTGGTGAAGAAGGAGCTGAGCCGCAAGGCGAAGCTCTCAATTTACCAGTCGATCTACGTTCCAACCCTCACCTATGATCACGAGCTTTGGGTAATGACCGAAAGAACAAGATTACAGATACAAGCGGCTGAAATGAGCTTCCTTCGCCGGGTGGCGGGGTTCTCCCTTAGAGATAAGGTGAGAAGCTCCGCCATCCGGGGAGAGCTCAGAGTAGATCCGCTGCTCCTCCGCATTGAGAGGGGCCAGTTGAGGTGGCTCGGGCATCTGGTCAGAATGCCCCTGGACGCCTCCCTGGTGTGGTGTTTCGGGCATGTCCAACCGGGAAGAGACCCCAGGGTCGACCTAGAACCCGCTTGGAGGGACTATGTCTCTTGGCTTGTCTGGGACTGCCTCGGTGTCCCCCCGGGAGAGTTGGAGGAAGTGGCTCGGGAGAGGGACGTCTGGACCTCTTTGCTGAGGTTGCTGCCCCCGCGACCCGACCCTGGACTAAGCGGAAGAAGATGATGATGATGATGATGATGATGGAGTTTTTGTACCCACAAAGTTTCATAAGTAGGGGGCCGACTGTATATATAGTTATCATCACAGTATACTGGTATTTATACTGTACATAATTAGATACTTGTTTAGAGCTATGGATAATGTTTATATCAAATATCAGAATAGAAACTGTGATCTTCAAGCCAAGTGGAAAGCTGATCTCTTCAGATTTTTAACAAAAAAAAATAAAAATACTGGTGCAGAAAAAAAAGAACATCCAGTGGACGGTAGTTCAGAAGGCAGAAACTCCTGCATAATCACGAAGGTCAGAGGACAATGACCAGACTAGTTTAAGCTACAAAAAGTCAAAGAACTACTATTTATAGCTGTGATAAGCAGAAAAATATCTCAGTCAAAGCTTGAGGTGTACATTTAAATAAATTATTAACTCCACACCTCCCAGTGCAGCTAACTGGGTTATCAAAGGCCAGCCATGTCTCTCACTGTCTATGGTTAGAGGTTCATGTAAAAGAACTATTTCTGACTTTCGTAAAGAGGAGGCTTCATAGCAGTCAGCGTGTTTCTGCCCTGCGATGGCCTGGCAAGTCCGGGGTGCACTCTGCCCTTGCCCAGATGGGTGCCAGCCTCCCCATGACCCTAAAATATCCCTTCTGACCAATTCGTCCTTAATTGTTTACAAACCTGAATTATTTTTCTCTCCATTATTTTTGGAAGTCCATTATTATTCCCCTCTCTGTACCCTGCACTTACCCATATAATGATCCATCACTCACACAATCCGTAGCATGAGCTAAATTTGGCTCTGGAGGTAAAGTGGAACATCAGTATTCAGGAAAACGTCTCAGCTTCACAGACTGCAGTGAATAGTGTGCTAGAGAAGTGAAGTTTGTGTTCCTGCAGTCAGAACCCGTTTCTCTGGAGCCTCGTCTTCCCGGACACAGAGACTTGGTCTAGACTACTGATACAACTCCATGTTCATCCAGTTTCCAAAAACTGCTTCTGAACCACAGATTTCAAAGGTTTAAGGCAGTACAGTAATTCCAATCATCAGAATCATAAGCTATAGCTATAAAATATGCACTTAAAAAAACAACAACTTCATTTTACATCATATTTAATAGTTGTCTAAAATAACTGTACATAGTACAAATACGGTACCTTCAAAGTTTACATCTGTGTACACTTCATGTTGGCAGTGATGGCCTGGTGGTAAAGGTGCTGGATCACTGATCCTGAGATTGGGGGCTCAAGCCCCACTCTCCCCGGGTTGTCACTGTCCCCTGACAAGTGCATCTAACTGGGTTATCAAAGGCTGGCCATGTCTCTCACTGTCTATGGTGAGAGGTTCATGTAAAAGAACCATTGCTGACTTTCATCAAGAGTAGCTGCATAGCCATCAGCGTGTTTCAGCCCTGTGATGGCCTGGTGAGCTGTCCAGGATGTACTCTTCCCTTGCTTGTAGTCGGCTGGGATGGGCGCCAGCCTCCCCGAGACCCGAATTAGGATGAAGCGGTTACAGAAAATGAATTGAGGTGCTGCCCTGGCACAGTCCTCTGTAAACAAACCTCACTACACTGACAAAGCAGATATAGAATTTCATATTGCTCATCATTGGACATTTGTTGATATCAGACTTTTCTCTAATCACTTTGATCTATCCTATGCCTAAAACCTGCACATTTAAAAGCACAGAGTTCACGATTAAATACTAGAAATCTGAACAAACAGAATTATTCAAAGAATATCTTCGGACAATTATGTAATATTAATATAATATGATGAGTTAACCTGTTATTCAGAGCCTCGGGCGGAGACGCTGACGCGGCAGGGTCACCTTCTGCTCCTCCACTAACCTCTTCCAGTGTTCATAAACATCTCATGGAGTCTATATAAATAAATACACTTGCCTGCAAGCATGGGTGTGTTCTGTGATTATGGAAAGAAATGACCCAGTATAGCAAGTATGAATGATTTAAGACTTCAGGATTTCAGTTTAAGATTGGCGTTTTTATTCTATTATGTTTCACTTACCTTTTATTACAGTTCCCTTTTCAATTTCAAGTTAAAATTTGAATCATCAGGGTAATTTTATTACTTCCCAGTGATATAAATAACAATGAGATCTAATTAGTAGTATCATGGGTTGTAATAATACCAGGGAGTTGATATACTGCACAGTACTATTAGTGAATAGTGCTGATTGAGTAAGCGGCTGATCACAAGAGTGCGGCAATAAGAAAGAGGCTGATGTGCTAATTTTGAAATTCAAATCAATATGTTTTGCAACTGCACAGGTGAATTTTTGCAGCCAAAATATGTATATCGTGCGAAGGTCACAAAAAGTCACATGACAATTTGCAACTGATTTGCAGGTAATCCCAAATCTCCTGTCATAAATCAATCGCATTTTATTTGCTTTTCATTCACATATCAAAGCACAAACAAAATACGAATAAAATACCAACGGCGAAACAATGCATGCAAGATGGCGGACGTGTAAGTGTCCAACTAGTTGAATAATTTGCAGGCTAAACGGTACCTTCTCATCACAAGTGAGGATTGTTTGAGAAGAGTTTGAGACTATACCATGACAGAGCCTCTTTTTTTTTTAACATTCGCCAAACATGTTCAAGCATATTTGAAATTTTGAGATCATGAACCAGGCAACCAAAACGTGATGCCATGAATTCCGTCAGATAAATTTGAGAGCATTTTGAGAATGAAAAGTGACAGCTGTGAATTGCTATGCTATGGCACCTCTAGTGTGATCACCCCCTCGGGTTTTTAGTAGGACTACTGTATACTAGTTCTAACAGTAATCAGTCTTGACAAAGACCAAAATGTTTCCCAGTCCACTTAAATTTCAGCAGAAAACAGTGTTTTTGTTGTGCGCAGAAGACCTGAGCCTGACGCGCACACAGACCAGTTTGATTCTGTTTTGCATGGCAATGTCCTCAGGGCCTATGTCCACATTTCTCTTTCAGGAAAAAACCCACCAACATAAACTGTGCAATTCTGCTGTTACACCCAGTGACTTAAAAACGGGAGGCTGTGTTTACAGGAATAATATCGGCTGACTGATGCGTCGTTCCAGTTCCTCAAAGCAGAGGGCATTCAAGAGAGCTGTGGCATTGTGTGGCATAAAACAACACAGAGGAAAAGAAGTAAAGCTACAGTCATGCTACTCCTCCTCCTCCTTTGGGTACCATCAGCAACATTCCTATTGTCTTTAAACACACACACACACACACACACACACACACACACACACACACACACACACACACACACACACACGCACATGCATACACACACACACACACACACACACACAGAGGGCTCAAAATTTCACTATATTTTATTAGATCCCTGTGTTAGGTCATGCTATATATATATATATATATATATATATATATATATATATATATATATATATATATATACAGTGATACCTCAGCTCACGAACATAATTGGTTCCCAGAAAGTGTGTATAAGGCGAAAAGTTCGTCTTCCGAATTTGCTACTAAATAAGCCTTAAAACTACACAAAAATATACCTTATTTTATGTATAATAAATGTGCTATTGTATTGTAATTAAAGAAATAAACTGTACTGTATAATAAAGTCATTTTATTTACCTTTGTGATGGTAGTTGATGGCTTGATGGAATGGAGTGGGAGGAGGAGGGAGGGAGGGACTTACTGTTTGGAAGGAGTGTTTGGAAACGCCTACTGTTTGGAAACACCCTTAGCCACACACGCACCCTTAATAGCTTCCTTGTTCTTAAGGATGCTAGCAATGGTAGACTTAGCGTACTGGTACTGGGACGCTAAGTCACACAAATGCACACCTTGTTCGTGTTTTTCAATGATCTCCGCCTGTGGTGGGGTTTTTTTCGGTCCCATAATAGCAAAAGTACACTCAATATGGTCCAAAATGTCTATCAAACACAAACCACTTCCGCACTCAAAGAAAGGGGGTGACGAACTGGGACACCGTGAGCGTGCGTCAGCTTCTCGTGGCCGCCACCGTGGCGCTGTTCGACCGCGTGGTTTGGTTAGATCCACGAAAACTAGTTCGTCAGCAGAGACTATATGCTCGTGAATTTAATGTTCTTGAGGCGAAAAGTTTGTGAGCTTAAGCGTTCGTCAGCAGAGGTTTTACTGTATATATATATGTATATATATATATATATATATATATATATATATATATATATATATATATATATATATATAGATAGATAGATAGATAGATAGATAGATAGATACAGTGGAACCTGACCTTACGAAATTAATCCGTTCCAGAGCGTTTTTCTTAACTTGGATTTTTCGTAAATTGAACCACATTTTACATGAAAAACGCGTGATTAGTTCCACGGCCCCCAATACTACCCCCTAAACCTTTTAAAAATTACAAAAGCATACCTTTTAGGACCTCATTCTGCTTCAATATCGTACCAATGGTCGACGGATTTGGTGATATTCCTTAGCGATATCACTCAACCGCATGCCACGAACCCGCTTCTTCTTTTCACTTGCACCGGAAATCACACGTGTGTGTATGTGTGTGTGTGTGTGTGTGTGTGTGTGTGTGTGTGCGCGCGTGTGTGCAGTTATAATCTTAAAAATGTTTATGGAAAGTTAAAAGCCTGTGTCAAATAGTAAAATAAGAAACTCATGAAACAGTAACTCTGTCCTTTACTCGAAAAGCATTATGGGAGATGCAGCTCCATAATAGCTAATGGGAGGGAGCTGCGTGATCCCTCCTAGCCAATGGGAGGCCAGTGGGGCGGGATGCTGGGAGATAGCCAATGGGAAGTAGTAGGTGCGTCATCCCTCCTTGCCAATGGGAGGCCAGCGGGGCGGGATGTTTGAAGATAGTCAATGGGAGAGCAGCTCGTGCATTATTTGAATGGCACGTTTTAATGTTTGAATGGCACGTTTTAATGTTTGAATGGCACGTTTTAATGTTTGAACAGCGTGTTTGAATGTTTGAATGACGCATTTGGCGCGTTTCGTAAGAAGAACTTGTTTCGTATACAGAGACAAAAAATTTTGGAAAATGTTTTTCGTAACCTGGATTTTTCGTTTGCTGGGACTATCGTAAGGTGAGGTACCACTGTATACATAGGGCAGTGGTGGTCTGGTGGTAAAAGGTGCTGGATCGCTAATCCTAGGGTTGGGGGTTTGAGTCCCACTCTCCACAAGGTTGCCACTGTCCCCCCAGTGCAGTTAACTGGGTTACCAAAGGCCGGCCATGTCCCTCACTGTCTATGGTGAGAGGTTCATGTTAAAGAACCATTGTTGACTTTTATAAAGAATAGCTGCATCAGTGTGTTTCCAACCCTTGCTAAAAGGATTGTGTCAGGAAGCACATCCAATGTCAAACCCTATGCCAAATCAAATATGCGAATCAGTAATATGTCTTCCATGAAGATGGAGGCAGATGATTCGCTATGGCGACCCCTGAAAGGGAACAGCTGAAAGGAAAAAATCTCTCTCTCTCTCTCATATATATATATATATATATATATATATATATATTCTCACTCACTTTCACACCTGAGAGCCATGTTAACCCACCAATCCGCCAACTGTGCATGGTTTTGAACTGTGGGGTGGAACTAAGGGAGAACATGCTTCATACAGAAATGTCCCAAGCCTGGGACCCTCTGAGAGGCAAATGTGCCATCACTGCCCCACCTGGCTGCCCTGTAATGAGAATATATAGCGTATTTTCTGGACTATACGTCGCTCCGTAGTACAAGTCACATTGGCCAAAAAAATACATAATAAATAATAATAATAATAAAAAAACAGATAAGTTGCATTGGAATATAAGTCGTAAACTCATGGAAACTGTTTACCTTGGCTTGGAAATCTGCTGGTAGTTTATGTGACGTTGTGGTCCTCGTTCTGATATAGAGTGGGGGGTTGCGTCGCATGAAGCAGTAACTCCAAGAAAGTCCTCACACAAAGTAATGTATATTCATCTCCTTGACAACGACCTGGACATGGAGATGCAACTGCACTGTTGACAAGCCTCTCTCTGAGACACATTGCTCAAGCCCCCATGTGCGAACTCGTTCCTCGAGCTGTGGACATCTAGCTTTTAACCCAGTATTAGCTTTTTTTTTTCTTCATTGCAGTAATAATAATCTCCGCTTCTCTCCAGTCCCTCACAAGTTTCTCATTCACTCCAAACTTTCTTTCTGCTGTTCGACTGCCATTTTCTGCTGCATATTTCACTACTTGCAGAGGGGCAGTGGTGCTCTAGTGGATCGGTCGCAGGATTGCTGATTCTAAAGTTGGGGGTTCGAGTCCCCACAAGGTTGTCACTGTCCCCCCAGTGCAGCTAACTGGGTTATCAAAGGCGGGCCATGTCTCTCACTGTCTATGGTGAGAGGTTCATGTAAAAGAACCATTGCTGACTTTGGTAAAGAGTAGCTGCAAAGCCGTCAGTGTGTTTCTGTCCCTTGCTAAAAAGGTTGTGACAGGAAGGGCATCCGACATAACAACCTAATCAAAATGTGCGAATCAGATGATTCGCTGTGGCGACTCCCGAGAACGGGAAAAAGCCAAAAGGAAAGAAAGAAAGAAAGATTTCACTACTTGCAGGTTGAAATCCGCAAAATAGGATTTTCTTTTTGGGACCATTTCTTCAGTGGTGGATGAGCAGGTACTGGTACCCAAGCCTAGACTGCCCCCTTGTGGTTGTGAGTGTAAAATAACACATATGTGAAACTTTGTCTTATTATTATGATGAACAGAATTACATATATGTAATAATTTCACACAAGTCGCTCTGGAGTATAAGTCACACCTTCAGCCAAAGTATGAAAAAAGTGCAACTTATAGTCCGGAAAATATGGTGTGTCTGTGTGTGTGTGTGTGTGTGTATATATATATATATATATATATATATATATATATATATATATATAAAGACAGAACATTCTCAGTGTTTCTAAGAATATCACCAGAAATCCCCTGGTCCTCATTGCCTATGCCGAACTTTCTTTTTGATGCATCGTGCTTCATGATCCTGTGGTGCAGCATGCACACTGCTCTTTATTACCACCACAGAACAACATACTGAGTATAACACACAGGCAGGGTCATGGTCCCGGGGCTTCCAGGTGAGATGAAGTATGACAGCGAATCTGCCCTCGTGCTCTCACGCATGGTGTGTTTTTTCTCCAATGATTATAATCACCAATGATTAGTTTTTGCATGTTGTTTTTCTTACATTAACTTTATGCTTTTCTTCTCAGTGTGAGAAAAAATCAAAATTGTGGAGTCTTATTTGAGGAAAGGTCATACCACTGAATCCTTTGGATACATTGCGTTCAAGCTGTAATTTACACAGAGCTCAAAGGTCAATGTGTGGCTGAGAAGAACACACTGAGCTAGGAATAGAGTGAGCAAAAAACAACCCAGCTACAGAAATGATTTCACTTAAAACAGCAAGGAGTGGAAGGAAATAAGATGGCATGGGATAAATCTCTGATTCTTCAGGAAACTGACTGTTCTTTGGTTATGAAGGTCATCGATTCTGGAGATGGATTACTGAGATTTCAGTGTAACATCCAAACAAATACAAACCTCCCTTCAGTGCACCTTTAGAAGCTCTGCATCCCGAAATGCATGGATATTGCTTTCCAAAGGCATCACGCGAAAAAATGACACTGTCATCTCTCCTTTAGCCAATCATTTTTGCAGTGCCTGAACAAAGCTGCTGCTGATAGGCTGGGATAGTGTTACGTGGCTCACTGTTTGTTTTCCACCTACACAATCAAACCTATGTACATACCGCAGATTTGATGAACTAAAGACACAGTGAGCAGTCTAAAGCTCATTATTTTCTGATGACAGAAAAAAAAATCCTCTTCACAGAATGACATGGAGTACAGTATATTGTAAATGTTTATAATTACTGTAGTTATCTTATCAAGATACATTAAAGTAGGATAGTTCTGGTCTCAGTGACGTTATCAATACTCAGACCAGTCTTTAAGTGTTGACACTGAAGACTCCTACCATCCATTCACTTTCTGTCCCACTTATCCAGAAGCTGGAGCCAGTCCCAGCTCTCTTTAGGTGAGAGGCTGGGTTACGCCCCGAATAAAGGTCACCACAGAGGATTCCTTTCATTAATGTTGAATTAACGTCATCACCAGGAAGGTAAAAGAGAAGATTTATGGGTGTGGTGAAGGAGGACATGAAGGTCGTTGGTGTAAGAGAAGAAGATGCAGAGGATAGGGTGAGATGGAGGCAGATGATTCGCTGTGGTGATTCCTGAGGGGAACAGCCGAAAGAAAAAGAAGAAGAAGGGGAGGAACCATGGTTACACCTTTAATTTGTTAAATAATGGCATTTAATATTTAAATCATTTTTTTGTTTCTCATGAATTATGTAGAGGGTACGCTGTAAAAGTTTCCAAACTTTCCTGAACTTCTAAGCTCCTCATGTATCAACTCAAGGATGTATGCAGTTTAATAGCGTGTGCCTTTCTCGCTGATGGACTGTGGAAATGCAGTGCACTTCATATCTGTCATATCTGTCATTTTAACTGATGTTTCCACTTTTTATCATGATGTAATTTGTCAAAGCAATCATCACTGCATCATGCATCTACTTCAGCCTCCACAGCTCACTGTAATTAAGGCAAATACATCAAATACTGTAAATTTCCTGACTGTCTCAGAGTTTTGCTTCAAAAGCACACACATTTACTTTCAACCTTTCCTTCAAAGCCTGTACAATATGAAAATGGTATGATTAAACACCCACACAATGATATGCACAATACAGAGCACTATATTTTAATGGAAAGTTATGTGTATTCATAGTCGAGTTAATAACATGGTGTTAATAACATCTATCTGACAGCTCGTTCGATGATGCAAATGACATGCATGTGCATTTTTTTTTTATTTTCAAAAACAGGTAAGTCCAATTTTATAGCTCTAAAGAAGAAAACAAGCTTTTCTCAGAAGCTTAAATTAAAAAAAAAAAAAAATCAAAAAGTTGTTTTCCTCATAATTTAAACCCCCATACCTGTCTCTTTAGCTTTTCGTGTCGGTTCAAACCTGTGAGGTTGCCAGATATTTCTAGAAAATAATTATTTATCTTCATTCATGAGCCTTAAATGGTATTCCATAATATTTATTGCACAAATTCCAGTTTCCCAAACCCCATCATCACCAAATATTTTGAGAGACTTGTCTTATGTCATATTATGACTGCAGGCCCTACGGATCTCAACCGACATCAGTTTGCATACAGAGCAAACAGGTCAATAGAGGATGCCATGAGTACAGCCTGACACACAGCACTCACACATCTGGCCAGCAGTAACTCCTGTCAGGATGCTGTTCATAGACTTCAGCTCCACTTTTAATAGTCCAACTACATAAACTGGTTCAGAATTTGGTCAATCTGGGCCTAGGGACTTCACTGTACACCTTGATTCTGAAGTTTCTCACCAACAGACCTCAGAACGTCAGGATAGGAGAACACATTTCCTCCACTCATCCTGAACACTGTAACACCACAGCAGTGTGTTTTTAGCCCCTCCTCCGCTTCTCCCTCTTCACATGCGACTGTTTCCCCACTCACAGTAGCAACACCATTGTTGAATTCGCCAATAACACCATTGTCATATGTTTGATTAAGGATAACAATGGGTCAGCCTACAGTATGGCGGTTCGGTATCTGCAGTGATGGCGTGACAACAACACTCAGGAACTAAACACACCCAAAACCAAGATAATGGATTTATGAGATTGAAACAAGTTGAGCACTCTGCCTGCTTCAAGTTTCTTCAAGTCCACATCTCTGCTGACTTCACTCAGACCATAAAAATTTCCCACCAGGTAGTGAAGCACAACAAAGAATGTACTTCCTCAGAACACTCCGACAAGCCCGAGAAACTTTTACTGCTCCACCATAGAGAGCCTCCTGACCTACTGCTGTACAGTGTGCTTTAGCAGCTGTACTGCAGAGGATAAGAAGGCCCTGCACTGCGTGGCGAGGACGGCAGAGTGGCTGATTGGAACTATACTACTCTCCCTCAGTGACATTTACACTGACAGACTTCAGAGGAGAGCCAATGGAATTATCAGGGACCCCAAGCATTGTGAACACCTCCTTTCTCTTCTCTCACCTCCAGAAAAAGGTACAGGACACGAAAAACAAAAACTAACAAACTCTACAATAGCTTTTACCCACAAGCTGTTAAACATATGTGCAATATTCATGTTTAGAGCAGGTCTCGTACATCAAAACATGTTAGTCCCATGCACCTTATAATTAAAAGCTCTGCCTCTTACCCGGTGTATATCGTGTACCTTTTGACATATCATTCACCCTTCTGTGTATTTATGAATATATGTATATGTGTGTAATCCTGTAAATATGTGAATATGCACATAGTACATAGGTGTATGTAGGATATATGCATGTATATGTGTCTATATAGACACTCCCCGACTTACGTTCATCTGTTTTACCTTTTTTTTTCTCAAAAAAAAAAGTCAAATTTTGAATTTGGACGTACCTACGTAGTATGCTGACGTAATGTTGCAATGACGCTGTGTCCATTGTTTACAAAGGACAGACTGAGTGCCCCTCCTTCCCACTTCAGTCATATATATATATATATATATATATATATATATATTCTTCTTCTTTTCGTTTCGGCTGCTCCCTTCAGGGGTCGCCACAGCAAATCATCCGCCTCCATCTCACCCTGTCCTCTGCATCTTCTTTTCTGACTCCAATGACCTTCATGTCTTCCTTCACCACATCCATAAATCTCTTCTTTGGTCTTCCTCGAGCCCTTCTGCCTGGTAGTTCCAACCTCAGCATCCTACTGCCAATATACTCACTATCCCTCCTCTGTACATGTCCAAACCATCTCAATCTAGCCTCTCTGACTTTGTCTCCAAAACATCTTACATGTGCTGTCCCTCCGATATACTAATTTCTGATCCGATCCATCCTCGTTACTCCCAGAGAGAACCTCAACATTTTCATCTCCGCTACCTCCAGCTCTGCCTCCTGCCTTTTCCTCAGCGCCACTGTTTCTAAGCCATACAACATCGCTGGCCTCACCACAATCTTGTACACTTTTCCCTTCATTCTTGCTGACACTCTCCTATCGCACATCACACCGGACACTTTTCTCCACCCATTCCAGCCTGCCTGCACACGCTTCTTCACCTCTTTTCCACACTCTCCATTGCTCTGGATTGTTGAGCCAAAGTACTTAAAATCCTCCACCTTCGTTATCTCTGCTCCCTGTAACACCACCGTTCCTCCTGGGTCCTTCTGATTCACACACATGTATTCTGATTTTCTGAGGCTAACCTTCATTTCTCTCCTTTCCAGGGCATACCTCCACCTCTCTAGATTTTCCTGCACTTGTTCTCTGCTCTCACTACAGATCACAATGTCATCTGCAAACATCATAGTCCATGGAGATTCTTGTCTCACCTCGTCTGTCAGCCTGTCCATCACCATAGCAAACAAGAAGGGTCTCAGAGCTGACCCTTGATGCAGTCCCACCTCCACCTTGAACTCTTCTGTCACACCGACAGCAGACCTCACCACTGTCTTCATCTGTCACATCTCTCATACATGTCCTGCACCACTCTAACATACTTCTCTGCCACTCCAGACTTCCTCATGCAATACCACAGTTCTTCTCTTGGCACCCTGTCATATGCTTTTTCCAGATTCACAAAGGCACAATGCAGCTCCCTCTGACCTTCTCTGTACTTCTCTATTAACATCCCCAAAGCAAACATTGCATCTGTGGTGCTCTTTCTTGGCATGAAACCAAACTGTTTTTCACAAATGCTGACCTCTGCCCTTAGTCTAGCTTCCACTATTCCTTCCCATAACTTCATCATATGGCTCATCAACTTTATCCCTCTGTAGTTGCCACAACTCTGCACATCTCCCTTGTTCTTAAAAATGGGCACCAGCACACTTCTCCTCCATTCCTCCGGCATCTGCTCACTCTCTAGGACCCTGTTGAATGTTCTTGTCAGAAAATCTACTGCTACCTCTCCTAGACACTTCCATACCTCCACTGGTATGTCATCAGGACCAACTGCCTTTCCATTCTTCATTCTCTTCAATGCCCTTCTCACTTCACCCTTACTGATCTTTGCTACATCCTGCTCCTCAATGGTCACCTCTTCTAATCTTTTTTCTCTCTCATTTTCCTCATTCATCAGCTCTTCAAAGTACTCCTTCCATCTTCCCAGCACACTTCTGTCATCAGTCAATACATTTCCCTCTCTGTCCTTTATCAATCTAACTTGCTGCACGTCCTTCCCATCTCTATTTCTCTGCTGTGCCAACCTGTATAGATCATTTTCTCCCTCTTTACTGTCCAACCTATCACACAAGTCATCATACGCCCTCTGTTTGGCCTTAGCCACTGCTACTTTTGCCTTACGCTGTGTCTCCCTGTACTCCTGTTTTCTCTCTTCGGTCCTCTCTATGTCCCACTTTTTCTTAGCTAACCTCTTCCTTTGTACACACTCCTGCACTTCCTCATTCCACCACCAAGTCTCCTTATCTACTTTCCTTCCAGACGACACACCAAGTACTCTCCTACCTGTGTCCCTGATCACATTTGCTGTGGTTGTCCAGTCATTTGGAAGCACTTCCTGGCCACCCAAAGCCTGTTTCAACTCCTCTTTGAAGACAACATGACACTCTTCCTTTTTCAACTTCCACCACTTTGTCTTCTGCTCTGCCTTTGCCTTCTTCACCTTCCTCACCATCAGCGTCATCCTGCATACCACCATCCTATGCTGTTTGGCAACACTTTCACCCACTACTACTTTGCAGTCACTGACTTCCTTCAAATTACATCGCCTACACAAGATGTAGTCTACCTGTGTGCTCCTCCCTCCGCTTTTATAAGTCACCCTATGCTCCTGTTTCTTCTGGAAGAAAGTATTCACCACAGCCATTTCCATCCTTTTTGCAAAATCTATCAACATCTGTCCTTCTGCGTTCCTGTCCTGGATACCAAACCTGCCCATCACTTCCTCGTCCCCTCTGTTGCCTGCACCAACATGTCCATTGAAGTCTGCACCAATGACCACTCTTTCACCTCTGGGGGTACTCTGCATCACTTCATCTAAGTCATTCCAGAATCTTTCCTTCTCTTCTAGCTCACATCCTGCCTGTGGGGCATAAGCACTAACAACATTGAGCATTACACCTTCAATTTCTAACTTGAGACTCATCACTCTGTCTGACACTCTTTTCACTTCTTGAACATTCCTGACAAACCCCTCCTTCAAGATGACTCCTACTCCATTTCTCTTCCCATCAACACCATGATAAAATAGCTTAAACCCTGCTCCTAAGCTTTTAGCTTTGCTACCTTTCCACCTGGTCTCTTGAACACACATTATGTCCACCTTCCTCCTCTGCATCATGTCAGCCAACTATCTACCTTTTCTTTGCATAGTTCCAACATTCAAAGTCCCCACTCTCAGTCCTAGACTCATGCCTTTCCTCTTCTCTCTCTGCCTGTGGACACGCCTCTCACCTCTCCTTCTTCGACGTCTTCGACCAACAGTAGTCCAATTTCCATCAGAACCCTGTTGATTGACAGCACTGATGGCGGTCGTTGTTAACCCGGGCCTCGACCGATCCGGTATATGGGTAATACTTCTGATTTGCATCATAAAAGTTTGGCATTGGTTTTACGTCGGATGCCCTTCCTGACACAATCCTCTGCATTTCTCCGGGCTTGGGACCGGCATGAGGGGGAGAGACACTGGTTAGTGCCCCCCCCCACCTCATGGCTGCATTTTATATATATATATATATATATATATATATATATATATATATATATCACTTATATAGCGTGTTACCCTTGTATTAAGACATTGTCTCTGTGATCTTTGTGTTTACACTGTTTTGTGGACTTTTGTAACCCTGAGCAATGGTTGGTTAGAAGCATAAACCTACTAGCATGGGTGCAAGTCTCATACACAGAGATGATCCGGAACCAATTAAATATATAAGTCGGGAAGCGTCTGTATATATATATATATCTATATATCTATATATATATATATATATATATATATATATATATATATATATATATATATATATATGCACATATATAGCTTAGTGTAGTTCATTAGTTGTCTTTTGTGCATTTTGTTTTATAGTTGCTTCTAAACAAAGAGCGACTAAACTGATTAAATTGATTTCCATTGTTCTTGCACCAGTGGCAATAATGATCTCTTTTTAAAAATTGTCAATTTTAGCATGACGTGCTGCGATTACATTTAAACTAGCCAGGTTTACATTGCAGTTTTACGTAAAAGAAACAAAGCGAAATTTAAAAAAGCTTCCACTGGCCCACAATGCTGAATGGTCTGTTTTTGTTAAGTCATGGTACATGAATAAAGCAGGGTTTTCCTTTCTCACAATGGGGAGGAAAAGGCTTGTGGTCCCCCGCCCCAGAATGATAGCCTTTTCATTTATTCTTAATGTGACTTAAAGGCAAAAAATTCACAGTACACTACAGTATCCCATAACTTACCTGGGCCATCTGAATAACTAAATAATTATTCCCACTTGGGGAAAAAAACAACTGAAGTCAGGTTACAAGATCAATTGTACAAATATAATATTTTTAATGCATCTAAACAGATTAAACATCATTTATGAATTATTTTTTTTTCATGAGTCTAAATAAGCTTATTTTTAATATAAGCTGACCTAAATACACACACACAGGACAGGTAAGATGATGGTGGAGTATGTTCCGAGTTCTGCTTATTTACTCCTTTACATGCTACTGAAACTCCCACTACAGGGACAACCGGACAGTAGGTACTTAACCAATATTTTTAAACACCAGTGGCGGGCCATCAAGGCCAACAAAGCCTTTTCTGCTGGCCAAAACACTATCAGAACCAGTGACCTACAATTACAACTTAAATTTGAGTATTTGTTCCATTAAATTGTATTAAGTGATTCCCAGCAGTCTATTCTCTTCAAGTCTCTTGGCTGTGATATGTGGATGTTACTTTATTTTTGTCCAGTCAGACTTTAGCTTCTATCTCCTGATATGTTAATTTTTATCTTCTCAGGGCTATTATAAATATTCTATAAATAACTAGCATTATTTGAGTATAGAATTATTATTAGTACACCTCTGCATAACATTGTATCTTTATTAACATATGAACAAGTCACAGTGAAGCCGAGTGCTACATACAGGTCCTTCTCAAAAAAAAAAAAAAATAGCATATTGTGATGAAGTTCATTATTTTCTGTTATGTACTGATAAAAATTAAACTTTCATATATTTTTGATTCATTGCACACCAACTGAAATATTTCAGGTCTTTTATTGTTTTAATACTGATAATTTTGGTATCCAGCTCATGAAAACCCAAAATTCCTATCTCAAAAAAATTAGCATATCATGAAAAGTTACTCTAAACGAGCTATTAACCTAATCATCTGAATCAACCAATTAACTCTAAACACCTGCAAAAGATTCCTGAGGCTTTTAAAAACTCCCAGCCTGGTTCATTACTCAAAACCGCAATCATGGGTAAGACTGCCGACCTGACTGCTGTCCAGAAGGCCATCATTGACACCCTCAAGCAAGAGGGTAAGACACAGAAAGAAATATCTGAGCGAATAGGCTGTTCCCAGAGTGCTGTATCAAGGCACCTCAGTGGGACGTCTGTGGGAAGGAAAAAGTGTGGCAGAAAACGCTGCATAACCAGAAGAGGTGACCGGACCCTGAGGAAGATTGTGGAGAAGGGCCGATTCCAGACCTTGGGGGACCTGTGGAAGCAGTGGACTGAGTCTGGAGTAGAAACATCCAGAGCCACCATGCACAGGCGTGTGCAGGAAATGGGCTACAGGTGACGCATTCCCCAGGTCAAGCCACTTTTGAACCAGAAACGGCAGCAGAAGAAAGTACTTTTTTCGGATGAAAGCAAATTTTGCATGTCATTCGGAAATCAAGGTCCCAGAGTCTGGAGGAAGACTGCGGAGAAGGAAATGCCAAAATGCCTGAAGTCCAGTGTCAAGTACCCACAGTCAGTGATGGTCTGTTGTGCCATGTCAGCTGCTGGTGTTGGTCCACTGTGTTTTATCAAGGGCAGGGTCAATGCAGCTAGCTATCAGGAGATTTTGGAGCACTTCATGCTTCCATCTGCTGAAAAGCTTTATGGAGATGAAGATTTCATTTTTCAGCACGACCTGGCACCTGCTCACAGTGCCAAAACCACTGCTAAATGGTTTACTGACCATGGTATTACTGTGCTCAATTGGCCTGCCAACTGTCCTGACCTGAAGCCCATAGAGAATCTGTGGGATATTGTGAAGAGAAAGTTGAGAGACACCAGACCCAACACTGTGGATGAGCTGAAGGCCATTATCGAAGCATCCTGGGCCTCCATAATACCTCAGCAGTACCACAGGCTGATTGCCTCCATGCCACGCCGCATTGAAGCAGTCATTTCTGCAAAAGGATTCCCGACCAAGTATTGAGTGCAGAACTCAACATAATTATTTGAAGGTTGACCTTTTTTCGGTCGGATCAAATATGCTAATTTTTTGAGATAGGAATTTTTGGTTTTTCTTTCCTTTTTTGCCAAAATTATCAATATTAAAACAATAAAAGGCTTGAACTACTTCAGTTGTGTGTAATGAATCTAAAATATATGAAAGTCCAATGTTTATCAGTACATTACAGAAAATAATGAACTTTATCACAATATGCTAATTTTTTGAGAAGGACCTGTAGGCTTCGTCATATTTCTTCGTCTTGGCTTTCGGGTGACTTTCTTTTGTCTCAATATCGCCATCTCTCTCCACCTTTCTTTTCGTACCTGTTAGAATTTTTTTGACATGTTGTTTCTTGAGGGGTTGTTTACTGTGCTTCATATTGTTTCCTTGGTGCGGAAAACCCCTACACCCCTATAGCGCGACAATGAGAGCACCACTGCCAACTACTGTAGTGGATTTGCAATTACAATTACTTCTAGTACAGTATGGAAAAAAAGCATGTTTCCCAGGGTCATTTATGCCCCCCCTGGCATTACACCACCCTACTATTTGAGAATCACTGGGCTACAATAACGTCAGAATTTTTTCCATTTTCTGCCTGGCTGTTTGGTGCAAAACTAAGTGAACAGTCTGTAGAGATATTCACACAATACATTTGCTAGAATTTTTTACAAACACGACGGAGGAGGAAAAATTAATTTGGTCTTGGACATTTTTAAAAATCCATTTGAATGGCAGACATTTCCAGAAAAGCTAGACATTGTAAGGAGAGGAAGTTTTACCCTTTTTTTACTTTTGGCTCAGTGCCATTCTCCCCTGCAGCTTCCACTGGTAAATGCCAATGAAAGTGATATAGTGCTTAGTTACTGGCAGAAATACATGAAATGTCTCTCGCTCTCTCTCTCTCACGCTCTCTCTCTCTCTGCAATATCACACCTTGTTAGATTATATTTTTGTATATTACCGATATTTTTTTATAATTGCTATGTTATAGTGGATGTATTAAAAGTTAGATTAAGCCCATTTAAGTCCCAAGTACCAAATGCACAGCCTGCCACTGCTCAATACTGAGTATTTTTTATAGACATATAGAATGTGCTCCAGCACTGCAGGTGGCATTGCTCAGATTTAACGACAATTTTTTTTCTCCAAGAAAAAGATATTGAAACATTTTTCTGTAAGTAAGTAAACACACTTTAAAAGATGAAGAAAAAGAAAATATGTGAGATCATATGTGAGTCTATGGGAAGTTTAATATGTCAGTGAAAGTTGGGTGGTACCACAAATGAATAGGTGTAGTGATGCCCTGTTTGTACCGGCCAATCATATTATTTGGTTGTGTAAACATGTAGGTCTGCAGAGTTGGCCCAGCTGCCACGTCCATGAACTAGCTTGGCGAAACCCCCACATGGCGTCTTTGTTCGTGTAAACCAGCTGAACATCATCTCCACATGAAGCCTGGTGAAGCTTATAGTTCCTAGCAAAGAGACGGTGGGCCGTAATGAATCCTTCTAATCACCGGAGCTCATCTGAAAGTTGTGCAGGGATTATTGAATTTTAAAGCCTTTGCTGAATTTTAATTAACTTTTTACTCGCCTGCAGAATGGCCCGTGTTCGGTCAATGCGGTTCAATAAGTCAGCCACCCATGTAATAAGGTGCTCGTTTTGAAAATGTACATTTCACACTTTGCTTTCCTGCAGAGGAGAGGCGTGTGTGTGTGTTGGCTGCCTCGAGAAGATGAACAATGTGAACGTTGCAGTGAAAATAAAACTGAACGAAAGAATTTTCAGATTGTCAGATGGGGCTCGAATTTTAAATGAAGCCTGAAAAGTGTGGTGGAACGGATTAAAGATCAATCTCGTCCTTCACTGACTTCTGAGATCTGTGGTTCCAAAAATAAAATTAAGAAAGAAAGAAAGAAAATGAAAAAAAGAAAGCTTAAAAGTGGTGTACATACCGCAAAATACACACACATGAAAAAAATAAATAAAAAGTGAAAGAAAAGAATTACCAAAAAAAGTGGTACATGTAGAAGATGCAGCAGTATGATACTTAAAAATACTTGAAATGTGATATAAAATTATATATGAAATACAAACCACTTAATGCATCCTTTCTTTTTCCCCAAACGTAGATGTGAGAAAACCAGCGAAATTCTTTACTTTACCAAAGAGTGATGTGTAACTTTATTACCATTGTTAATTATATAATATATATTTATATACTACTACTACTACTACTAATACTACTATTAATAATAATAATAATAATAATAATAGTAATCATTTAAAAAGTGCTTATGTTAATGGTACGTCTGAAATTTAAAAAAAAATCTGTAAAATGTGAAGGTGATGTGCAAAACAAGTTACAAGCATGTATAGAGCTCACAAATGATAGCAATAATAAAAATAATATTACTAATACTTTATAATACAGTGGTACCTCACCTTACGAAATTAATCCATTCCAGAGCCTTTTTCTTAAACTGGATTTTTCGTAAATTGAACCACATTTTACATGTAAAACGCGTTATTCCTTCCAAGGCCACCAATACTACCCCCTAAACCCTTTAAAAATTATAAAAGCATACCTTTTAAGACCTTCTGCTTCAATATCGTACTGATGGGAGACGGGTTTGGCCATATTCCTATGCGATATCACGAGCTCGCTTCCTCTTTTCACTCGCACCGCAAATCACACACGTGCACATGCGTGCTTGTGTGTGTGTGTGTGTGTGTGTGTGTGTGTGTGTGTGTGTGTGCACGTGTGCGTGGGTTGATCATGTCTTCTTAGTAGAGTTATAATCTTACAAATGTTTATGGAAGGTTAAAAGCCCGAGTCAAAAAACAGTAACTCTGTCCTTTACACGAAAAGCATTATGGGAGATGCAGCTCCATAATAGCCAATGGGAGGGAGCTGCGTCATCCCTCCTAGCCAATGGGAGGCCAGCGGGGCGGGATGTTGGGAGATAGTCAATGGGAAAGCAGCTCATGCATTGTTTGAATGTTTGAATGGCACATTTGGCTTATTTTGTAAGGAGAACATTTTTCGTATACAGAGACAAAAAAAATTTGGAAAATGTGTTTCACAATCTGAATTTTTCATTTGCTGGGGCTATCGTGAGGTGAGGTATCACTGTATATTATTACAAAATTAATATTATTTGTATAACTACTAATATAAATTCATATAATGCTTTATCATATGAATGTGTTTACAGTCTAATGGTCTGGATTAAAAAAAAAAAAATCCGGTTTCTAATCAAGGCAGCCACCAAGAAATTGGCACCGCATCAGTTTATTAATTTCCTTTTTGAAAAACTCCACTCAGAACTCAGAACTTTGGATAATGCCTCAGACAACATCAACAAAATGACGCAGAAGATGATTTCATGTTCGATACCACGATTGTGATTCTGAGATTGTTTTAGTTGTTTATTCTATACATTTATTATACTTTTATTCTATAAATTCTAAATTTTCTGAACTGTCAGTCTTCTGTTTTATAGTCAGTTATTCAGAGTTTAATACAAGTTAAATGCACATGTACCTCATGTACATAAAAAAAAAAAAAACCCACAAAACAAACAAACAAACAAAAAGCACATGTCGCTTTCAGGTTTTCAAAAAGTTCTGATGAGAAACCGGGCTAGAAATATAAACTGTTGCTGTAATTCTCAAAATAAAATACATAATTAACAGTTTTTGGGTAATACGTGTCTGAGCTGACACAATCCAAAGAGAAGAAGTTTAAGAGCGAATAATCGGTCAAATTGCCCCCTTGAAGTTTATTCAAAGCTCCGCCCTTTTGATCAAGTGACGCCTCTACTCCAGGAAGTGCATGAACTGATACACAAAGGTCATAGTTTCGTACAGATTCACACTCCAGGACCAGGAGACGATAAGAATCAGACTGTAGGTAACATTTGTGAGCTGCATATCTGCATCCATATGATTGTTTTATTGTTACATATTTTGTTAATTCTTTTTTTTTTAAATAAATAAAAACAACTGATAACAAGGAAACCTCAGTACAGGTAAAGTGTGTCTTGTATTTGACTGACAGTGTCAAGTAATCAAATATCCATGCGATTTAGAAACATCTGCCAGACCTCTAATCTAACAATGTTCTGTGATTTCCATTACAAAATACGTGTATGTATAGATATGTATGTGTGTGTGTGTGTGTGTGTGTGTGTGTAGTTATTTTTCATGACTTCAGAGTCTCTCTTCACATTAATGATATTTTTTTTTCTTCATGAAACACACGGAATAAGATGATCATGACGATCTCTCTGTACTGTACAATAGCATTACTAAAAAAAATACAACTCAAGTTCGATATGTACATTATCTACCTAAAAAGTACAACCGCTATATCATATCATCATAATGTAATAAAATATGTAAACAAACTGTATTATTTTTTGTTTGTTCTTTGACACAGTCGACTGTGACAACAGATATCAGAATTCACACTTTTCACATTAGATTTATTTTTCCGTATAGACATCCGTAACAGCGTTAGTTATAAGTAGGAGTGCCAGTGTGTGCACCAGACAGCTTTTCATAAAAAAAGAGAACAAGAGGAAGTGGACCAACATACACCATGATCGCAAAAAAGATCAAAGCCGGCACGGCTGTGGAGGAAACGTGACGGTCTTCAGCTTCGATGATGACATCGGAATCGGCGTCGGCATTGGCGTCGTCGTCGGCGTCATCATGTGAAGAAGGAAGTGTGGGGGGAGGGGGATGAAGGAAAAGGTATGTCTGATGGATCAACTGGCCTGGCAGATCTGTTCAACCTCAGCTGAACGTCATACATCGTAGTGTAAAGATGGCATGCATTACAATCAGTCGCTTTACTGAGACAAAGATAAAATGCACCACTTCGCTCAAATTCACAAATTATTATTATTATTTTTTTTTTCTCTCTCTCTCTCTTAGACGTCACAGTCGGTTGTAAAATCCGAATCATTTGGTCATGTGAGTTTGGAATAACAGTGCTGCGAGAGCGTCGTCGATCTGCATGTCCTCGCTCGTCTGATGTCATTTACTACAATGATTTTTCTTTTTTTTTTCTTTTGACACCACATATAATGTATAAACAATACAAATCTTTCATATGTATTTATAGATTTTTTTTTTTGGCAAGAGTCCTTCTTGGTCATTCACACAGTGTATGTGTATATATACTGCGATGCTTGCGATGGTAGGAATCATTTCCTCCTCGCTCTTTCTTTCCTTCACTTTTTTTTACAGGATTAAAAAAATGCCAAGGATCACATACCTTTATAAGAGTCTTTTTTTTAACGATAATGATGTAGCTGTGAAGTATTCTACACTGATAACATCGTCAACCGGTTCATAGAATAAAGGTCACTAATGTCGCTATTGACCATCGTGGTATGCTTACACAGTCGTGTGCTTTATATTACAGTTGATGTGAGAGCCCAGTGCCTCAGCACGGTGCCAAAGTGAAAATCTCTCTCTCTTTTTCTCTTTCTTTGTCAGCGCAGCTCCTGATACGCCTCAGCGTGTCACCCGTTTGCGTTGCGCAGTCTCACACGTAATATTCCTTGTCCTTGTTTTTCTGTTTCTTGTTGCTGCCTTTCGACCCGTACTGCTTGTCCTTCATGACCGCGCCGTTGCTCTGCGCTGAGTTGGTTATGTAATTGCGGCTCTCGTCCACTTGATAAGACCCCTCGTCCCTGTTTCTGTACTTATACATGGCGTACAGGAGGATGAGGATGCACAAAGCGGCAGCAGCAACTATCCCGACGACCATTCCAGTGGTGCTGCTAGATTCCCGGACAACCTCGGAGGCCCCGGGAACGCGCCTGACGCCCGGCTCCGTGGGGATCGCTGTGGGTACATTACGGAACATGGGGGAGGTTATTAACGGGCTCTTCGGCTTTTTGCGGTCTACGTCATAGGAAGTGGGCAATGGACGCAAGACTATGTCAGGTTGGGGTTTAAACTCTCGGTTATTCATTTTGCCCGCAGGCCATTTGGGCGGTGCTGTGGCAGAGGTGGTGGGGGTGGTGGACCGGCTTGGATTAGGGGGATAAGACGCGGTAGTGGTCCTACCGTGCTCGGACGCTGTGTTAGGTCTAAAGTCCTTGGCTTCCCACTTAGGCGCATGAGCTTTGTAGCCACCTTCAAAGGCCGATGTGGATAAGGTCTTATCTGTGACCAAGGAGAAGGTGGTGTAAACATCTTCATCATCGGTAAGGGGCAGGTTAGAGTCATATGCTTCCCCAGAGCCATACCCAGATATCACCAAGCCATCATCATCATCATCATCATCATCATCATCATCATCATCATCATCACCATCATCACAATCATCGCTGCCTTGGTCCGACAAGCAGGGCAGGCCCGCCTCAGTGGCCATGGACAGGGACTCTTTGGTGGTTTCAATAATGATGAGGGGGGGGCGGAGGGTTGGGGGGGGAGGGATGAAGGGTGCACGTGTAGCTACAGGAGGGAGTACTAAGGGATCTAATTCACCTCCTAGGATGGAGAAGAAATAACAGAATGTATCAGATGAATTTCAAATGATCTGTTATGTACTGACAATAAGGAAAAGCGACACAGTACGAGAAAACTTATACAAAGCAAATGGAACATAAAGCAAAATCTCAAACACAAATACAACATGAATAATAAAAATAAAAAAATCAATAAAAATAAATAAATAAATAAATAAATAACTCCCTGGGCCCTGAGAGGTATGCATGAGAAAGCCAGATACCGCCAAGTTCAGAATGAATCATTCTTACAGTGGGCACGATACAGTAACCTCTGAATGCAGCCGCAACAATTAATAAGGAATTACTTACATTCATTCATCCAACCACTTAATTCTACCAGGATCGTTAGGAAGCAGGAGCCTATCTCAGCCGACTCGGAGTGAAGGTGGATTCCACCCTGGGCTAGTTTTATAGTCCATCACAGGACAACACACACTCACACACAGCCACTTACACACACTCGCACCTAGGGGCAGACTGTAACAGTTAATGAGCCAAATGCGTAAGTCTTTGGATTATGGGAGGAAACCGGAGTATTCGGAAGAAACCCACATAAGCACTGGAAGAACATGCAAAACTCCACACAGAACCGCCTTCGCAAGCCCGGAACTAGAACAACTGTGAGGCAGACGTGCTAACCATGCCACGGGTATTACTAACATTTCTTCTAATTTTTTATGATAAGTTATGATAATATAATAATATAATAATAAAATATTATGTTCATCAGTGTCAACGTAATTCAATAATGGTTGATTTGATGTGCTGAATTTAGCCCAAAATTGTAAACTAGATCTGTACCATGAAGCAAGTCATGACGCACTACACAAATGCGCTTGGTTTGTTATTACTGGTGTTTTAGTGTGTTATAAACACTACTTGATATAATATTTCATATCATGTTTGTAACTAAGTCATTACAATTCATCATAAGTATAGCTAAGTACAGTATAAAGGTGATGCATTTTCATAAACAATTATACCGCTGTATATAATGCCTCAGTGCAGGATCATGTTTATAATTCATTATAACTATGACCACGTGAACGATCAATTTTTCTTCCGGTTGTTTGTTCATACGATTTCTTGCTGCCAATAGAAAATATCTGGAAGGACAAAAGATCTTCCTTCACACACAATCCAGAGTTCTGTGTGTTTGAGGAAGTGTTCAGGAGATCAGTTCCTACAGGATTTGGATGTTATCTCTCTGAGGGTCGGTCTGGCTCCCCAGCTGCCCCTCTGGGCCTCGAGCTTTTCAAAACCCCGTATATTGAAACCAAAATGGCAGGACCTGCCTCAGGACCACAATGAAGGCTGAAGGATCCATAAACTAATTTCTACATTCTGTCTGAACGCATCCTGATCAAGATTTTTATTACTAAATTTTCAGAATGTCTCAGAAAGATTTATTTTTCTACACGCTTTTGCTTTAAATGTGAAGTTCAATAAAAAAAAAAAATAAAAAAAAAAAAACTCTGGTATTTTTTTTTTTTTTTTACCTGGTTCCTATTTATGCACTTTATTATTTTTTTAAATAGAATTCTTTACTAGATATTGGACTCTGTCGCATACTGGGTTAGAACACTACAAGGGGCAACTGAAAAATGGCTCTACATTATAAACCTATAGGAGAATGAAAATTAAAGACTTGTTTATATCACTGACAGAATCATAAAACTATTATACATTTCTAACAGCATGGGAATGATCCATTCAGTGATACACCTACATAACTTTAATTCAATAACTTAAAAGAAACGGTTGAAAATAATTGTTTATATATGTGTTATTTTTACCTTTCTCTTCTTCCTGTCTGATGTTTACAAAAGGAGATCTCACACCGAGATGGGAAGAAAAATATTTTCACTGTTTCAATGTAACAAAGGAAGTGTTGGCGTATTTACTCTGCAAATAGACTTATTTATGTATTTTGAGTAAAACTAGATTCTCCTTTAGTAAACATTTAAAAAATCTGGTCAGATAACTGACAATGAAAAATTTTACAAACTATTCTCTACAAGTTATTGAGATACACAGGTTAGATATATGGGTCTGATCACGAAACTGGTACTGAAATGTGTGGCACGGACTGTTTACATTTTCTGCAGATATAGAAAAAAGTTTTCAACATTTTTTAATGTATTAGGCCAAGATACACCATGTAACACGGACAGAAAAGTTGCGTATATCACCGAGCCCATTTTAAGTCTATTGCTTATTTGCCAATGTGGGGCCGGTGGTTAGGGTTAGAGTTCGAATCCCACTGAGACCCTCACTGTGCTAAGAGCCCTGGGCAAGGTCTCAACCACAAGTGTGCCTCTGTTCACCCAGCAGTATAAATGGGTACCAGTAAAATATACTGGGAAGGTAACCTGCGATGGACTAGCGTCCCATCCAGGGGGAGTTGAACTCCTGGTCGCTTCACGCTATGGAAACCGGGGATAAGTTCCGGCCTGATGAGCCACGAGGCTAAGCCACTAGGCTCGGGTGTAAAAACCCAACAGACTTACCTCTTCCTCTTATTGACCAATATCAATATTAATAATATAGATCCCATGGTTCATGATTTGTAAACCTGTGCTGATATTGGTCCTGTGGAGGCCTTAGAAGAGGTTCAGTGGGACATGGAGATAATAAAGTCTTTCTCTTGTCACAAAATTTAGTATGAAAAAGGTATAAACTAGGAAATACTTCTAAACTATGAAGTAGGAACTAATTATTTCAAACACTGTTCACCATATGTACATATTTTGATATGATTTTATCTCCCAGGCATGTACTAAAGATTTTGGTACACTGATTCAAAAATAAACTTGGACATGGAAATATTTATTCAAGTTTTGGAGTTGGGAAAATGTTCCAGTTTTGTGATCAGACCCATAGATAGATATTATATATAGTTGTTGAGGCTGTTCTCACCATGATTATTGTGTTTAGCTTTCTAACTACAGGTTCATTCATTTTCTAAGCAGCCTAAGCTTAATTAGGTTTGTGGGAAGGCGGACACCCCTCTTAGCTCTGAGCAAAGGTCAGGCCACCCTCAGCAGCTCGCCAGGCTATCGGCTGGGCCCATACTCCTACATCTATTCACAATCAAACTTACACCTACTGTGCATCTTTTTGGACTTTGGGAGGAAACCAAAATACCTGGACGTAACCCACACAAACAAGGAGAACATGCAACCTCCACACAGAAATACCCAAACCCAGGAATCGAACCCAGCTGTGAGGCGGACATGCTCACCACCATGTCACCCTGTTTTACCTCACTAAATTTTATATATATATATATATATATATATATATATATATATATATATATATATATATATATATATATATATATCCTTACAAAGATTGAAATGAAACTGATGGTTAACTAGAACTTAAAATACCAGAGTTTCCCTTTAAGGCCGCAGGAGCATTTTTGATCATAGATTAAAAAGCACCATGCCATGGGAACAAATTTACATCAGATAGATCGATTTTGTGATAAATTAAACACCAGGGTGCCAAGTACACACTTTTATGACTCAAAATATGATTTAGGAGATGTCAGTTTCTCCATCAGCAAACTTCACAATGTATATAAATGACCAGATTGCCTCCTATTGGCTAATACACAGCCATATTTCAGGACTTTTTTTTGAGAGTTGAGGAGTTTTGTGTGATTCTGAAGTCCTTGTGGACTCCTACTGAAACATTTCCCCCTTTTTTATGTTACAGGTGTCAGGGCAATTGGATGTCGTCCCCCCCCCCTAAGCAACAATAATGTTAGTCAACAAGTTAGCATTTCCTCATGGCATTCATAATTTAAAAGTAAACAACTTCTTTCTATTTAAGTCATGCTGCTGTCATTACCACTTTCAGATCGCATATAAATGCTGATCTGTGGTATAGTGGGAAAAGTATTTCCGCCCACAGTGAGCTTGCGAAATTAAATTTGTGTGAGCATAGAACACACGAAGGAATACTGATCTCTCTGCGTTCGCGAAATCTTTTCTAATTACAAAAATTAATCTGCTGCCAAAAAACAGTGCTTTGAGGAGCATAGACGGAGCCATCTTGAAACCTATAGCATGCTTTAAATATCTCCAGATACCGGTTTCTGTTTTAGTTATTTATTTGGTGATTGTTTAATACAGTCAGGAACAGTTATTCGTCCGCCTTTAAGACTTTATCAGCAAATCTACTGTGATCTGATTCAGGCAGAAACCTGATTATCATTAAAACGTTTTTGGCATGCAGTGCATGAACAAGCTGCTTTCGTAAAGGTAATAGAGGATTAATTAGCTCCCTTTACGCATCACATCAGAGCAGCATTTCTTCCGAATGCACACAGGTAAGAATCAGCCTGCACTGAACAAAATTCTTGATGCACAAGGTAAAAGTGATGTTACACAAATCTATCATTAACTAGAACAGGAAATCTACGGCTAAGGATCAGTATGTCCTAAATCTTATATTTCTATCATTCGGGTGAGAGAGAGAACACAAACAAGCTTTCATTTTCCATCTTGGCGGAGGTTTGCGTCCTCAGAGCCCTTTTAGTTTATGTGTTGATCAGTCTATCTTACTTGCTTGCTTTTTAATGGACAAAGTCCTGCCATTCAGGTTTATACATATATATATATATATATATATATATATATATATATATATATATATATATATATATATATATATATATATATATATATATATATATGGTACAAAAATAAAGTCAATTAAACTTAAAGAAGAAAATAAAATAAAAAATAAATTTATTTAAAAATAAGTTTGCTGAAATAAAATTAATTTAAAATGTTTAAACTTAAGATAAATTAAAATAATCATCTTGAAAATTCTTTTAAAAAATCCACTTGCTTTACTGCAGTTCAATAATTAAAAGGCAAAATATAAATAAAGGGAAAAATAATCATAAAAAAATTAAAAAGCGACTAATTTAGCAATATTATTATTTACAGACAAGCACAATATAAATCAACAGTAACATTTTATTGCACAATAAAAAAATAAAATAAAATCAATATTTCAAGGAAAAATAAGCATACCAGATTTTTGTTAACTTACATCAACAAATTGCCCGCATGATTTTGGCATGAAGAAAAAATGCACAAAAGAAAGTTGTGTAAGAATGTCCTTGGAAAAGTTTTTTTTTTTTTTGTCTCTTGTGAAACGAAAAATTACTAGCCACTGTATTTCTTGATAAATATAATCTTCAGACATGAGTATACAGGGAGGCAACAACACATACATCCACACCACATAACATGAAAAATAAACTTCACCATTATTCTGTTTTGTTTTTTTCTTTGTTAAAATACAAAAATCTGTACATATTTGAGCCTTGGATAATATATATATATATATATATATATATATATATATATATATATATATATATATATATATATATATATATATATATATATATATATATATATATATATAAATTTTTAATAAATATCTACATTCTAGTAGTTAAACTTTTTGCTTGGATTGATTTATTAATTGTAATTTCTGAATGGATGGATGACTGTACATATTTTGCCATAACTAAAGGGAAGGAGGGGAGTAGGTGGAGGAAGAGTAGGGGGAAGAGGAGGAAGAGGAGGAAGGTGAGGAAGGGTCTGGACCTATGAACATACTACATAGGAGATGATAATGATGGGGGTGATTGTGTAAGTCAGTTGCCATGTCCATGTAAAGGCAGTACGAAGCGGTCGGGCGGCATTAGAGCTTTTGGCTGTAAGGAAGGGATGGGGATATACAAACAATGAGCATATACATGCCCATCTACGAAAAAAGAACAAAACTCTAACACTGACAATCTGACAAACCCTAAACTGCAACTTCTTCACCATGCAGTTAAAACAAACAATCAACCAAAAAAAAACAAAAAAAAAAAAAAAAAAAAAACAGATAAAAAGTCAATTGTTTTTAAGATCACTGGCAAAATTTGAAGAAAAAAGAACACTGAGATGTGGAACATTTTCAACGACATTCATATGTGTTGTCTGGATGTTTCAATGATTCACTTCATTTATATATTTTCAATAAAATAACTTTAAAAAATGATTTTTAACTTCACAGTTTACAATGTAATTAATTATGACCTTTTTTAGACACACACAGAGTACTCGATGAAGTAGTTCCAAATCTAAAAAAAATTAAAATAAAGTAATAATAATAATAATAATAATAATAATAATAATAATAATAATAATAATATTATAATAATAATTTTGCATTTATATCTTTCTTAAGTTTGAAACAGTGCTATTAAAAAAAAACAATTTATTGAATGTGTTAAAAAAAGAGCAAAGCAATTTGAACTTTCACTTTCACACACTACAACCAGATGCACAAGCTATAAAAAAAAACCCGGGCACGATCAAGAGCCAGACAGCCAACACGCAAGTGCGCAACTGACTGCAGTCTCTATCATGTGACCCGTAAGACAAAATCTATCTGTCATTGTTAGTCTTAAACACGTAAACAGGCGTGCAGTCTGGATGTACGTCAAAGAGAGAGGAAAATTGGGCTGAAAATGGGTTAATTTTTTACTGCAAGATGTCGCTGATGCATGCTTAAAGTAAGTTGCATTTAGGGAGAGTAGACAAACGACAGAGCAAGCGGCGTTCAGGTACGACATTAAACACTGAGATATTTTCGGCTCAAATAAGCCGAATCAACCAAGGCCTGTAGGTTCCAAAGGATCTCCAGCACAGAGTACGTCTCTTTATTGACTAACATCCAAACGAGTTGGCTGTGGGTTTGCTTTATGCTAATCGTTGTTTTTATCGCTACGAGATGAGGTTGAAGGGTGTCTGTGCTCCACACCTACAGACTTTAGTTCAAAAGAAACCTGTACATTAAATATAATCAGAATTCCACAAGAGGCCAGAGACAACTTACAATATTAAATCAAATGGACTAATTAATACATAAAACAAAAGTTTGAGTTTAAAATAATAAAAATCCATCTAGGTAGCTGTTTCCAACTATTTATTAAATAATGACATCGGATACATTTTTTTAATCCACTGCTTAAAATGATGCAAAATATCTGAAAAAAAAAAATTCCCTGACACTAAAGACTCCTCTCCGAGGCTCTATACACGTAATATTATCCAATGAAAAAACAGTCCTGATCAATTATTACAATCTGAAATTTTAATTATCACAGAATCCTCCGCGGTCTGAGTGCTGGTGAAAGAGCTGTTACTATAGAAACTTATTCAGAAGAAGACATAAATAATACAGACTAGGACACAGCCTAAAAAATGGAGCTCCCTATTGTCTCTATTGACAAGTGTCCATGCCTGGGCTGGCTTTCCTTTTCTATGAGCTGATCTCTGCTTTTATTTGGTATCCATTTAACGAGTTCATGTTCCGTCAAGCTTCTGCTCTCAGCTTTTAGATTCCCAAACATTTATTCACCTACAAGTTTGTCTGCCTACCTGTTTTTTTATTTTGCACGAGTCTGAGTGGTGGTGTATGAGCTTCTATTTTTGTGTCCATGTTTCGTTGTCAATAATACATATTAATCTTTTAATTATTCTTACTGCCTGTTCTCATGCACGTCAGGGTTGCACAACAGCCTAATTGCTTTTCCTGTGGCAAGTACATACTAGAGATTGGACAAAATAGGGAAAACCATCTATATTCCAACCAACTGCATTCCAGGACTATGGTGTTGTATGGTCTTGGTAAGTCAGGGACAAATCTGCTCTGCAGAACATGTATTTACACCAACCATTCTGGCAAAACACAATCCAGATGAAGATTTTTTTTTATACTTAAAGCTTGACCCTTTGGCATTAATTGGCTTTCCAAATTAATTTCTATTTGTCTTAGCGCAATTTATGCAAACATTTTCGATGCACACCTACAGAATTTCACAGACGCTCTTATCCAGAGCGACTTACAATTATCATTTTTTTGTACAACTGAGCAATTGAGGGTTAAGGGCCCTGCTCAAGGGCACAACAGTGCTGATTGAACCGCTGACCTGTCCACTGCTGCCCACATTGAGTTGAATTGCTTGTGGATAAAATTAATTTTTTACAGATTTTTTAACATTGTGATTTTTTTGGAAATATGATATTACAGGAGGCTCAGCTGTATTATATTTTTTGTGAATTTTTGCAGTATATTTCAGGTGTACCATACTTATCCAAATTCCCATTTACCGTATTCGACTTAATAAGCACCCTGCTCCAATAAGCCCCCACCCACCCACCCCCAAGTGTTTTTGATCTTACGTCTAATAACCGCCCGTGTATACTTGGAGCAAAATTGTCGATCAAACTTACCAATTTTATTCGACCAGTCTCTGTAATGGTAAAATAAGGCGTTCACTGCCTGTAAAAGTGAGCCACTGGGGAATGTCTATAATGTTCATCAGTTGTTTCGCCGTGCTTTAAAAAACAGGAAAATATTTTGCTGTGTTCACTTGGTAAATGTCCAACAACCGATGACCCGAACAAACTGCTACAGCAAAACTATGGGATGCTCTGAATGAATGGAGCGATGAGCCAAATATGGACCTATCAGAAAGTGATGACGAGGATTTTTCACCCGATTCTCCTGCTCACTAACTTCATAAATTTAAAGACTTTCCTGGCCATTGGTTCAACGTGCCATGTGCTAAAGTTAACATTCATGTTGATTGGCTCCATTTTACATAGGGGGAAAATATTTAAAGGAACGGTTTTTTAATTATGCTGTTTTTTGTTTATTTTCAGATTTCATGTAAGTAATCTGGTTGATACTACAAAATGAATAAAATAAATACCAGTAAAACTCTTTTATTATCCTGTTACAATTCATGTTTTCCACCTCTATGGTAATAAGCACTTACCGTTCCACTCCACTGGTAATTATTTTAATAAGCGCCCACCCACTCCAATTTTTTAAGTGCTGGGCGCTTATCACGTCGAATACGGTAAGTAGTAATGTATAATACTGGATAGAATAATAATACTGTAGATAGAATCCGTCATCGCAACAAATTCAAAAAAGTTGACTTTAAATGCGAACCTTTCAATAGACAATTTTAATAAACACAGAGTAAACATATCTGTGGTCATCTCTTATAAGGTTTTTATTATGTTTAAATAATAAAGTCTTCTTCTTTTCCTTTCAGCTGTTCCCTTTCAGGGATCACCACAGCGGATCATCTGCCTCCATTTTCATGGAAGTTATATTAATGATTCGCATGTTTGATTTGGCATTGGTTTTTACGTCGGATGTCCTTCCTGACACAACCCTTTAGCAAGGGGCAGAAACACGCTGACGACTATGCAGCTACTCTTTACCAAAGTCAGCAATGGTTCTTTTACATGAACCTCTCACCATAGACAGTGAGACACATGGCCGGCCTTTGATAACCCAGTTGGCTGCATGGGGGGGCAGTGACAACCTTGCAGAGAGTGGGACCCTAGGATTAATGATCCAGGGCCTTTTACCACCAGACCACCACTGCCCTGGTTTAAATAATAAAGTAATATTAGTAAATTTTGCACTTTTCCTTTACAGCTAAGATGTTAAACACATTTCTATGATACATTACTGTGCTACCTTGTACCTTTCCCCGACTCACTAAAGAAAAACCCATAATTTGCAAAAGAAAACCCATAAATGTCATTTTCATACTTCCGTGATTGGATTACTCGCTCTGTTCATCAGGTCTAAGAGAGCATCTCGGTGGTAAATATTATCAGCAGCTGCAACAGAGGGCCAAATTAACACATGTGCTGTTGAGCAGACACCTGCTGACATGTGATAAGAACAAACTATCCTGCAAAGAATGGAGCCAAACAATACCCTCTCCTCTATATCTACAATTTCCCCTGATGTTAGCTGCACTTCACACATTCTCAGGGTTCTTAATCATGTTCCTTTTAAAGATGCACGGGGCATCCACTTTAAAGGGTACTTCACATTGTGTGCAAGAAAACATCTGGAGGAAAGTGGCAAGTTAGGAAAGTGTCATGAACGTCAAGGCTGTGGGGTCTGAATTTACCAAATCACGCCATCTGGTGTTCAAAGTGGGGAAACGTGACTCTTATAGTCCTATAATGGCACTTTACACAGTACTGTACTTTGTTACACACCACCCATCTGCTATACTTCTTATTCATTTACCTATTAATTATTTGTTAATGAAAGATTATTCCTGAACAAATTATTTATTTTTCTTAATTTTATCTTAATTATGCTTCGTAAATTATTTATCATAATCTCAAAGGATAATTTTTCACTTAATAAAACTGAAAATCTAATCATATAAAATTGTACTCATTTCATGTAATCCCAATTCAAATCTCATGGAATTCCCAATGATGTCAGCAATCATATGAAAGCAAGTCAGGCTTAAAAGTGCAACAAACTAACGTTGAATGTACTTTTTTTTCTCTGAGAGGAAGTTTTCCACAGGAAATTTTATCATGTTTATACAACTTTCTGTAGAATTTGTCATTTCAGTATTTAATTAATTTTCTATAAATTTGTGTTTGATTCATTTTTATTCCTTTTGGGCTTTGCAAAGCCTAGAAAACAAACACTGCTAAAGTCGTGAAGAAACGATTACAAAAAAAAAAAAAAAAAAAAAAAAAAAACCTTAAATTTTTAAAAAAAAAATTACAAAACTATTAAAAAACAAAATGATGCACCTAAAGAAACTATGCAAAATTAACTATTGAGAATTTTCCCTTGACTAATGCTACATGCAGAAAAGGAAAGAAAATGAATCAAAACATATGATATTTAAATTTTTAGCGAAAAGATGACCAAATATAAAATATAATATAAAATAAGTATAAAATGTGGAAAAGAATGGAAACAGAGGCCCATTCTTTCAAATTCAGGTTATTAATCTTATAACTATATACTACACTGAAGTGCAAGTTAACTGCAGTTTCTAACGTGTTTTTTTTTAAGCTCGGTTTTAATATATTCGACATAAAAACACAAGAAAACTAAATGAAAAAGATTTTTTAGTTTGCGGTTGTCTGATCACTTTGAGTGCTCCAAGTGACGGTGATGATTTTGAAATCCTTGTAGAAGAATTCTAGGAACTATCTGATAACTTTCCACCAATTAGAACTGAGAGAAGATACTTTGAATGAATAATAATTTTGATTATCTCCCAGATAGCGACCTAAATAGTTCCAACCTGTTCCCATGTTGTTTTCTAATACAGGGATCCCTCGCTACTTCACGCTGCAATTAATGCGGCTTCAGTGCATTGCGATTAAAAAAAAATAAATAAATAAATAAATATTCATCAAATTAAAAATAATGAAATTAAGGACGCATAGGTGGAAAAGTTAAGGAAAATGTCACACAAACAGGTGTGTCTGCACAGCCACGCCCCCTCTCTGCCGGAGCCTTGTATTAAGTGTACCTCAGGATAATGTTTAATCATATTTCATACTTATATTCATGATCTATCTTTCTGTAGATTTTATCCCATTTCTATTTCTACTTGTTCTTCAATTTCATTTCACTTTCACTTTTGGACCTTGGACAGCTTTGTTGGTATCTCCGGATGTTTGCAAAACAAATGTTGGTAAGTTGGAGAGCGTCTGTATTCATATTTTATTTACATCTTATGTTATTTTTTTCAATGCTTAATTGTTATTATAAGCATTTATAGCATTGGATATGTATTTATTGATATTATATACACATATACATGTACGTATACATTGGTCGGGGGTGATCCTACTTCGTGGATTTCAATGATCGCGTGGGGATCTCTGTCTCAATTAACCGCGGAAAGTAAGGGATCCCTGTATTTATGATTTACTGCAGACGGAAAACCACTCAGATTATGCTGTTCCCATGTAATGTATGCTATTCACTATGTAAACTTTGGATAGTAGCTATAGTAATAGTAGCTGTAATGTTATACAGCGATCCCTCGCTACTTCATGCTTCAGTTTCTGCGGCTTCAGTGCATCAAGGGTTTTTAAAAAATATTCATCGAAAAATAAAAAAATAAGGAAATTAAGGAAAAATAGGGGGAAAGTTAAGGAAAATAATGCAAAACAAGGCCAATTATGCAAAAAAACCAAAAACAAAAACAAAAAACAAACAAAAAACCCCCCCAAATAAACAAAGACAAAAAACAACCCATCAAAATTACTTACATTTATGTGAGGTGCGCATCTGTGTGCATGTGCGTGTGTGTATGTGTCTGTATTTATATTTTATTTATATCTTATGAATTATTTTTGAATGTTTAATTGTTATTATAAGCCTTTATAGCGTTGAATATGTATTTATTGATATTATATACACACATATGTGTACGTATACATCAGTCAGGGGGGTTGATCCTCCTTCACAGAAATCGGCGGTCGCGGGGAGGTCTAGGTCGCAATTAACTGCGGAAAGTGAGGGATCCCTGTAGATACGAAAACAGTTATTCACCTCAGGCTTGGTGTATATCAATGAATACTAAAGTCCCCATTGCGTGCAATCTGTATTCAGCAGTATCCACTAAGCCTAAAGTGAACCACTGTTAATTATTATGAATTTTTTTATGCATTTTAAGGAAAGTTTAACTGGATTTGTGTCATATTTTAATTTAAAAAAAGGAAAATTAAAAAAATGTAGCTGTTTTATTCTCACTGCAAAAAGATCTAATTATTATGTAACTTATACTATGTGCTCTGATTGGACTGCTGCTGATAATGTATTATACAACTGTCTCAAAAAATTTTTTTAAATCTAAAAGGCGTGTCCCTATGTGTATAGACCTGACACAACTGTCACGATTGACTGCGTACCATTTCGTTTCTTCACGCCATTCTGTGCAGCAACCTGACAATACCTTCATTTTGCTTCAACAAAATCCTTAAAATAATACAATTTTTATCAAACAAGCAGACGTAAATGCTGGACAAATTAATGCGAACAACTGTTAGCATGTTTATGTTAGCACTGCTGTCAGATGAAGTTGGGCTGCAAGTTATTTGGAAATATACTAGCATAAAAATACAGAAAAGGAAAGTAACAGTCCTCTTGTGGAATTCCTGAAGGAGAAAATTTTGGGGGTGGGGAAGGGAAAATATTCCAACAGTTTTACAAACAGAGAACAGAATCACATGACAGGAACACTTTAGAACACGGACATGTGGACAGACAGGACGTCTACAAACACAGAAACGATGCAGCAGCAATCTTTGCAACCGCAATCCTGAAATAAATAAAAATGATGATAAAACTGAAAAGAAATGGAGTCAAATACATTAAGCCGCTGGGGTTAGTGTGGATCATGGGTGGAGCATACCACGGATACAGAGCCATGCAGTAACCCATGACGACGGAAAGTTCTTCGGAGGATAGTTCTAGTCAAGAAGCTACAAAAAAACTCTAACATGCCACAAATGACTGACTGAGAGATGATTTTTTTTGTGACAATAAAATTCTTTTTATGCCATCTGCATTTCTATATTAGCTTATGCAGAACGGCGGGGGAGGGGCAGAAGAAAAAAGGGATAATAGTTACCATTCTTTTACACAACTTTCTTAATATTACTTGTTCAGTTTTGATGGCAAGAAAAGATTTTGTTGCCAGTTTTTTTAATCAGAAATGGAAATGTCAAATTTGTAGGCCAAAAAAAGGAAAGAAAGAAATATCGACCAACACCAACAAATCATGCGGCACAAGATGAGGCGAGACAACAGGGACGTTGTAGCCGTGAAACAGATGAAAGACCCAGTGAAAACAAATTAGAAACAGAACAACAGTCCTGAAGAAAAAACTCAAAGCAAAAACAAACAAACAAACAAACAAAAACAGCCAAACATGCGAAACAAAAACAACAACAACAACAACCACAACCCGCCACCCCACCCCCACACCCCAAAAGACAACGACCCCAGAACAACAGCGTCTCATGCACCTGTCCAACATCAACTGATGGGGTTAGAAATGATGGCATGAATTTCTGTGTAAACGTGACTGGATGATTGGGGCCCTAGCAAGTTTTCTTCATGATACAGATACAGATCAAGAAGAGCTCTGACTTTCTGAAACTACCCCAGCTGAAAAAAAAACATTTGACAGAAATTGGGATTGACAATCAGCAGTAAAACTGTTCTGAGTCGTCTGTCTCGTCCATGTAAAACATTCATCACTTCTAATTTAGAGAGGACAAAAAGCCATTTGTGTGGCTTACGAGTTCGCTAAAACCCCTCAAACCTTCTTTACGCAGCTGTGATTGATGAGTGTTTTAAAGAGCAATGAACTCCGGGGTACAGCTCGCGCCACAGTTTTACATTACCATCCAAATACTTAATGCATGACCTCTTTTTATTTCAATAGCGACGGATGTATTAATATGAATATTATACAAAGAGCACTTTGCTGTAAGTGGAATGATGTGAGCCATAACTGATATAAAATAAAATATTGGGAAAATGTAGATCACTGATGCAACATTACACATTTAATAATAATAATAAGAAGAAGAATCATTCAGTTCAGTTCAGTTTCTGTAACCGCTTAATCCTAATTAGGGTCGCGGGCAGGCTGGCGCCCATCCCAGCCAACTTTGGGCGAGGGCAGAGTACACCCTGGAGAGCTCGCCAGGCCATCGCAGGGTGGAAACACGCCGACGGCTTTGCAGCCTACTCTTTACGAAAGTCAGCAATGGTTCTTTTACATGCCTCTCACCATAGACAGTGAGAGACATGGCCGGCCTTTGATAACCCAGTTAGCCGCACTGGGGGGGACAGTGACAACCTTGTGGAGAGTGGGACTCGAACCTCCAACCTTTGGATCAGTGATCCAGCGCCCTATACCACTAGACCACCACTGCCCATAAGAATCATAATAATAATAATAATAATAATAATAATAATAATAATAATAATAATAATAATAATAATAATAATAATTACACTGTCAACAGTTGATTTTATTTATTTATTCATTAGTTGTTTGTAAATTATTCTTTGCTTATTAAAGTCCTGGGTTCGAGTTGCGGGTTCAGGAGTGGGATTTCTGAGTGAAGTTGCATGTTCTCTTTGTGCTTGTTCCAGGTTCTCCAATTTTCTCGCCCAGTTTAAAGACATGGGATAACTGGCTGCTCAAAATTACCCCATAGGTGTGACTATGAAAGTTTTTTTTTTTTTTTTTTTTTTAATTTATGTGCGGGCTGTTGGCCATGCAATGCACTGCTATGCTGTTAAGGACATACTGTCTTCACCCAAGTCAGCTGAGATCCTGTGACGATGATATTGTGCATCAGATGAATAAATTAAGGTTTGTTACAATGAGATTGATTAAATGGAAATTCAAAATATTTTTGATAATGTAAAATTTTATCTTCTATTTAATTCTATCTAGATTTTGTACTATTTTATTCATCATTCATTCTTTCATTCGATTTTCTGTAACCGCTTAATCCTAGTTAGGGTCGTGGGGAGGCTGGTGCCCCTCCCAGCCGACTCTGGGCGAGAGCAGAGTACACCCTGGACAGCTCGCCAGGCACGCTGACGGCTATGCAACTACTCTTGTCAAAGGTCAGCAATGGTTCGTTTACATGAACCTCACACCACAGACAGTGAGACACATGGCCGGCCTTTGATAACCCAGTTAGTGCACCGCAGATAGTACTTATTCATTCTAATAATAAAAAAAATAGAATTATATTATATGACATTTAATCAGGTTTTACAATTACGTTAAATAATTATAAGCTATTACTAATAGTATGATTAGTATTCCGTTATTGTTTACATTGTTTTTTATTAAAGATGAACAGGTATGTTATCCTCGGCTTTAGATAAAAATGACTGTAGAACTATAACCTGATTAAATTTTTAAATTGGTAAAGTTGTTTTTTTTCCATTGGCATTTTCATCATCATCATCATCTTCTTCCGCTTAGTCCAGGGTCGGGTCGCGGGGGCAGCAACCTTAGCAAAAAGGTCCAGACATCCCTCTCCCGAGCTACTTCCTCCAACTCTCCCGGGGGGACACCAAGGCGGTCCCAGACAAGCCGAGAGACATAGTCCCTCCAGCGTGTTCTAGGTCGACCCCGGGGTCTCTTCCCGGTTGGACATGCCCGAAACACCACACCAGGGAGGCGTCCGGGGGGCATTCTGACCAGATGCCCGAGCCACCTCAACTGGCCCCTCTCAATGCGGAGGAGCAGCGGATCTACTCCGAGCTCTCCCCGGATGGCGGAGCTTCTCACGCTATCTCTAAGGGAGAACCTCGCCACCCGGCGAAGAAAGCTCATTTCAGCCGCTTGTATCCGTGATCTTGTTCTTTCGGTCATTACCCAAAGCTCGTGACCATAGGTGAGGGTTGGAACGTAGATCGACTGGTAAATTGAGAGCTTCGCCTTGCGGCTCAGCTCCTTTTTCACCACAACGGACCGGTACAGGCACCGCTTAATAGCAGAGGCTGCAGCGATCCGTCTGTCGATCTCTCGCTCCATCCTTCCCTCACTCGTAAACAAGACCCCAAGATACTTAAACTCCTCCACTTGGGGCAGGACCTCATTCCCGACCCGGAGGGTGCATTCCACCATTGTCCGACTGAGAACCATGGCCTCGGACTTGGAGGTACTGATCTTCATCCGGCTGCTTCGCACTCGGCTGCGAATCGCTCAATGAGAGCTGGAGGGCCCGATTTGATGAAGCCAAAGGACAACATCATCCGCAAAAAGCAGAGACGATATCCGATGGCCACCAAACCAGAACCCCTCATCGCCTCGACTGCGCCTAGAAATTCTGTCCATAAAAATTATGAACAGAATCGGTGACAAAGGACAGCCTTGGCGGACTCCAACTCCCACTGGAAACGAATCCGACCTGCTGTTACCAATACGGACCAAACTCTGGCTCGGTGATACAGCGACCGAATCGCTCGTAGCAACGGATCCGGAACGCCGTATTCTCGGAGCACGCCCCACAAGATCTTTCGAGGGACACGGTCGAAAGCCTTCTCCAAATCCACAAAGCACATGTGGACAGATTGGGCAAACTCCCATGCCCCTCCAGAATCCTCTGGAGGCGTATAGAGCTGGACAAGAGTGCTGCGGCCAGGACGAAAACCACATTGTTCCTCCTGAATCCGAGGTTCGACTATCGGTCGGATCCTCCTCTCTAGTACCCCTGCATAGACTTTCCCAGGTAGGCTGAGGAGTGTAATTCCCCGATAATTGGAACACACCCTCCGCTCCCCCTTCTTAAAAATTGGGACCACCCCCAGTTTGCCAATCCAGAGGTACAGCCCCCGATGACCACGCGATGTTGCAGAGACGTGTCAACCAAGACAGTCCTACAACATCCAGAGCCCTGAGATATTCTGGGCGGATCTCGTCCAACCCCGGAGCTCGACCACCGAGGAGCTTTTTTACAACCTCAGTGACCTCCACTCCAGTGATGGGCAGACCCTCACCCGAACCCCCAGGGTCTTCCTCTTCCACGGAGGGCGTGTTGGTGGGATTGAGAAGGTCCTCAAAGTATTCCCTCCACCTCTCAACAACATCCCCAGTTAAGGTAAGCAGCTCCCCACCTCCACCGTAAACAGTGTTTGTGAAGAACTGCTTCCCCCTCCTGAGGCGTCGGATGGTGGCCCAGAACCTTTTTGAGGCCAACCGATAATCACTCTCCAGGCCCTCACCGAACTCCTCCCACGCCCGAGATTTTGCATCTGCGACAGCCTCGGCTGCAGCACGTTTGGCCTGCCGGTACCCGTTTGCTGCCTCAGGAGTCCCACAGGCTAATAAAACCCGATAGGCCTCCTTCTTCAGCTGGACGGCCCCCTTCACCGCAGGTGTCCACCACCGGGTTCGGGATTACCACCACGACAAGCACCGGCGACCTTACGGCCACAGCTATGGGCTGCCGCCTCAGCAATGGAGGCACGAAACATGGCCCATTCGGATTCCATGTCCCCGCCTCCTCCGAACGTGGTTGTAGCTCTGCCGGAGGTGGGAGTTAAAGGCCTCTCGGACAGGGGCTCCGCCAAACGTTCCCAGCAGACCCTGATTACACGCTTGGGCCTGCCAGGTCTGGAAGGCAACCTCCCACACCACCGAAGCCAACTCACCACCAGGTAGTGATCGGTAGACAGCTCAGCTCTTCTCTTCACCCGAGTGTCCAGAACATATGGTCGCAAGTCCGATGACACGACTACAAAGTCAATCATCGAACTGCGACCTAGGGTGTCCTGGTGCCAAGTGCACTTATGGACACCCTTATGTTCAACATGGTGTTCGTGATAGACAAACTATGACGAGCACAGAAGTCCAACAACGACACACCATTCGGATTCAGACTGGAGAGGCCGTACCTACCGATCACACCCTTCCAGGTCACACTATCGTTGCCCACATGGGCGTTGAAGTCTCCCAAGACAACGAGCGAGTCTCCCGAGGGAGCGTTCTCCAACACCCCCCCCAAAGACTCCAAAAGGGTGGGTACTCTGAACTGTCATTTGTGCATAAGCACAAATAACAGTCAGGACCCGTCCCCCACCCGAAGACGGAGGAAGCTACCCTTTCGTCAACCGGGAGCACCCCAACATTTGGGCACCGAGACGGGGGCAACAAGAATACCCACACCGGCTCGCCGCCTCTCCCCATGAGCAACTCCAGAATAGAAGAAGGTCCAGCCTCTTTCGAGATGGATGGTTCCAGAGCCCAAGCTATGCGTTGAGGTGAGCCCGACTATATCTAGTCGGTATCTCTCCACCTCACGCACCAAATCAGGCTCCTTTCCCGCCAGAGAGGTGACATTCCATGTCCCAAAGGTCAGAGTAAGCAGCCGAGGATCAGTCCGACAGAACCCATGCCTTTGGCTGCCACCCAACTCACACTGCACCCGACCCCTAAAACTCCTCCCACGGGTGGTGGGTCCATGGGAGGGCGGACCCATGTCTCCTTTTCGGGCTGGGCCCGGCCAGGCTCCATGGGCATAAGCCCGACCACCAGGCGCTCGCCTTCGAGCCCCTCCCCTGGGCCTGGCTCCAGGAGGGAACCCCGGTGACCCGCGTCCGGGCAAGGGAGACTGCTTCTTTTGTTGTCTCGTGTCTTTAGGGGTTTGTTTTGAATCGCACTTTGTCTGGACCTTCACCCCGGACCTGTTTGCCTTGGGTGACCCTACCAGGGGCATTTGCCCCCGACAACATAGCTCCTAGGATCATTAGGTCACGCAAACCCCTCCACCACGATAAGGTGGCAATTCAAGGAGGGACATTGGCATTTTTTAACAGTAAAAAGGAATGGAATGTGAATACAGAGCTATAAAAATGCAATAAAATCACATTCGTATTTAATAATTTTAAAAATATATACGGAATGAAGCTTTTTCTAATTATGCAGTATTTTATATTGTTTTTTTTATTCATAAAAAATAACAAAATATAACATATTCAATTTTTTTTAACTCAATCTTTTTTCATATGACGGCTTTAACAACTGCAAATTTTACAGTGAGAAGACAGACGATCTTTTGAAAAATATAACTACAAAAAAGCCAAAGTCCGACTTCTATCAAAGGCATTCTGAATTTAAATCTGATATGTATATATATTTTTTATATATAATAATATCTTATTTGGATTGAGGGTAAAAAAATCTCAGCAGAATAACTTGTTTAAAAAATACTTAAAAAAAAAAAAACAAAACAAAATGAAAATGAAAAAATAAACAATTTGTACACAGAAATTCGATGATATCTGTTCTCTATTAAAATGCTTAACTTAAGTCTAAAAATAATGAGGGACTCAAAATAAATCAGAAACACTACTTTCATCACAATTACTCTTCTACATGTCACACTATAACTTGGCGTGAAAGAAAAAAAATCAAATTAAAATTGAGACATCTCAAAATGTATCATGTAAAATGCAATCCAGTGTCACATGACAGAAAAACCTTCGATTATGATACATTTTGAAGCATCAATGCAGAGAACATGTCACGTCTCGGTACTAATTTTGCTCATACATCCTCATAAGAGATGGGGAAGACAAAATTAGCAGGAAATGTGAGCATGTTAACCACTTCGGAAAACCCCATGGCCAAGTGTAGCTCGTAACAGGTGTCGCTTTACTTCAGGGCATCTATTAAAACTAACTGAGTGTAATTTAGAGATAAGCTCATGCCTGAATGAATGACTTGCTTATGTCGTCTTTGCTAGAAAGGAAGTTGACTTTGCCTTGCTTAGCTAGACAGGAAGTTACACTTTATCAATCCATGGGGGGGCGGCGATGCTTTGAGGATCTGATCCTCCGTTGCAAAATGAAACACCACCACATAGGAGCAAGCAGAATTAAACTGACCTAGCCCACCTGCGTGCTCGAAGTTGCACTCCTCCAGATCCTCATCGTCGTTGGAGCACTCAGCTGAGGTGACGATGTCATCTGTGCTCTAAAAAAAGACAAAAAAAGACAGAAAAATGTCGTTGCATGACTGCGACGCCATTTGCACTTACGTTTAATGCAGTTTCTTTTTTATCATTTACTCAAAAATTGTAAAAGCTCAATAGAGAAAAATTCACTAAGTTGACTGCTGTGACCTTGGCACAATGTCAAGGTGGTCCATGTACAAGCCAATCCGAGACCTTCCAGAGAGAAACCCGTGCAACACTCTTAGTGATCATGCACGTATTTCCTATCAAGGTTCTCACACTAACAAGCCTTGAAAAACCCAATTTAGAACACAAAATTCATTAACTCGAGTGCTGTGACCGTAAGACAAAGTCAGAGGCGGCCCTTTAGAATCTCAACCGCGATCTAGCAAATTCGGTGATTCTGTCATTTTGTTTGAAACTTATCATTTTAATAGGAACGCATCAGTTCATTTTCTGTAATTGCTTAATCCTAATTAGGATTGCGAGAAGGCTGGCGTCCATCCTAGCCAACTGTGGGCGAGGGCAGAGTACACCCTGGACAGCTCACCAGGCCACCACAGGGCTACGCAGTTACTCTTGTCAAAAGTCAGCAATGATTCTTTCACACGAACCTCACACCATAGACAGTGAGAGACATGGCCGGCCTTTGATAACCCAGTTAGCTGCACTGGGAGGGACAGTGACAACCTTGTGGAGAATGGGACTCGAACTCCTGACCTTAGGATCAGCGATCCAGCACCACTAGACCACCGTTGTCCTCTTTAACGGGAACTGACAAATCCAATAAATAATTGTATTCTTTTTAAACCTTGAAACAAGGTCAGAGTGACCCACGTACACTTCCACCCTATTCAGCGGCTTTATGTGAATGGGACCCGTACACCAAATTTGGTGGTGATATATTAATTCCTTCCAAAGTTATCACACTAAAAAGTCATACGGAACCAATTTTTATAGCCCCCGCTCCAGTCACCTTCAGTGCCAGTGGGTGCTAAGCAGAAATAAGATTATAAAGATATTCAACCTTGCTGTGACCTTCACCCAGCACGGATCAGCTTTAAAGTTCTAATCGGTTCATCTGCTGGTTATAATAACAATTCCAAATAAATTCCACAATCACTTATCCACTTGTTCTCGAGATATTGTGCTTCTGGGTATCTCTAGTGCAAGCAGGGACAAATGGAAAACATAATGCTTCCATCACCAAGTTTCAGCACCTGACCCGACGACTTAATTGAGCTTAAAATAATAATCCTGCCAAACCAGAACTTCCATTTCAAAGCTCAATAGTTCATATCTGGGTTTATTTTAAACTCGTTCTGAAGGATTGCTGGTTCTGATAATTTACAGCTGTATTTTAATAGTTTGCTTGAATTTTCATTATTGTTGATCACTGCTGCTTTTTTGAGAGGAGAGGAGAGGTCTGGACCCGTATCCACAGTTAGAGATAATCTGTGCACCCGACCCGCATCATCTCTTCTTGTGATTTACCCCCTGCTTCAAAACCTTCAGCAGTTCACACCAGTCGATGCTGAGAGCTTGTTTTTCACAAATGCACACACACACATTGTGCATGGCATGTCTTTATTAGGTGCAGATTCAAAAGCGGGATAAAATAAGCACTGTCATAGAGCGGTTTATGAAATTATAAATAACAGAAGACATAATGGAGAATACTCTCATCTGTGAAAGCGCACAATCATAAATATGATTGGCTTTGACTGGCTAATAAATAATACCCCCCTTCCCCCCAAACCTCACCCTCACCTCAGCCCTACCATTACCCTTCCACTTTCCCTCTACGCTGTTCACGGCCTTGGATGACTGAGGAAGAGATCCCACCCCCCACTTTGGTCAAGTTGAGCGATAAAATGCATTTAATAGTGAATCCGAGAGGTGCGAGATGGCAGACAGGGAGCCTCTCCACGCTGGAGCGCTGTGAAATATCGCTCTAAGTAAATATAAAATTATTCATTGAATTTATATTTAGTGTGGCAAATGACTCATCTTGCGGCTGAAAGACGGGGAGAGATCGCAGATGCAGAAGGTGATGAGAAAGGTAATTGACTGATTCCAGAGAAAATTTGAAACGATCTCCAAGTTTCCTGCTCGGAATGAGAGAAAGACGCTAAATATCATCAACGGCTTAAAAACTCACAGATGCTATCCAGTGTTTATATACACATCGAAATATTTATTTATCTTTTTTTACGTTAATTTAGCATTAAATTAATTATGTTCAAAATATTTCTTATTATTCCAACAATTATAATCTGTATCTATTGCTTCATCCATCCATCATGACATTTTAACAGCAACAGCAACTCTCTCTCTCTTGTGCCATCCATTTATCCATCCATCCCTCCCAGAATTTTCACAACACTGCTTTCTCTCCCGCTCCATCCATCTATCCATCCTTCCTCATATTTTAAGAGCAACAACTCTATATGTCTTGCGCCATCCATCCATCGATCACTTCAACCATCTACTCATAGATCCGAATCAGTATTTTAACTCAAAAAACAATGTGATCAACAGAGAGCAACATATGCTCCTTATAATGTAAAACATTGCAAAGCTACATCTATATTAAAAAAAAGCGATTCAATTCATGCGGCTTCAGTGCATTGTGTTTTTTTTTTTAAATAAAGAAATTAAGGAAGAATAGGTGGAAGAGTTAAGGAAAATGTCACAAGGCCAATTATGCAAAAAAACAAAAAAACCAAACCAATACAAAACAAAAAACAACCCAAAACCTCCCAGCAAAACTGGATACATTGTTGAATCTGCAGCCACGCCCCCCTCGGCCGGAGCCTTGTATTAAGTGTCCCTCAGGATAAAGTTTAATCAGATTTCATTTTGCAAAACGAATGTTGGTCAGTTGGAGAGCGCCTGTATTTATATATTATGGACATCTTATGCTATTTTTTTCAATGTTTAATTGATATTACAAGCATTTATAGCATTGGACATGTATGAATTGATATTATCTACACATATACATGTACGTATACGTCAGTCGAGGTGGGAGTGGTGATCCTACTTCGCGGATTTCAATGGTCGCGTGGAGATCTCGGTCCCCATTAACCGCGGAAAGTGAGGATCCCTGTATATATATATATATATATATATATATATATATATATATACAGTGATACCTCTGCTCACGAACATAATTGGTTCCCAGAAAGTGTGTGTAAGGCGAAAAGTTCGTCTTCCGAACATTTATTTCCCATAAGAAACCATTAAAATGAGAATAATCCGTTCCCAGGTCCCCATAAAACATAACTTTCTACTAAATAAGCCTTAAAACTACACAAAAATATACCTTATTTTATGTATAATAAATGTGCTATTGTATTGTAATTAAAGAAATAAACTGTACTGTATAATAAAGTCGTTTTATTTACCTTTGTGATGGTAGTTGATGGCTTGATGGAATGGAGTGGGAGGAGGAGGGAGGGAGGGCAGGACTTACTGTTTGGAAGGAGAGTTTGGAAACGCCTACTGTTTGGAAACACCCTTAGCCACACACGCACCCTTAATAGCTTCCTTGTTCTTAAGGATGGGAGCAATGGTAGACTTAGCGTACTGGTACTGGGACGCTGAGTCACACAAACGCACACCTCGTTCGTGTTTTTCAATGATCTCCGCCTATGGTGGGGTCTTTTTCGGTCCCATAATAGCAAAAGTACACTCAATATGGTCCAAAATGTCTATCAAACACAAACCACTTCCGCACTCAAAGAAAGGGGTGACGAACTGTGACACCGTGAGCGTCGTCAGCTTCTCTCGTGGTCGCCACCGTGGCGCTGTTCGACCGCGTGGTTTGATTTGTCCGCCGAAAAGTAGTTCGTCAGCAGAGACTATATGCTCGCAAATTTAATGTTCTTGAGGTGAAAAGTTCGTGAGCTTAAGCGTTCGTCAGCGGAGGTTTTACTGTATATGTATATATATATATATATATATATATATATATATATATATATATATATATATACACACATACACACAGTGGTATGAAAAAGTAGCTGAATCTTTTGGAATTTCTCACATTTCTGCATAAAATCACCATCAAATGTGATCTGATCTTTGTCAAAATCACACAGATGAAAAAAACAGTGTCTGCTTTCACTAAAACCACCCAAACATTTATAGGTTTTCATATTTTAATGAGGATAGCATGCAAACAATGACAGAAGGGGGAGGAATAAGTAACTGAGCCCTCTGCCTAAGGAGACTTAAAGAGCAATTGAAACCAATTTTTACCAAACAATTTAAGTCAGGTGTGTGACCAATCACTGATGAGAGGCTTAAAGCTGTCCTGCCCACTATAAAACACACACCTGGTAAGAATTGTCTTGATGAGACGCATTGTCTGATGTGCACCATGGCTCACTCAAAACAGCTGTCTGAAGACCTGTAATCAAAAATTGTTGATTTGTATAAAGCTGGGAAAGGATACAAAACCATCTCTAAAAGTCTGGATGTTCATCAATCGACAGTCAGAGAACTTGTCTAGAAATGGAGAGAGTTTGGAACTGTTGCTTCTCTCCCAAGGAGAGGCCGTCCACCAAAGATGACGCCAAGAGTTCAGCACAGAATACTCAGAGAGGTAAAAAAAGACCCTAGAGTGTCTGCTAAAGACTTACAGAAATCACTGGCACAGTCCAATATCTCTGTGCACACATCAACTATATGTAAAACAATGGCCAAGAATAGTGGTCATGGGAGGACTCCAAGGAGGAAGCCACTGCTGTCTAAAAAAAACATTGTTGCTCGTTTAATGTTCGCAAAAAGGCACTTGGACACTCCACAGAGGTTTTAGCAAAATATTTTGTAGACTGATGAAACCAAAGTTAAATTGTTTGGGAGGAACACACGTCATGTGTGGAGGAAAAATGGAACAGCTCACCAACATCAACACCTCATCCCCACTGTGAAGCATGGTGGAGGGTGCATCATGGTTTGGGGCTGTTTTGCTGCCTCAGGGCCTGGACAACTTGCAATCATTAATGGAAAAATGAATTCAAAAGTTTATCAGGATGTTTTGCAGGAAAACCTGAGGCTGTCTGTCAGACAGTTGAAGCTAAAAAGAGGATGGATGCTGCAACAAGACAATGATCCAAAACACAGAAGTAAATCAACTTCAGAATGGTTTCAGAAGAATAAAATACACGTTCTGGAGAGGCCAAGTCAAAGTCCAGACTTGAACCCCATTGAGATGCTGTGGCATGACCTCAAGACAGCGATTCATGCCAGACATCCCAGGAATCTGACTGAACTACAGCAGTTTTGTAAAGAAGAATGGGCCAAGATTAGTCCTGATCGATGTGCCAGACTGATCTGCAGCTCCAGGAAGCGTCTGGCTGAAGTTATTGCTGCCAAAGGGGGGGGGGGGGGCACAAAATATTAAATGTGATGGTTCAGTTACTTATTCCTCCCCCTTCTGTCATTGCTTGCATGCTATCCTCATTAAAATATGAAAAGCAATAAATGTTTTGGTGGTTTTAGTTAAAGCAGACACTGTTTTTTCATCTGTGTGATACATTCATACATTACATATAACACCTTAAAAGAAACCCTTCACCTTAACCTTGCCTGAGCATTGAATACATCACACCACACCCTAATCAAACATAGCACACACTTACCAGAGTGAAGTATCTACAAGCACTTCTCCGTCCTGCACAAACTGCACACTGTACAATTAGGTGTCCCAATCATCATGAGATCAGGCTACCTTCCTCACATGCTAAAGGATTCTGCTGGTAAATGTAAAGTCTGGTGGGCTTTTTACACCCGAGCCTAGTGGCTCATCAGGCCGGTGCTTATCCCCGTTTTCTATAGTGTGAAGCAACCAGAAGTACCTCCTGGGTGGGACGCTAGTGCATCGCAGGTTACCTTCCCAGTATATTTTTACTGGTACCCATTTATACTGCTGGGTGAACAGAGGCACACTTGTGGTTAACACCTTGCCCAGGGGTCTTAGCACAGTGGGGGTCTAACTGGGATTTGAACACACAACCTCCCGATCATGAGTGCAGCACCCTAACCACTACCCCACCGGCCCCACTTCTTCTACTGGATTCTGCTGCACCTCTTTTAATTAGACTTAAAGGGAAACACTCTTTTATAATTAAAAAAAAGTCCCAAATATGCTCCTAAACGTTAATAAACACCCGAGGTATCCGTTTCATTCAGTGTATTTACTGAATTGGCACAATCTTTCAATTTGGTGACATAGTGCATTTAATAGCACCCTAAAAACAAGTCATGCGTTATGGGTGATGATTTTATGAGCACTTATGATGACTGAATGAAACCCTGGCATGACGGCAGGAGACAGAACAACAGTGTTACAAAGTCAACTGTCGAAACATCAAACAGTAATTCAGCCTGGGAAGTGTCTCAACCATATATCATCATGTCACTGCTGTGTCATCTGACTCAGTTGTTAGGTGTAAATGCAACAGCTCAGACAATTTCACCATGGACAAAAGCAGTCTTTCGACCAGCTGACATGTGCTGTACTAAAATCGGGATTGGCAGATATTTGTGTTTATAACAGAACAGGTGCTGTTTGTGACAAATCCAACACACACACACACACATTATATATATATATATATATATATATATATATATATACTAGTATGTGTGTGTGTGTGTATGTTGGATTTGTCTTCAGAATATATACACACATTTTTTCCATGATATACATTCAGTGCAGTTAAGTTTCCGCAGCTAATCACTTATTTATGATGTTTTTATTCTTTATAAATTTCTTGGATGAAAGAACAAACATTTGTTCCAACAGAAACAATTTCTTTAAAATACCACTGGAAGGGTTTTCATGTCTGTGCCAAGGCTTAATCATGTCTCCTTTCTTTAAAAAAAAATAAATAAATAAACAGCACAGTTCCAGGAAGTTAATATCAAATCCCCGGAGATTAGTACCTTTCCCCCTCCGAATGCTTTCTGAAGCCGCGAGGGTCTCTTTACAGCGTCCAAGAGATAAGAAAATCCACCTAAATCCATTCCATTTATTCTCAGTGCGATACAAATGATTCATTATTTGAATTATCAAGGATTTTCAGCTCTAAGTCAAGATGCCAGGCATTTTCCATTCCTCTTTCAGTTTCTGGATAAGGACGGGACACGGCGCACGGAGACATTCCATGTCTTTTAGTTCATTTGGCCAATGATTAAAATCTTAACTTTGAATACGGAAATATAAAAAAAGTGTCAAAAAAGGTAATGAATTAAAAAAAAAAAAAGATACACGATGAAGCTCGACATTCATTAATAAACTTAGATAATTGCCCGCGTCTCACTCTGAGAGATACCTTGAGAATAATTTATAGACAAATTCTCTCTTTGGAAGCCAGCTTTTAAAATGACTTTAAATCTTCATTGAAGGAAAAGCTGGGCGAAGCAATATCAAATGAATTATGGAAAGAGTGGAAAACTTGAAAAAATTCTCTATAATGTAAAAGGAAGTTAATGCTATAGTTTATGGTGTAACCAGTCTCGCAGGAATCATGGTCCAAGTGTTCGGCATTTTTTTTTTTTTTTATTACTGTTCGGGTTCAAAGAAGACATTTTTAATACACTTTCAAAGGTGAAACATACTCAGATTGAACCCAGACTTTTTTGAGCTTCAAGTTGGCATCAGTGTTAAGTAGTACATCCACTAGAGGGCAGAATAGAGACCAAATTTTCCTACATCAACAAACAAACAGATTTCCCACCATTTTTCCTTCTCTGCCGTCCTACCATTTAATTCCCATCACATAGCTTCCCTGCTGTTTTGTATTAAGTGCTGTACTCCTTCTTGTGCCTGAACAAAGCAAGACAAAATAGATCTTTCATAACCTCTCCTCAAAAGATTCTGCTATTACTGTATTACAGTTTCTTCTTCATGACTCTTGAATAATTGGCTATAGCGGCCTCAACAGTTGCCAGTGATGCTGGTGCATTCTGCCTGTATCTGCAGGTCTTCCAAAAATATGGATGAAATATGGATGAAATAAATGCAGAGCCTTTGTACTAATCCATATCCATCTTTAATCACAAGCATAAACAGGCCTTTACAGCTCTGTTTGGGGTTTCCTCACTAAAATCAAATCTAGCAAGGTCTTGTTGGCGTAAAAAAAATACACTCATGAAACCATTTACACCTGAGGGCAATTTCGAACAACAAATTAACCTACTGTGCATGTTTTGGACAGTGGGAGGAAACCGGAGTACCCAGAGGAAACCCACATGAGCATGTCAACTCCACACAGAAATGCCTGAGCTGGGACTTGAACCCAGAACCTTCTTGCTGTGAGGTAGATGTGTTAACCACTAATCCACTGTCTGCTGCGTAAAAGCATTCATTCATTCATTCATTTCCTGAACTGCTTAATCCTACTTAGTGTCGTGGGGAGGCTGGCGCCCATCTCAGCTGACTCTGGACATGGGCAGAGTACACCCGAGGTAGGTTGCTAGGCCATCGCAGGGCAGAAACATGCTGACGACGATACAGCCTACTCTTTGTGTAAAAAATAAATAAATTAAAAAAGGAACTCAACAATAAACAAGTAAAATCACCTGTCATGACTACACATGACCACAAAAGGGGCGGAGACAGGACCAGGAAATAAAAAAAAATAAGCATTACAGGAAGACCTTGGCGAAAAGCAGCATGTTCTGGAAGGATTTGCGACATCATAAGGATTTACCCAATGCCTTAATAATGCATTAGCTTATCGTTCTTCACAACATTTGAACATTTAATAAAAACAATTACCTCATTAACACAACACACTCTTGATGTCTGCACACTTACTTTGCATTCCAACAGCATCCGAATTCCATTGAAAACTTTTCTCAGTCTTTAACCTCCATCACAATAACGCTTGGCATTAGAATCATTCTATTTTGATGCAGACTGCGTTTTAGCGATGGGATCATCGTTCTCACATGGCGCAGGGCACGAAGGCTGAAATGTAATGACGCCTCGCTTCGGGGAATGCTGACAATTCTGCCGTAAAGATGCTTCTCTTTCAGTGGCCACTAATTGTTCAAATAGCCTGTAGTTCCACTGGAAAAAGAAAGTGCTTGGATTGCTAACACTGGGAATAAATCTCTAAAAACTCCCCACAGTTAGCATGTTCACTAATCGCTAATCTGCCAGGTAGAAACTAGTGGTGTATACCAAAGCAAAAAAAAACCCCTAGACATTTACTGTCGAGGCATCAGTAAACAAGAGAAGCTTATAACTCTGCAATATGGCCAAAAAGTCCAATCCTGGTGAGATAAGCTCATTCTGCATTCCCAAATCTATTTCTGTGTCATGGCTCTCTGTAGGTAAGAAGCTTGATTGCAGTGCACAGTACACATGGACGAGTGGCGGGTGAAAATAGAAAGGAGGATGCAGAAGGGGTTTTATTTTATTAAACTGAAATATTGGCTATTTCACAACAAAGCACAGATAACATCAACAGTGTCAGGTTCAGTATCTATTCAGACTTAAAAAAAAAAAAAGCCCAGATGCCAACAGCCAACAGCATGTGATGCTAGCTGAGGGCATGTTTTTGTGCTAACAACCAGACAACACTCAAGAAAATCTGTGAAATCTGGACATATTTTAGAATCAAAATACAAAGATGTACACAGACCTCCGCCCGGAATGATAATACAACATGCAACATGTAGGAAGAGGAGGCGAAACTAAATTGAAATGAATTAACCTACATAATTACACTAAAAACTGAATATTTTATTTCATTTCAATTTCTTTTTTTGTGTATTTTGTGTTTTATTATTATTAGTATTATTATTATTATTATTATTATTATTATTATTATTATTAACATTTTGTGTTGCACTTTCACTTTAATTATTTTGCATGTCACAACGCCGTCATGGGGATTCTGGGGGCATCAGCTGGTTGGGAGATAACCAATGGGAGTGCAGGTTGTATGGCGGTAGATTTAAAAACACGATTACGTGTTGCCCTCTGTCTGCCATGCGATTTTTAATTGTTTTTAGATACTTGTAGTCTTAGTTGTGCTTTCGTATCCTGATTTTTTTTTTTTTTTTTGTAAAATGGGGTGGAAAAATCTTCATGGTCCGTTTCGTATTTTGAATTTTTCGTATACAGAGGTCTTCGTATCTTGAGGTATCTCTGTATTTTCAAAACTATTACAGTAGGTTCTATCTTTTCAAGCCCAAACGACAGCCTTCCACCAAGGTTTGTAGAAAGTGGGTCAGTAAGTTTTGTACAGTATGGCTTCGAATCCCAAGCGTGAGGTAGAGAAACTATTGAATGCGACTGTGAGCAGTTCATTTATGCAAGAACTTAGCACACTTCTAGGGTGCAACTCATGCAACATTTTAAGACATCTACATAAAGTTACATCGCTACAAATGCGAGATGAGAAAAAATATCTACATGAAAGGCAGAGACAAATGAACTGTGCTGAATTAGTATGTTGTTGATGATGATCAGCACAGTGCTTCTGATGTAACAAAAACAAACAATGCAAAAGTGAAATTAGTTCCATTGTAATCTATAAATTATTTATTTATTTTTATTTTTTTTTTCACTGAATATGGATGCTTGATACATCTGACTTTTTTGCAGAATGATTGTGTGCTTTATTTGTTTATTTGTATAAATAATGGCACCACCGGGTGGTCTTGGGGCCCTGATCGACTATTTATTCTGCTTTTAGTATTTACGTTTTTCTAAAAAAAAAAAAAAAAAAAAAAACCAAAAAACTAAAAAAAAAACAAAAACAAAATCGTACTGACATACAATCTCAGAAAATAGTACAGAAAATAGCATCCCATCCATCTGAATTTTAAGAGCCACAGTTCTAGAGAAAAGAAAGCTCTTGGATTGGGCAGCACACCAAGTCTGTGTAGCTTCATGAGTTAGTATTTTGGGTGCAAATTGTACTGGTTTGCATTCAGCTCATCGCCTCGAGCCTATGCAAATCGACTTAATCAATGCAGGATATTTACCGTGGCTTGACTCAGAGATAACTGACAGCCCCTGCCCTAGCTGTGCCAGGAAATATTAGCATCCTACTGGGTGCAGAAAGGAGCTGAGGAAAGATAGAGCAGAAGAATAGGACCAGCATCTCAATTAGAGAGAGTGAACTGCCCCAAAAAAACACAGAAAAAACAACCAAAAAATAATAATAATAATAATAAATCCAGTAACAATCCCCAACAATGCTTTACAAAGGTCAAACAAGGTGCTAGCTTACATTAAAAATAAACCGCTAGGGTGCATCTAAAACTTTCCCTCAAAGCTGGCTTTCCTCCGCATTAGTATGTGGTACAGAATGCAGTGTTTTGCTGACTGCTGACCTTGAACGGCTTCCAAATAAAGCCCTCGGCACATATTTTCCTGAGGAGATAAGTACTGCTATTGACATATGTGTTGATATGGGGACATGGCTGGCAGAGCAGAGGGCTCATTATTAATGCTTGCAGCAGATGTTGACTGGAGCAAAGAACCGAACAGAAGGTGAAAGAAATGACAGCAGACGTTCAGGAGGTAAAGTGTGGACACTATGTTTAAGGTTAAGCCAAAACAGGTATGATGAACAAGGCTGGAGAAAAAAAAAAGCACATCTCTAAAAAATGTGTTGAGTTGTCTGAACTACTCGGGGATTACTGAAGAACTACACTGATGGTGTTTTCATTGACAAAGACATTTTAAACTCATTACCAAATTATTTTGTCATTTTCTAAAATTCCCTATGCACATTTATTTTTTTTTACTTACTGATTGAGAAATGGATTTTTTGCTGCGAGTTATCACTGTTTCAATGTAAATTAATTATTTTTCCATTGTAAGATCTTTTTGTTCAAATACATCATGATCGATTTTTAACCATTTATTTATCTTTCTTATCACTTATCTTTCACTACATCTCACCTCGCAAGAAAATGCATATGCCTAGTATAACTAGTTGCTATATATATATATATATATACAGTAAAACCTCCGCTGACGAATCAAACCACGCGGTCGAACAGCGCCACGGTGGCGGCCACGAGAAGCTGACGCACGCTCATGGCGTCACAGTCCGTCACCCCCTTTCTTTGAGTGCGGAAGTGGTTTGTGTTTGATAGACATTTTGGACCATATTGAGTGTACTTTTGCTATTATGGGACCGAAAAAGACCCCACCACAGGCGGAGATCATTGAAAAACACGAACGAGGTGTGCGTTTGTGTGACTCAGCGTCCCAGTACCAGTACGCTAAGTCTACCATTGCTCCCATCCTTAAGAACAAGGAAGCTATTAAGGGTGCGTGTGTGGCTAAGGGTGTTTCCAAACAGTAGGCGTTTCCAAACACGCCTTCCAAACAGTAAGTCCCTCCCTCCCTCCTCCTCCCACTCCATTCCATCACGCCATCAACTACCATCACAAAGGTAAATAAAACCACTTTATTATACAGTACAGTTTATTTCTTTAATTACAATACAAGAGCACATTTATTATACATAAAATAAGGTATATTTTTGTGTAGTTTTAAGGCTTATTTAGTAGAAAATTATGTTTTATGGGGACCTGGGAACGGATTATTCTCATTTTAATGGTTTCTTATGGGAAATAAATGTTCGGAAGACGAACTTTTCGCCTCACACACACTTTCTGGGAACCAATTATGTTCGTGATATATATATATATTTTTTTCCTTTTGGCTTTTCCCTTCAGCTGTCGCCACAGCGGAATCATCTGCCTCCATCTCACCCACCCTATCCTCTGCATCTTCTACTCTTACTCCAACTACCTTCATGTCCTCCTTCACCACATTCATAAATCGTCCCTTTGGTCTTCCTCTAGGCCTTCTGCCTGGTAGTTCCAACCTCAACATCCTACTACCAATATACTCACTATCCCTCCTCTGCACATGTCCAAACCATCTCAATCTAGCCTCTCTGACTTTGTCTCCAAAACGTCTTACATGTGTTGTCCCTCTGATGTACTCATTCCTGATCCTATCCATCCTCGTTACTCCCAAAGAGAACCTCAATATTTTCATCTCCGCTACCTCCAGCTCTGCCTCCTGCCTTTTCCTCAGTGCCACTGTTTCTAAACCATACAACATCGCTGGGCTCAACACCGTCTTGTACACTTTTCCTTTCATTCTTGACGATATCTTCCTATCACGCATCAGACTGGACACTTTTCGCCAATATAAAACACTTGGATTATATATTTTATACTATGTATTGTATATAGCACTTATATTTAAAACTATATAACTATATCACTTGGGGTTGGTATGAATAAAAATACAGGGATCCCTCACGTTCCGTGGTTAATTGGAACGGAGATCCCCACGTAACCATCGAAATCCACAAAGTAGGATCACCCCCCCCCCTAACTGACGTATACGTACATGTATATGTGTATATAATATCAATACATACATATTCAATGCTATAAATGCTTATAATAACAATTAAAAAATAATGCACAAGAAGTAAATAAAATATAAATACACCCACATACACGCGCACACAGATCCGCACCTCACAACAATGTAACTAGTTTTGATGGGAGGTTTTGGGTTGTTTTTTGTATGTTTAGGGTTTTATTTTTATTTTTTTGCATAATTGGCCCTTAATTTTTTTTGCTTAATAACCCTTAATTTCCTTATTTTTTAATTTGATGAATCTTCTTTTTCCCTTTTCTCGGGAGTGCTCTGTCCAGAGACTGACCAATCAAATGCCTGAAGACTCTTATCAGTTGTTTGAATGAGCCAAGTCAGGTGTGTTGATGCTAGGTTGAAACAAAAGCCTGCAGCCACATGGCCCTTTGTGGCACGAGTTTGACACCCCTGCTCTAGGCCTTCTGCCTGGTAGTTCCAACCTCAGTATCCTACTACCAATATACTCACTATCCCTCCTCAGTACATGTCCAAACCATCTCAATCTAGCCTCTTTGACTTTGTCTCCAAAACATCTAACATGTGCTGTCCCTCTGATGTACTCATTCCTGACCCTATCCATCCTCGTCACTCTCAAAGAGAACCTCAACATTTTCATCTCTGCTACCTCCAGCTCTGCCTCCTGTCTTTTCCCCAGGGCCACTGTTTCTAATCCATACAACATCGCTGGCCTCATCACCGTCTTGTACACTTTTCCTTTCATTCTTGCCGATACACCGGACACTTTTCTCCATCCATTCCAACCTGCCTGCACACGCTTCTTCACCTCTTGAAGTCAAAACAAACAATTTTAGGCATATAACATCTGTTTTAATAAATTAATGAGCAGTTATTTGAAATTGAGTCAAAAGAATGTCATCATCAGGACTCAGTTGAAAGTATCAAAAAACAAAAAATTAAAAGCATTGGCTTTGCAACAGGAAGCTATATGCTATATATATATATATATATCCATGTTTACTTGAGCTTTGCTGAAGTCAGCATTCCGCGACTCTCTTTGTAAATGAGCATCCATAAACTAATTTAAATAGCAGCTACTGGTACAAGTGCAGTCTTCTCCTTTACAAACAAAAAACCCAGCAGGACCTCTCTCTCTCTCTCTCTCTCTCTCTCTCTCTCTCTCTCTCTCTCTCTCTCTCTCGAATTCATAATTACAATACACAGATTAAGCTTTAGGTCATAAAAGCAAGTCTTAAACCTTGATGCTAGGCTGTTTTGTTTTATCCTTGATTTCTTTCTGTATCTTTTGAAAATTGACAATCAAAGAAATATATTCCTGTGTCGGCGAGAACATGGCTCCTTTTGAAATCTTCTCGTGTGTTGATATTGATAAATGGAGGTCAGAGAGCTCCACCCTTTGTCCAATGTTCAGCATTTAAACTTAAATTGTGGTGGAGGGATGCCGTCTTAAAGCCATTAGTCTTAAACAGAGGTTTAATATCGGACGCCTCACCACTTATTTTCCTGTTCAACTTGCCACGTGATGAAATAGAAAGAAAAAACATTTGTTTCTGGAATTTAGGGATACAATTGATTTTACATCCTGACTTTAAATCCATTTTTGAACAGGTTTGAAGCATGCTCTTACAACAGACAAACAATTTAATCTACTGCAAAATGTATCAATTTTTATGAGATAAAATGTACTCAATGTACTTTTAAAATGGTGGAATTATTTCACAAATGTTTCCCAGCACTCTCCGGGACAAAGTAATATTTGCAGATTGTGTGTTTTTGAGCAGAGTTCAGCTCAGATGCACGGCGAATCCATCAGCGTGTCCTCAGCAAAAAGCCTGCGGACATACATCACAGAGACATAACACCGCCAGCGTGATTTAGAGCGAAGAATGGCATCGGATCGTTCATTTCACAGCGGTGGCCCCACTCCTAATCGATTATAGAGCAGCGAGGAAAGCGCTGACAGTGGAATAATCCAGCTGATTTAAGAAGTTCTCTGTGTCATGTTTTTACGCTTGTGCTGATTTAAAGTGTTCCTACAGTCAATGTGTTTGAAGATGTAAAGATTAACTGTGAATTATAGGAGTTAAATTCGAAGGGGTTAAAACACTGATGGATGATTTGGACTTCATCCTTAAACGGATCTCATAAATTGGGAACCGAGGTTTTAGGAGAACTGCTGGGAAAGAGGGAAACCAGTTCAGGAAAAAAAAAAAAAAAAATCATTAACAATGCTGCATCGTAGTCATCAATTTACTGCTTCCAGCTCCAAGTGTTTTATTTTTTTTTAGAATGTACCACTACAATTTTTTATCCCAATTATCACACTGTTTAATAGAAAATAATTCCATACGTATATTCTATTCATTAATAGTCGCATTCGATGATGAGGAACGTACAACATCGAATGCGACTATTAATGAATAGAATATACGCATGTGCGGATGTGCGTGTGGTGCCCTGCAATGGTCTGGCGAGCTGTTTAGGGTGCACCACGCCTTCGCCCTGATGAGCTCCAGCCGCACCCCGACCCTAATGCTGTAGTAGGATTGTGTGGTTTTGCAAACGCGTGTCACACCCTAAACAGCTCGCCAGACCATTGCAGGGCACCACACGCACATCCGCACTTGGAGGCAATTTGGAACAGACAATTAGGCTAATGTACCTATGTACGAACTGTGGGAGGTGTTACGAGTATGGACCTATTGGGGGGAATGTAAATATACTGTAAACACAATGGAAGAGAGTCACCTGGTGTGACTCAGCTGTGGGAGGCTGTTATTTTCCATAGGGGACTGGAGTTGTGCAATCCAACAAAGGGGAGGAGCAACACAGACATGTTGGGGCTTGTCTGAGCTTGCCTGGGCTTCTTCAACTTGGTTTGGGCAATCTATATTAAGGACAGGTGGCCGACTGGCTACAGTCTTCCAGTCTCCTCCAGTCGCTTACAGGCTCATCGTGGCGGATCACCAAAAGGGGAAGTCATCCAAGGCGGATCATGGAACCACCGTTCGGGACTTCATTCACAGTCCAGCATCCACGGCCACGCACCGCCCACGAGGGATGGCAAGCCTTTCCCTGCCAGCACATGCGTCATCACTAAACTTACCCTGCTGCAGGGGCTTGGTGACTATGGGACCCTTGGTTAATTTGTACGTACATGGTTTAGGTCTAAGTTGTACATAATGTGAAGTTTGTCATGTTTTGTTCATATTATTAAATTGTACGTAGTTAATGTCGTGTTCTGTTTTGCTTTGCTGGTTTCACAAAATAAAAATTAATATAAAACAAAATAACTTTATTAATTATAAAATAAAAATTAACTAAATTCTCCTATCCGTAACATTTGGGGGCTCGTCTGATAGAACCATTAGGCATACGTAACTGGAGGAAACCAGAGTACTTGGAGAAAACCCCCGCAAACTCAGTGAGGACCTGCAAACTCCACACAGAAACACCTAAGCCTGGGATTCAAGCCAGGACCTTCTTGGTGTTCGCTCAGTGTTTCTCAATTATTTTCTGTGGCGCCCCCCCCAGGAAGAAAAAAATATTTCACCCCCCCAACCGCCCCATGAGCGACTATAAATAGTATTATTTGTCTATAAAATTGTTATTAGTACACCTCTGCATAACATTGTATCTTTATTAACATTAAAAACAAAAAAAGAAAGAAAGATAGTTCAACTTACAATCAAGAAAAACTTCATTAACATTGTTTTTTAATCTGTAATAGAAAATATTTAAAGCGCACCAATGTGCTTGAAACTCATTCACCTTATTTATGTCTTAATATCTCCGTCTCTCTCCACCTTTCTCTTCATTCCTGTTAGAAATTTTTCCATGTTGTTTCTTGAGGGCTTCTTTACTGCACTTCATATCATTTGCTCGTGCGAAAAACCGCTACACCATAGTGCGACAATGAGTGTGCCACTGACAACTAGTGGAGTGGAGGTGCAATTACACTTAATTCTCGTTCACAACTCCAGGAAAGCATGTTCACCAGGGTCATACGCGCTCCCCGGCATCACACCACGCCCCCTCACTATTTCAGGAGCACTGTGTTAGATGGATGTATATAACTACTATGCCATTGTACCTTCCACTCCACCCACATATCTTAAATAAATTAACATATAAGAACCTGAATCTACTGTTACATAAAAATCAACAAGACTCCCCGATGAACACAAATCTACATCAAGCCAACAAACAGGTAACCTGGGTCTGCTGTAACAAGACACTGGTAAAAAATGGGTTCTTTTCCAATGATACATTTTCATTGTAAAAATTCCTGAATCCAGAATTTGAGTCAGATCTTCTCCAAAATCTAATCAAAATCAAAATAACGGAGACTTTCTCGTCTTTGTTCCACCTCTGGTAGGCATTTCTTTAAAAAACTCAGCACACATTTTTTTATTGTATAATTCTGGTAAAACATAAACAAATAAGGAGACCAGCCAAGGGTGAACCACAAAATCCAGGGTGCAAATAATGAACACATTCTGACCAATCAGAATTGAGAATTGGGCTGACAGAAACAAAAATGCCACACAAGAATCCTTTTTAAAAAAAAAAACAAAAAAAAAAAAAACACATTAACCATCTCTTACATAGAACTACTTCTTCACTTCACTTCACTTATCCCTTAACATCCGGGGATGTTGTTGGGGCACCTTCATGCCGTGACTTGGGCTGATTTGGCCTGGCGGCGCCCATCCCTCTCCAGGTCATTAAATACCTACGGGCAATTTAGAACGGCCAATTAATCTACTGGGCATGTCTTTGGATTGTGGGAGGAAACCGGAGCACCCGGAGGTAAGCACGGGCAGAACATGCAAAACAGTTTCCACACAGAAACGCTCAAGCTGGGACTCAAGCCCAGTCCTTCTTGCTGTGAGGCGGACGTGTTAACCACTACGCCACCGTGCTGCCATAGAACTACCAGTGCGAATCAAATTCAGAATCAATTGAGAAACAAACAACAACAGCAACAAAAACTCTAAAATGTGAACGTAAACGCAGAGTTAAAACTGTTCCAATTAGACGCTGCAAAACCAGCACAAAATGAAATCTAAATATTTTTACTCTGACTTAATTATTAATAATTTCAATATTACTTAATTATTACTGGTCCAAACATTTCAATCTTCACACACCCCAATATATGGATGATAATGCCCACTCAATAATCACTCGTTAGAAGAACCTTGATGATGTCACAGAAATCCGTGACCAGAAGCTCAAGAGAACAACATTGGTCATGTCAGGAATGGATGCGTGGTATAACCTCGCTTCCCTGCCAATCACAAGTTCACGGAAGTGGCCGGGTAGCACCTCAATCGGCTGGCTTTACATGCCTCAAGTGAGCATATGATGCCTTCTTCCTCTCTGGTTGGCAGCTGTGTGGTTTGTTGTAATTACACATGATTATATTAAGAGAAAAAATGCAGAGGGGAAAAAAAATTACATATTCTATTTGAACACAAAACCATGAAATCATCCAGCAAACCCAGGAAATCGTTTCTATCTCATCTCCTTCTTTCTAACTTCAAGTCCAAAACCATCATTTCACAAATTAAAAATAATGAGCCCCATGTCATCGGATGAGGTTCGAGGTGACATCTTCAATTATTAAGATTTCAATCAAGCGTGTAATTAGGATTAAGACACATCTCCTGGCACGTCGTCTCTGGGATTGTGTCGAGTGATTTAGCATCGCGATGAACATGACTGGGAGAAAAATTCAAACGGCGACTTTCTTTTTTGCAGACAGATAAAGATAATGATCCCGGCCGAGTCTCCGTTGGGAACGCCGATGCGATTGTGTCTATCTCTACTCTGACAGACCAGAGAGGGAGCGGCTTGTCTTACACGCTGAATCAATAACACTGGAGAAGATCCACCAAAAAAAAAAAAAAAAAAAAAAAAAAAAAAAGCAAAACCTGTCCCTTCTGTATCATCTCTATCTTCTGACATCTTGTCTGGCTGAGTGCTTCCCAACAGCGGCGTGATCACATGTCCAATATATGTCAAATTTAACAACTGCGTTGTGTGTCTCAGTGCATGTTTAAAAACTTCATTAAAATGAGCTCAGTGCAACAGGACCGCACAGGAGTATTTATTTTTAAACTGGACTCATTTTACATGTGGCGCTTCATTAATGAAATAATAATTATGTTATCTCCAGGGTTTTATTATATCCAAACTCATCACATCAGCCTTTTTTTTTTTTTTTTTTTTTTTTTTTTTTTTATGGTGCAATCATCTGACAGAGTATTTAGAAGTCTGGATGATTCTTCTTAAGTTTGGAGTAGTCCATGTTTAGCCCATGTTTTTTCATTCATGGCTCTGATTTCATGTTCTGCCACGGAAAACCATTTGTACAGTAAAATCTTTTTATAAATATGTATCAGTATATTTTTATTCCATTGTTGCACGTGAGCATGAAATTATCCACTTTGGTCATCACCATCATGTGCACTTGTTGAACGTCTTTGTTGGGTGGGCATTACACCATCTACTCTACTATGAAGCGTTTCCATTTTGGGCGGGACTATTAGAAATTGTGTTTGTTTAACTACAAGAACATTAGTAAATTCGTCAGGTGTTGATGTGGTGATGTTCGAGGAGGTGGAGTGTGCAGTCCGAATTCCAGTTAATCTCAAAGTTGCTCAGACTTTGTTTACTTTCTTTGAGCTTGAACACACCTACATGGATTGAAGCTGGTACTTACGTGCATTGCTTGCATTAATATTTCTGGAGTTCTACAGGCACCTTTATCCAGACTAAATTACAGCTGAACAACCAAGCAGTAGAGGATTAAGATCCTGCCTCAATTACCCAAAGGAGTCATACTGCTGGTACTAGGGCTTGAACCCTAATCCTCTGATCAGTAACCACGGAGCCACCACTGCTCTGCTATCATGCTGGAACAGGGTTTGGGTCGAGTTCCTTTGAAGAGAATTCAACACTACAGTTTGAAAGATAAACACATTGTGGGTGCGCAGTTAATGTTGTGTATGTTCCATCTGAATTGACATTTGGGGAATTTTATTAGCGTAAATGTACTTCAAGAACCATGCTCCTCCTTTTTTCAGGCACCAATGACATTTAAAGGACACCTCAGAAGTTATGGAGGACCAAGAACATGTATGGCCTGTACATATCATAGCCTTGACCTATTACTGATAAAATGGGGAGGTCAGAAGTCCTACAGTTAGCATGCTTAGTGAAGAATAAGATGTTAAATATATTCAAGCATGCAGGTTACAAAACAGATTGTATGAGCTAATTCATAATAAACATTGTTTTCTGGCAGGTGTTACAGTGGCAGAGTGGTTAGTACGCTCGATTCCCAGCTTGGGCGTTTCTGTTAGGAGTTTGTATCTTCTCTCCATGTTTACACAGGTTGCCTCCAGGTAGGGTGGTTTCTCCCCACAATCCAAAAACATGCACAGTCGGTTAAGTGACTGTTCCAAATTGCCCCTAGTTCTGAGAATGACTGTGAACAGTTGTGTGTACTGGCCTGTGAGGTGTTCAGGGTGTACCTCGCCTATGGCCTGAGTTGGCTGAGACGGGCGCCAACTTTCCTTGCGACCCTAATTGGGAATAAGTGCATTAGAAAATGAATTAATGTTTTCTGACATGCCCATTGGTGAATTTTATTGGTATAAAATGCCCATTTTTCCGTAACTTTTTTTGAATGTCAAAACTATATCAATGTGAGTCAAGCCACGGAATCTTTAGAGGAACAAACCATGACCACAATCACTTCGTTCCCGTTCAAAATACAGTACTTTGTGCTTCACGAGCACAGTCTAATTGCCACGGGGCAATGCAGCCACTTCCAAACAGCCTCCATTCATCTTCCTGTTTGAAAGGAAATGGTTCCAGTCCTTGATCTTTAATCATTCTTGCAGCAAGGAGTGCAAGGTCACCGGGGACCCGCACGAATCCCAGTCAGATGCGCTGGCTAAAATTAGAAAAGCAATGCGCCGTTTGTTTCAATTACAGATTCAAATCTAAAGTGCCGTCTTTTATTGCGGCGGGCCTGTTTAATTTGCAACTAGAAAAGAGGGCACTGAGATAAAGAGCGACTTGGGCACGTGTTTGTGTGTCGAGAGAGTGGGACATGAAGGAGAAGATGAAGATAGAAAAGCAGGACAGGAGCGTCGCCGGTATATCAGCTTTATGGACTGCGTAGCAGTCGGCAGCCTCACTTTATTATTCGCACGCACACACATACAGACACTTAATATCCTCAGATAAGAAATATCACCTCTTCTATATGAGAGGATGGAAGTTGGGGAACATCGTACATTAGCGAGAAGCGGACAGGTGAGAAAGTGGAACGTAAACTTTAAAAGTTCTGTCCTGCTGCTTTATCACACGGAAAACAGAGCAAACATACACTACGAAGGGCTAATAAATAAACTAGCGTTTTTATAATAAATGACAACCCATAAATTGTAATCTGAAGCACAGGAATCTCAGGACTAAAAAAAATGAGGCTTAAAACAACTGCCAAGACTTTGTATCGACACAAAGTAGCATGAAGTAGCAAAATGAGTAAAAGACGCAACTCAGAACAGGTGCACGTTAGGTAACGTCCCAAAAACTGGGACAGGACCAAAACAAATTGGAGTTGGAACCATCACAAAAAGCATAGAGAGACTATAAAACAAGACACAAGGGCCAAGAGAGAAATTCGTCACATCATCTTTGTAACAAAAATATAACTGAAAACATTAACTTTTTACAAAAAAAAAAAAAAGTGGCTTCAAACTTTCTTCTACAGTGGTACCTCACATTATGAAATTAATCTGTTCCAGAGCTTTTTTCGTAACCTGCATTTTTCGTAAGTTGAACCACATTTTCCCCCTATTTACGAAAACCTCTGAAAACGAAAAATCTAGGTCACGAAAAACATTTTCCTAAATTTTCGCCCTCTGTAAAAGAAACAACCTCTTCTTACGAAAAGCGCCAAACGCACCATTCAAAAATTCAAACAATGCGTGAGTTGCTCTCTCATTGGCTGTCTCCCAACATCCCACCCCGCTGGCCTCCGATTGGCCAGGAGGGAGCTGAGTCTCCATAGTACTGTACCCATAAGCTAATTTGTCAGACGCGTAAAGGAGAGATGTACTGTTGGTTTGTGAGTTTTTTTGAGAGAACTCATTGCAGCATATTTGAGGAGGTTCGGATGAGCCACGCCTCGTCTCAAAAGCTCTGCATTCGGCCACAAAGCATTTTTGTGCACGGAAGTGGGTGGCACCACAAATATTCCATGCACAGAATGCTCTGTAGAACAAAAGACCTCTGATCTCGCAAAGAAGCAGGTTAATGTCTTATGTATCTATTTATTTATTTATTTACTTATATAATATATATGTATGTGTGTATGTTTGTACTTGTATCTATTTTTGCACCCCCTACTGATAGTACCTCAAGAGCCTGTAACAGTGAATTTCTCCATTGTGAGATTAATAAAGCTGTATCTTATCTTATCTTATCTTATCTTAATATTGAATCCGGACCTCATATCTTTCAAACAGGTAATTCCGCTTTAAATACAACACCGCGTCTCAAAAGCTCTGTCGGCTGCACGCTGCATGTGGGCGGAACCCGCATTCGGTAGAGCTCGCCACTCAAAGAGAGAGTAAGAGAGAGAGAGAGAGAGAGAGAGAGAGAGAGAGAGAGAGAGAGTTTTGTGTGTGTGAGAGTGTGTGTGTGTGTGTGTGTGTGTGTGTGTGTGTGTGTGTGTGAGAGAGAGAGAGAGAGAGAGAGAGAGAGAGAGAGAGAGAGAGAGAGAGAGAGAGAGACCGAGAGAAAGGGAGAGACAGTGTTTTGTGTGTGAGTGTGTTTGTGTGTGCATTAATAAAAATGTTTAATAATGCTTCAATTAATAAATATGTTAATAAAATGGTTTAATATGTTAAAATGTTTAAATGGTTTAATGAATTTTTCATTTTTTAAAATGGTTTTAATAAATGGTTTAATAAATAATTTTCTTTTACTTTTAACACATTTCATACGAAATTGGTGTACTTTTATCATTTTTAAAGGGTTTATGGGGTAGTCTTGGGAGCCTTGGAATGAATCACGCATTTTACATGTAAAAATGTACCTCTACTTACGAAAAATCTCCAGGATACGAAAAAGGCTCTGGAATGGATTAATTTTGTAAGTAGAGGGCCGACTGTATTTGTTTTTGAAACCTTTCTGTTCTGCTTCTGGTGCCACGTATAAGTGAGCTGTATTCTTTTAAAACTACAGTATTTCTAATAACAAATCTTAGTAACCATGCCCCGAACGGAGCATGCAGGGAGCGCAAACCTCCACCAAGCTAAACAATTCCCCATTGGAACCAAAATGTCAAAAATAGCTCTGTTTCAGAATGTTAAAAAAATTCCTGGATCCAGAATTAAATCAGCTCCAAAATCTGGCGGGACATTTCTTGCCCATAACCCCTCCTCTGCGAGAAATTTCATTAAAATCTGCACAAAGCTATTAATGCAAGCAAACATACAAACTAAAGGGTAAAACAGAGGAAAATATAAAGCACCCCCCTGTGGTGTAAGCACATGTTCCCCTAACCTATCAGTGACACGATATTTGGCTTTTAATTGGATTGTATAAATTTGATTATTTAATGCCCTTTTACATAAATATCTGAAAATCTTAACTATATCTAAAAATTCATTCATTCATTTTCTGAACCGCTGACTTCTAATTAGGGCCTCGGAGAGGCTGGCGCCCATCTCAACGGACTCCAGGCAAGGGCGGGGTACACTCACACAACCATTTATACTCACACTCACAGCTAGGGGTGATTTATAACAGCTAATTAACCTACTATGTATGTTTTTGGATTGTTGGAGGAAACTGGAGAACCCGGAGGAAACCCATGCAAGCACGAGGGCAGAACACGCGGACGTGCTAACCACTACGCCACTGTGCCGCCGTACATCTAAAAATATGGCGTGGTAACTTCTGAGTGGTCCGGTGCTAAATTCATGAAGGAATTTGACTGACCCGGTGTTGAAAATATCTTTGAAATACCTTTTCTGCCTTTACTTGAACTACAGATTTGAAAACTGAATACAGATATCAAACACACATTTATGATTTTTTCTGGATCACCTTCTATGATAGAAAATAAAACTTAACTCCACTCAAATCTTTTGAGTCTTGATCTCGATTTAAAGCGATTCTCTTTTTCACAGTTCTGACTGTTAATACTTTGACTTCTGTGGCTCGTCCTCGTTCAGCTCTCACATTTCCATAAATCATGAGCGGCGTCTTTTAAGGTTTGTGAAATGACCTCGTTCTGAATACCCCTCCTCCCTTGCAGTTTGTCAGCATCTTCTGAAACATATCAGTCCTGTGCACAGCGACGACTTTCTGCTCCACACGGACGCTGCGTAATTGGATTCTGAACACTGCAACTCTAGAGAAATATTAGGCTTTATTGTGACAGTGCACCAACTCCCATCTGCTGATGGGCTTTTTTTCAACCCTGTGCCAGTGGGTGATGATATTAACCTGCGGATCAGCTGCTTATTGCATAAACACATTTGAGTCAAATTTATATTACGTATAACAACAATTAAAAAAAATAAGATTAAGAATAAATAATAAACAGGCATCAGTAAAGAGGTAAATGTTTACTGAGAAAAAAATGTCAACAAGTCACCTCATAGAAAATTTCAAGGATGTGACAACACAAATTTTATTTTGTGTCATAATTTTTCTGTTTTTTTTTTTTAAACTGCTGGGAAACACAATGCTTTAATATTGATATCATAATCAATGAGACTAAGATATTGTCAACAATTTAATAAATAATGTTTAGCTTTTTTTTTTTACAAGATAAAGAAAGATTTAATTAAAAATACAATTTATGTATGGGGGCCGGTGGTGTAGTGGTTAGGGTGCTGTGCTCATGATCGGGAGGTTGCGTGTTCAAATCCCAGTTAGACCCCCCACTGTGCACCCAGACAGAGACTGCCTCTGTTGACCGAGCAGTATAAATGAGTACCAGTAAAATATACTGGGACGGTAACCTGTGATAGACCAGTGTCCCATCCAGGAGGAGTTGAACTCCTAGTCGCTTCACGCTATGGAAACCGGGGGTAAACATCGGTCCAAAGAGCCACTATGGCTCGGGTGTAAAAAACACAATGGACTTTACCTTTACCTTACCATATATATATATATATATATATATGGTGATAGGTACATGTCAAAGAACCATTGCTGACTTTCGTCAAGACTAGCTGCACAGCCGTCAGCGAGTTTCTGCCTTGAAATGGCCTGGTGAGCAGTCCAGGGTGCACTCTGTCCTCACCCAGAGTTGGCTGAGATGGGCACCAGTCTAACCGCAACCCTAATTAAGATTAAGCAGTTCAGAAAATTAATGAATACTAGAATATGTATATGGATATTTGGCATAGTGGTTAGCATGTCCTCCTCACAGCAAGAAGGTCCTGGGTTCAATTCCCGGCTAGGGCGATTCTGTGTGGAGTTTGCATGTTCTCGTTTTTTTTTTAATTTAACCATTAATTTGTTCAGAAAATGAATGAATGAATAATATTTACATTTTTAAATTATTTTGAAAAAAAAGGAAGCTGTTATATTCTAAAATATTTATAAATCATCCATGAGTGCACCAGAAAAAAAATGACCGAGTATTGATAACACTGTCATAATTGAAGAATGTAAGCGTATAGATCACAGAATCGAGTTATCCAAAAGGTATTATTCATAAAAAATTAATTCTAACCAAAATGCTCATAATCGTTGTAGCTTAATTATTTCTGCTTCAGGACTTTCCAGGCCTGTACGTGTAGTCACATCATTATATCTTTAAACATTTCTATGAAACCTGCGAGAGTTCAAATCCGGTGTTTACTCCACAAGTCAGTGAAAATGGAGAAACAAACAAACAAACAACAAACAAAAGCCATCCTGCAACATTTCCTGGAGTGAATAATTAGGACTACCGCAGTACGGAGGTCTAATTAAATCCACGAGAATCCGTGAGGAATTACAGGCATGGATGTGAAGGCAATTTCTCTGTGTTTGTTTCCTCGGCGTGCGCTCCCAGCGTTATCGCAGCCAGGCTTATGGCGACTGTTGTGTGAAGCAGATTACCAGCGCAAGATAACCACCAGCTGCTGCAGTAACCTTCCACACGCCTTAGAAGTGGTACGAATTTCAGAACCGTTCTTGTAAACACAGAACTTTTCATAAAAAACTGAAGGAATGATACACCTGAGATTACTCATCTGCCCAAAATAACACATATATAGATGTGATTATAGATTACAGAATAATTACCGTATGACACACAGGAGGTTTTTCACACTTTCGACGTATCTGAGTGAGTTTCTCTATCTTTTACGCCCTTATGTTTTATTTTATTGCCTTGTATACACTCTAATCTTCTCCATTCTCTATCTGCTCGCTCTACCCGTCACCCAAACGGATAAAATGTAGACAGGGTCATCCCTTCATTCCAGAAAAAATAAATCATTGAGTGGTTGCAGTAGTATAAGAGGAATAAAACATTTATGAAACATTTATGAACTGACTGTAACGGTGACTCTGCTTCATGATACCGCGCCCACTTCGCCACTGCTTATTTTCTTTCAAGCACACAACACAGAGTACAGGGATCCCTCGCAACTTCGCGCTTCCAATTCATGCGACTTCAGTGCATCATGTTTTTTTTTTCTTTTTTTTTAATATTCATTGAACTAAAAAATAAGGAAATTAAGGAAGAATACGGGAAAAGTTAAGGAAAATGCTGCAAAAACAAGGTCAATTATGCAAAAAAACCCTCAAAAAACCCTTAACCAACAAAAAACAACCCAAAACCTCCCATCAAAACTAGTTACATTATTGTGAAGCACACATCTGAGTACGTGCATGCGCATCTGTATGTGTGTGTGTATTTATATTTTATTTACATGTTATGTACTATTTTTAAATGTTTAATTGTTATTATAAGCATTTCTAGCACTGAATATGCATTTATTGGTATTATATACACATATTATACATATATGTCAGTCGGGGGGTTGGGGGGTTGATCCTTCTTTGCGGATTTCGGTGGTGATAATTCCCAATTAATCGCGGAATGTGAGGGATCCCTGGACTTTATTGTGTACAGCACAGTCATCAGCGAAGACGACAGTCACTCAGCTTCAACATCTTAACAAGATCAAATGATGAACCAGAAACCAAAGACTTACTCTGAATTCGGATCATCCTGTAGCTGTGGATGCTAAAACCCGCAGCACGTAGCATCATTAACTTCAATAGCCGGGAGAAAGGAAGGAACATCTACGGCTCTATTATGTGAACTTGACAGTTAATCTTACATCAGAGACGGAAGACTTGTGGTCCTTATGCAAATAAATGGACATGAGCTGCATGTTACAGCATTTTATATATATATACATATATTATACATTTATATATATATATATATATATATATATATATATAAACCCTCCCGAATGTAAGATGATAAGAACATGAGCTGTGATTTTTGAAAATTATTATTTGGGTAGCTCGCCTGTCGGGGCTGCTTGCTCTAGACTGTTGAGCAATGCTGTACAACATCCCATAGCAGTGTTATGATAGACAAGCAAATTTCATACACTTTTCGTTCATCTGATGTGCTCAGAATTGTACCGTTTTCTTATAATACTCATATGATTGATCTACGTCAAACTCAGCATTTTTTGGACAGTGTTAAGTTACTTGATATTCATATGGAAGTTGTACGTTAACCACGCGGCTTCTTTTCCTTTCAGCTTTTTCCCTTTTTCATGGGTGGCCACAGTGAATCATCAGATTCGCACATTTGATTTGGCATAGGTTTTTACATTGGATGCCCTTCCTGGTACAACCCTTTAGCAAGGGGTAGAAACACACTGACGGGTTGCAGCCTACTCTTTACGGAAGTCATCAATGGTTCTTTTACATGAACCGCTCACCATAGACAGTGAGAGACATGGCCCGCCTTTGATAACCCAGTCAGCTGCACGGGGGGCAGTAACAACCTTGTGGAGAGTGGGACTCGAACCCCCAACCTTAGGATCAGCGACCCAGCGCTTTACTACCAGTCCACCTCTCCCCTATATGTTAACCACGTGTAATATTGTACGAGGATTTTTTGTATTGCAACAATTTTATCCCTTTTGTATAAATTTGAACGGTTGAACTAACCTATTTTCCCCATGACAGACCTACAACATACATTTTAAAATCCCGTGTCCATCTGGTGCACGTGCATGTCCAAAACAGGAACGGTTATGCCATGGTTGTTTCATTACTGAAAGATCAATAAGGTGTTGTTTCATATAGTCATCATTGTTTTGTTTTTGTTCTTTGTGAGAATGATCTTTTATGGAGTTTTAGGGGCGTGGCTAAATGTTTACTGCCATCCGGTTAGCATGGTCATATACTGCTGATTGGAATTGAAGAATATGTACATCTGAATGAGAGGAAAAAAATCAACTAATCTAAAATCTAAACTAAAATCAACAAAATACAAGCCATAACTTCCAGCATTTGGTGAAAATTTCGAATGAAAATAACAAAACAAATCAAACAAAAAAACATATTAACAAATATAATATCACTAAAACATTACACTCTACATTTTCCTGAATAATTCCACAGTCATTCATGCATTTTCTAAGATGCTTAATCTTCTTAGGGTTACGGGGAGGCTGGCGCCCATCTCAGCCGGCTCTGGGTGAAGGTCAAGGTATACCCTCAACAGCTCTCCAGGGCATTGTAGGACAACACATACAACTATTCATAGTTGTCCATATTAATTCATCATTCTTGGAGCTGCTTAACCCTAATTATGGTCACGAGGAGGCCGGCACCCAACTCAGCCAACTCTAGGCAAGGGCAGAGTATACCCTGGACAGCTTGCCAGGCCATCGTAGGGTGGAAACATACTGACGGCTATGAAGCCTCCTCTTTACGAAAGTCAGCAATGGTTCTCTTCCTTGAACCTCTAACCATAGAGAGTAAGAGACATGGCCGGCCTTCGATAACCCAGTTAGTGCACTGGAGGAACAGTGACAAGCAGTGGAGAGTGGGGCTTGAACCTCCAACCTTGGCCTGAGTGATCCAGCACCTTTACCACCAGGCCACCACTGCCCCTCACACTCATACCTAAGGGCAATTTGCAACAGCCAATTAACCTACTGTACAGGTTTTTGGACTGTGAGGGAGAACCGGCGTACCCGGAGGAAATCCACACAAGCACAGGGAGAGCATGCAAACGCCACGCAGCACCTGGGACCTTCTTGCTGCGAGGCGGACATGTTACCCATTGAGCTAAAATGCTGTCGCAAGCATAATTCCCCAAATATGTATTGATTGCATTGTTTTTTCTCTCTGGGATTTATATCAGCACTCGGAATATTTCTATTCTTGCTCTTGATCTTAATTACACTTCATCCGTGACTGAGTGTTGATTTTATTTCGATCTGATCCGGTGCTAAATAAGATACATAAATAGCTGATTCCCTGATCCCCATCCCCAACCTCTCTCTCTCTCTCTCTCTCTCTCTCTCTCGCTCTTTCTCTCTGTATGTTTGTAATATATCGGGTGTGCAACAATTACATTACTTTCCCGACGGTAACCGACAGCTTGTTTACTGATCCCGTTTGCACAAATTAAGAAGGGAATGCAAACAGGAGCAGCAGCATATTGACTTACCAGGCTGCTACGTCTTAATGAGAATCCCGTTGCCAATTCCGCTGCAGCGGGGCCTGAGCCTCCCTTCATGTCGACAGGGAGAAAGAGAGAAGAAACCCACCCAAGCTGCTGTGACTCTACCACACTGCACACTCATAGCTTCAGCAGTTATATTCTGCAGCACCGCATCATGGATATAAATGAAACACGAGCCCATTTTTTAAATAACAATATCAAATATACATTCAGGGGAACAGAAAGTACATGAGTAACACTGAAATGCATGGAAATTAAGTGCTAATTATATTTCATTTCATTTTTTTCACTTATGAATTAAAGAGACAGAATTTCATGCTGAGTGGAATGTTAATGTTTATTTGTGTGGGAGGATGAACCCAGAGGCGAGAGTAAGTGTGTGCTTCCAGAAAATACGCAAGCACACTGACTCACTGCATTAACTCAAACAAAACCAGCCCACTTTTACACACCATGACAGTGTATTAGTCACCCAGATAACAGAGAAGCAGTAGCGTGGCATAGTGTGACTAGGCCCGGTGGATGAACAATTGACCTTGTTTACCATAAAAAAGTTTTGCTTTACTTTTTGTTTTTAATCCATGATTTCAGACTGAATCTCTGTCTTCATCATGCAATGGCTCCGGGCACTGCTTTTTTTTTTCCGGATTTTGCATGTCCACCAGATTTGCATGTCGTTTGACTGTTGCAATCTGACTGAAATGTGGCGTGATGCTTGACTGAGCACCTACGGTTTAGCTCAAGCATCAGATACGGTCAAGTTCAGCGCTGACGAAAGAAAAATATTTCCATAACATCACTAAGCTCAGCACGACACGACTTACGTATAAAATAATTTATTGATTTATTTGGGATTTTTAATCCTTATTCAGTTAACAATTCTTCTGTTAGAGCACATCTTGCACTTTTTTCTCTTTAAAACACACCAATCTACCAGATATCTATCTATCTATCTATCTATCTATCTATCTATCTATTTATCTATCTATCTATCTATCTACACCCACACACACACACACACACATATATATATATATATATATATATATATATATATATATATATATATATATATATATACAGGCGTTCCCCGATTTACGCTTTTAATTGGTTCCGGACGGCCGAACATAAGTTGAAAGTGAACGTAAGTTGTAACAGTGACGTATGACGTATGACGTTCATACTGTACTATACATCCATGAAAAGCATTACCGTATTTCATAAAACACTCCTAAATCAATTATTATAAACATAACATTGTAAAATAATATCAAATATATCAAATAATATCAACATTAATTTCAAATAAATCACTTATTTATCCCGAGTCACTTTACATGAAGCTTAAAACAGCTAATCAACGCTTACAATACGTGAGGTGCTCAAAACCGAAAGTAGTGTACTTATAAAAGTAGTGTATTTGCTGTGGATTATGCAGACTTCCGGTCTTTCAAGTGCGCAAGGGTGCTGTTGAATTCGTTTAGAACACACCCTGCACTGATGTGAATCACCAGCAGAGCGGAGAGTTCTTTTATGGATTCGGGTTTTCATTCATTTTACAACTCACTTTGCTTTTTTTATTTTCCAACTCACTTTGCTGAGTATGCATGGTAGATAGCGCCGATCCGAGCAGATAGTTAATTCATCTCTGTGTATGAGACTTGAACCCATGCGAGTAGGCTTACGCTTCTGACCTACCATATTTGCTTAGGGTTACAAAAGTCCGCAAAACAGTGTAAACACAAAGATCACAGAGACGACAATGTATTCAATGTACATACTGTATAATCCAGTGTTCAGTTTTCATCCATTTTCATTCACAGGTGTATGTTTCTATTTTATATTTTTTACTTAACGTTGAGTGTATATAATTGTTGTGTTTAAATTCTGTTCTTGACACTGTTGATTGTAATTTTTTGTCTTGTATGCACCTTTTTTAACTTATGTGTACCATTTTAAGGCTTTTTAAAGAGACTCTCATACAAAATATTGTGACGTATGAACATAACCAGAACTTGAATCTTGAATCTATCTCTCAATACACTTCCTGGTCCAGTGACAGAGAAGATTTCTTACAAAAGAAAATAAAATGTGCTCGACAAAGGAAAACACATTCCGTAGTAATGACAGCACATTTAACCAGCAATGTCGTCAGGATGAAGAAAAAGCTTGGAGAAAATAATTAAGCAGCTGTTTCCAGGTAAAGGCATCAACATTCTAATTAAACACAAATACGATGGCTTGGAAATGGCCACAGAACAAACAAAATAAAAGAACAATTATCTGTTTGGTTCTTTAAAATTGAGAGAGCGGGTTAGATTTGTCCCGCGATGGTTATAAAAAGTTTAGTCTCATCATGTTTGAGTATAATGCGATATTTTACTACTCCAATCTCCTTTACACTGTCCCATGCTCCTTTACACTGCTGCACTCTGCTTTACACCGCTGCACTCTCCTTTACACTGTCCCACTCTCCTTTACACCGCTGCACTCTCCATTACACTGCTGCAATCTCCTTTACACTGCTGCAATCTCCTTGACACTGTTCCACTCTCCTTTACACTGTTCCACTCTCCTTTACACTGTTCCACTCTCCTTTACACTGTTCCACTCTCCTTCACACTGTTCCACTCTCCTTTACACTGTTCCACTCTCCTTTACACTGTTCCACTCTCCTTTACACTGTTCCACTCTCCTTCACACTGTTCCACTCTCCTTTACACTGTTCCACTCTCCTTTACACTGTTCCACTCTCCTTTACACTGCTGCACTCTCCTTTACACTGTTCCACTCTCCTTTACACCGCTGCACTCTCCTTTACACTGTTCCACTCTCCTTTACACTGTTCCACTCTCCTTTACACTGCTGCACTCTCCTTTACACTGTTCCACTCTCCTTTACACCGCTGCACTCTCCTTTACACTGTTCCACTCTCCTTTACACTGTTCCACTCTCCTTTACACTGTTCCACTCTCTTTTATACTGTTCCACTCTCCTTTACACTGCTGCACTCTCCTTTACATTGCTGCACTCTCCTTTACACTGTTCCACTCTCCTTTACACTGTTCCAATCTCCTTTACTGTTCCACTCTCCTTTACACTGCTGCACTCTCCTTTACACTGTTCCACTCTCCTTTACACTGTCCCACTCTCCTTTACACTGTTCCACTCTCCTTTACACTATTCCACTCTCCTTTACACCGCTGCACTCTCCTTTACACTGTTCCACTCTCCTTTACACTATTCCACTCTCCTTTACACTGTTCCACTCTCCTTTACATTGTTCCACTCTCCTTTACACTGTTCCACTCTCCTTTACACTGTTCCACTCTCCTTTACATTGTTCCACTCTCCTTTACACTGTTCCACTCTCCTTTACACTTTTCCACTCTCCTTTACTGTTCCAATCTCCTTTACACTGTTCCACTCTCCTTTACACTGTTCCAATCTCCTTTACACTGTTCCACTCTCCTTTACACTGTTCCAATCTCCTTTACACTGTTCCACTCTCCTTTACACTGCTCCACTCTCCTTGACACCGCTCCACTCTTCTTTACACTGCTCCGATCTCCTGTACACTGTTCCACTCTCCTTTACTGTGTTCCACTCTCCTTTACACTGCTGCACTCTGCTTTACTTACACCACTCCACTCTCCTTGACACCGCTCCACTCTTCTTTACACTGCTCCACTCTCCTTGACACCGCTCCACTCTTCTTTATACTGCTCTGATCTCCTGTACACTGCTCCACGCAGCTTCACATTGCTGCACTCTCCTTTACACTGCTCCGATCTCCTGTACTCTGCTCTACTCTCCTTTTCATCGCTCCACGCTCCTTTACACTGCTCCAAGCAGCTTTACACTGCTCCACTCTCATTGACACTGTTCCACTCTCATTGACACTGCTCCACGCTCCTATACACTGCTCCACTCTCCTTTACACTGCTCCGATCTCCTGTACACTGCTCCGATCTCCTTTACACTGCTCCACTCTCCTTTACACTGTTTCACACAGCTTTAAACTACACTCTTCTTTACACTGCTCTGCTGTCCTTTACACTGCTCCACGCAGCTTTACACTGCTCCACTCTCCTTTACACTGCTCCTGACTGTTCTACATTCCTTTATACTGCTTCTTTCTCCTTTATCCCACTTCACTCTCCTTTACACTGCTTGACTTTACTTTACACTGCTCCACTCCCTTTTACAAAACTCTACTCTCCTTTATACAGCTACACTCTCTGTTACACTGCTCTACCCAGTGGTAATGTGGTAGCCCAGTGGTAGGGTGCTGGCTTACTGGTCCTAAGGTCGAGTGTTCAAGCTGCACTATCAACAGGTTGTTACTGCGGTCCCCCAGTTCAGCTGACCGGGTTATCAAAGGCTGGCCATGTCTCTCAGTCTCTATGGTGAGAGAAATGTAAAAGAACCATTGCGGTTTTCGTCAAGAGAAGCTGCCAAGCCATCAGCGTGTTTCTGCCCTGTGATGTGGAGCGTGGAGCTGTCCACGGTGTACTGTGCCCTCACCAAGAGTTGGCTGAGTTGGGCGCCAGCCTCTCCCCGACCCTATTTAGAGTTAAGCGGTTTGGAAAATGAATGAATGAATGAATGATACTCTTGTTTACACTCCCCCACACTCATTTATCCTGCTTTACCCTCCTTTAAATCGCTCTACTGTCCTTCACACCACACCACTCTCCTTGAGATGCTTTTTTATATCGCTCCAATCTCCTTTATACTGCTCCGGTCTGCTTTATATTGCTCCACTCTACTTTATAGTGCTTTATACTTTTGTTTATATACCGCTTTACTCCCCTTTATATAGCTCTATTCTCTTTTCTTGTTTACACTGCCCTAGTCCTTTATACCTTCTCACTCTACTTCACAATGCTCTAGTGTCCTTAATTCTACTCCACCCTACTTTATTCTACTCCACCTTCTTTTATACTGCTCTACTCCCCTTTATACAGTTTCTTGTATTGATTTACTCTCCTTTATACTGCTCTATACTGGTATAATGTTATATTCTATTATATAACAATACAGTATATATAATCTTATAATGTTTTATTCTCTTCATGCAGATCTACCTTCCTTTATACTCATCTATACTGTTTTCTTCTCCACTATACTGCCTTATTTAGTATATACAGTGGTACCTTGATTTACGAATTTAATCCGTTCTGAATGTGAGCTCGTAAGTTCGTTAGATGAAACAATTATTCTCAAAAGAAATAACAGAAAACCAATTAATCTGTTATAACCCCCTCCCAAACTCATATAACCTGCCACAAACACGTATATTCGACCTAATATATTAAATATAAACATGTAAGAACAATAAATATTTCACAATCATAACACATGTGCATTAACATTAATAATAACTAATAATAAATAATAATAATAATAATAATAATAATAATAAACAAAAATAAAGAATAAGTCAACTAACCCTTCCAATCATCGACTGTGGCAAAGATGTCATGTGGGCAGGCAGGAGGTGGTACGCAAAAGAGGAGGAGAAGGAGGAGGAGAAGGATGATAATTTTGTGCATATGTACGCTACGAATGTGAGCAAGGCAACTCGTGGTGAGCTCCCACAAGGCCAGTGCTTCTCAAATAGTGATGCCAGGAGGGGGCACGTATGACTCTGGGGAACATGCTTTTTTGCCATACTGTACTAGAATTAAGTGTAAGTGCGTATCCACTACACTCACTGTCGCACTATGGTGTAGGGAAAAAGCACTGAGCAAACGATATAAAGTGCAGTAAACACTTGTTATAGTCACGTGCAGGGTCTTGGGGGGAGGTCTTTCTGGAGGGGGTGTCACAGAAAATAATTGAGAAGCACTGCACAAGGTGTTCTCGGAGCGTGGAGGAATACACGCGGAAGAATACGCGACTAATCAGCCCAGAAAAGCCATTTCCCAGCAGAGCTTGTAAATCAAAAATTTGCTTATTGGATGGGGCAGATTTTGGGTGGGATCGAAGCTCGTATCATGGAAAATTCATTATGAGGGACACTCGTGAGTTAAGGCAATACTGTATAGCTGTACTTACTACCTTTTACACAGCTCGACTCTTTTATACAAACTTATACGACTCTGTTTAAATGGCTTAAACCTTTTGATGCGACATTATTTTGCTTTTTAATCTACTATGCTGCTGTGTTCTTTTTTTATACTGTTCCATTTACCCTTATATGTCTCTATTAACTGATTTATATTCTACTGTACTGCTTTATTGTATGTGTAGCTCTACTCATCTTTAAACGTCTCTACAACGCTTTATACTACTCTATATTTTTTATATTGTTCTATTCTGCCTTATATGGCCACATACATCTATACAGTTTTACAGGACTTTGTATTTTTTATGCTGCTCTATACGGATGCTCCCCGACTTACGGTCATTCTTTTACGTATTTTTCGATTTTATGCTTTAAAAAAAAAAGTCAAATTTTGAGTTTAGTGTGCTCTCTGTAGTATGAGACATTCCTACGTAGTACGCTGACGTAATACGCTACTTCTGCATGATGCTATGTCCATTGTTTACAAACGACAGACTGAACGTGCCCTGCTTCTTCCCAGTTCACTGCGTGTTACCCTTGTGTTAAGACGTCGTCTCCGTGATCTTTGTGTTTACACTGTTTTGTGGACTTTTGTAATCCTAAGCAAATATGGTTGGTCAGAAGTGTAAGCCTACTAGTGATAGTGGTAATCAGAAAAAGCGGTAAGCCATCTCGTTAGAAACGAAGATGGCTATTATCAAGAAAATTGGTGTTGGTGAAAAACATGTGAATGTTGAATGTTTCTTCCAAATGGTTCAGTCGACCATTGGAAGAATTTACAAGCAGAAAGATCACATCACAGAACATGTTAAAGGTTATATTTGATACTGTATTTGATATTTGATGAGTGAATTTGATTAATTTGAAATTAATGTTGATATTATTTGATATATTTGATATCTTATATTGATATTTGACATATTATTTTACAATGTTATGTTTATAATAATTGATTTAGGGGTGTTTTATGAGATACGGTAATGGTATTTATGGATGTATAGTACAGTATGAGCGTCATACGTCACTGGAACATACAGTAACAACTTACGGGTTTTTTCACCTTACGTTCAGCCATCCGGAACCGAATTAAAACATAATTTGGGGAGCGTCTGTACTCATCCATACTGTTTTATTCTTATACTACTGCATGCTGCTTGATATTTCTCCACATTACACCACTTTATCATACTCAGTACCGTTTTATACTTCTTTACATTGCTCTATACTGCTTTTTAGTCCTCTGTACTACTCTATACTGGCATACACAGTATGCTGTATTTTTCTAAACTGCTTTAGTGCTTTATCATACATAATAGTGCCAGGATACAGTTTTACACATATAAAACCCAGAGGAAATGTGAATGACATGTCACTGTCTGTTCATCTTATTTACATATTCCCCTCACAATTATGTGCTGCATTGTTGCAAATATGGAAGCGGCTCATAAAGTTCCTAACCCTTCCAAAACAATTCAGTGGACACCTGGATAGCTTGACAACCACCACCGTGGTATTTGCATGTTGCTTGACAATCATTCATAGACAGCTGCCTATGTGATCGCTTGCATAAACAACTGATTTACATATTCATCTTCCCTTGTTTTTGTTACAAATTCATCCCAAATGGTCTTGTTGTAATGCGTGATCAGTGGTGCATGGGACTTCACCACACAGACTACCAAAAAAAAAAAAAAAAAAGTGCGTGCAACACAGCACTTGCAGCTTAAAATTAAATATGCCCAAGCAATCCATGATATGAAGTACACATTTTTGTTTTAATGAAAAAACCCTAAATACTAACTGGGAAATAAAAAAAAATGCACATTTAAATTAAATGTTAATTGAATGTAGGCTTTTACTGTTAGCATTTATCTTTAGAGTCGATTAACCAACCAATCAACAAATAAAATTCACTATTTAACCAACCACCTGACCAAATAAATATCCAACCAGCAAAATAAACTAACTAATCAAACACCCAGTCAAATAAACAACCAACTACACAACGAATAAATAAGTAAATAAACCAGTTCACCACCCACCCAAATAAACATCCAACCTACTAATCAGCCAGCCAATGAACCAACCAAGTTTGATGGGTCAACGAAACGAAACCTGCCCACTTGTAAATGTTGTACATGAGCTGAAGGTTGGGATAAACAAAAGCACCTTGAATGGTATTGTTGTTTAATTTATTTGTAGGCAGCTGAATCCATCACCATGGACATCCAATTGACAATTTATCACAGGTCATGATCTAATTTAAAGGGTTAAGATTTTAATTACGAAGCTATTAGGGAATGTTTAAAACTAAGTGCTGCAATACAAATTAAAATAAAATTGGCCAAGACCAATTAATTAGGACTAATTATTGTGACTCATCCCTCAAAGAGGACATGAAGAGTACCTGAAAAAATAATACTTTATAACATGCTTATGTCATATCCTTACTGAAATTATTACAGCACCAACACATCATATCTTATTTAAAACAATTTATTTTATACAAAATGAGCCATTTCTCGAAATTCTTTATTTCTGTTGCTTTTTATTTTGTGCATATTTCAGGTGATGCCCTTCCTGACACAACCCTTTATCAAGGGACAGAAACAGGCTGACGGCTTTGCAGCTACTCTTTACGAAAGTCAGCAATGGTTCTTTTACATGAACCTCTCACCATAGACAGTGAGAGACATGGCTGGCCTTTGATAACCCAATTGGCTGCACAGGGGCCTACTGTACTTATTATAACATATTATATAGTACCAATACTTTTGTCAAGCTCTACTCACACTGTTGAGTTGTATATCGTGTCCTTGCATCTTAAGGAAAAGACATTCCTTGAGTTTGTTGTCTGATTTGATGTGTCTTTATTTTCCATTACGTTCAACCAATTTAACAGATTTAGCTTCGTGAGTATTTCTACACAGATCCACAACAATGTGGATTTGCACCTACTAACAAATCTTCCTTGGAAGAATCGTTCTGTCAGATCTCACCGTGGAGGTGTGTGCTGTATGGTGCACCATGCAAGTCCTTTTTAGTGCATCCAAATGGTTTTAAGTAACATATACTGTGTAAAGGAACACTTCTGTGCGAATGTCTTGTCAGGCCACAATACCAAGCCTTCAGTGTTTCTTTACACCAATCAATGAAGAGTGTCAAATCTAATGTATTTAAATAAAAGACTGATGTGTGTGTGTGTGTGTGTGTGTGTGTGAGTGAGAGAGAGTGAGACAGAGAGAGATAGGGTAGTTGTGGGTGTGTGGATGCTTTAATACCGTTATTGTTGGTGGCGAGCGGTGTTTTCTCGTGGTAGTGGTGGACATGGTGGTGGTGGTCTCGATGAAGGTGGTGGACATCTCCGGGGGCATGGCCGTGGTGCGGGCTGATCCGGCAGCAGGAATGTCACCTACCAACCGCACACTGCCATTGATCCGGATGTTAGGGTTGCCCTGAGCGGCCATGTTGAGTACCTTAAGCCCGTTGTAGTAAAGGCCCGAGAGCTGGCCCTGAAATGGCCTCCTGCGGTCCGTGCCACCGATTGTGATGGTGGCCTGCGTGTTGAAGATGGTTAGCTGGCGCCCTAAGACAAGAGCAAGGGGACATTCAGATTCGGTTATCACACAGATATAATTAAATAAATAAACAACAAGTGGGTCACAACCAAGCTCAATACAGCAGCAGAGATAAAAGATTAACGATCCCTTAAAAATTAGGGCACCGCACAAAATGGCATACGAAGAATACCGTAAAAACAAAATAAAATAAAAGGTCAGGCTATAGACTGGGGAATTACGCAGTGATGACTCTGATTGGCTAAATGATTATACTGATTATGAAGCATTTAACCAGCAACTAAAAAAAAATAAATAATCATAATAATTGCGACGTGAGAATAAAAACATGGTGGAATATGATTTGAAAAATCATAAAGATGATAAATCAACATTAAATTTATGATGTACTTATAACAGTTTTATCATTTCTTTTATGGAAAATTTACAACTTTGCTATTTACTACTTAGTGTGCATGCAATCTTTTGGATTGGAAAGAAAGGAGGAGAAAAGAGGAGCGAGAGCGAGACAGAGAGAGAAAGAGAAGGTTGTTGATGGCAGAGTGAAGATTGAAGAATGGTGCCGGTTACCTTTTTCTTGCAGCCACTCCTCTACAGGCCGGGCATATTTGAACGGGATTTTCTTATTTGCCATTTGCAATCTCTCATTATCGTTGTTGCCTTTAAAGTTTAAAAGAGAGCTTTAACACTAGATCATGGCAAGTCAGTGATTTAAAAAGACTTTTAAACACGTTTAGAAGGATTTAGACAAATATATTTTATGCTCTGTTTGAACTCTGGCCATCATGTTGTTTTTTAAATGTTTTTTAATTTTATTTTTAATTTTTATGGCAGAGAAATTGACTGGAACAAGAGACTCGTTATCATCTCCCGATGAACATTAGTCATTCTCAATCAGTGCTTCTCATCGATCACTCTTGAATGGATGTGTAATGATCACCAGCAGGCTCGGAGTCTGGGCTGAGAGCGGATGAAGAGACGCTTAAATCACATCTCATTCTGTACCGCCTGCGTTTTATCATCCAGACTACAGCGTACAGTACAGTGGCTCATTTTTTATTCTGATTCATTCATTTTCTGAACCGCTTAATCCTAATTAAGATCATAGGGAGGCTGCCGCCCATCTCACCCAGCTCCGGACAGCTCACCAGGCCATTGCGGGGCAAGAAGATGCTGATGACTATGCAGCTACTCGTGGCAAAATCTTTCTCAAGTCAGCAATGGTTCTTTTACATGACTTTCTCACCGTAGACAGTGAGAGACTGGCCGGCCTTTGATAACCCAGTTAGCCACACTGGGGGGACAACAGTGACAACCGTTGACAGTGGGGCTTGAACCCTCAACCTTGGGATCAGTAATCCAGCACCTTACTACCAGGCCACCTCTGCCACACCCATTTAATCTTTTTTATTTTTATTTTTTTTAAATATGAAACTCTTGGAAATCTGCAGGAAGAACAGCAACTGCTTTTTAATTATTTAAAACCTTACCTTCACATTAAATATTAATTTCAAACATTTGCCAGAAAACACAGGTAAAAAACAAATATATGACACTCAGAGCACCAAATACAAATTTTGATTTGATTGAAATATTTGTACTGATATGTCATACACAAACTGCTCAATCTGACTGCTTCGCCATCTCAAGAAGGCTAATAAGTCTATGGTACTCCTCGACAAGCCAGTACATATCCATTGTTAAAATCACGACTGCGTGATGGGTTCGCACCAATGTTCCTCGTCATAGACATCATAAACGATAGCCATGCACTGCCTGTCCACCATCTTCATTAGTGAGTACAATTTATCGTGAAGTGCTGTAAGCCTGAGCTGTCAAAATTTTACTTAATCGTCGCACTATTTGTGCCATTGCAAGTCAAACCTCAGTGAGCAGCCACAAACGATATGGCGGTGCAAAGTTGCACCGCCCACCAGCAAGAGTAAACTCGCAAGAAAACAGCGGCCCTCCATTAAGGCCAGAGTTATGCAAAGCCGAAAAAGTTGAAGAGGGGGGCGGGGGTCCTGATGCTTGGAATATGTGGCTTTCAGAAAAATGCTTTATTTTATTTCAAATATTTTGTGGAATCTGTCTCGAATTAACTGGAAACAGTGTTAGTGTGGAATAGTACCAGCTGACTTCCCGCGGACTCACACTGGCGATATTGTGTTTTTCTCCGGACTTGGATGTACAGTGGTACCTCAGTTTACGAAATTAATCTATTCCAGAGCCTTTTTCGTAACCTGCATTTTTCGTAAATTGAACCCCATTTTACATGTAAAACGTGTGATTCGTTTCAAGGCCCCCAATACTACAAAAGCATACCTTTGAAGACCTCCTTCTGCTTCAATATCGTACCGATGGTAGATGGATTTGGCCATATTCCTTTGTGATATCACTCGAGCCCGTTTCTTCTTCTCACTCGCACCGGAAATCACACGCACGTGTCTGTATGCGCGCATGTGTGTGTGTGTGTGTGTGTGTGTGTGTGTGTGTGTGTGTGTGTGTGCGCGTGCGCTTGTTGACCATGTCTTCTTAGAAGAGTTATAATCTTACAAATGTTTATGGAAGGTTAAAAGCCTGAGTCAAGAAATAAAGCAAAAAACCACAATAACTCTGTCCTTTACACGAAAAGCATCATGGTGGATTCAGCTCTCTAATAGGCAATGGGAGGTAGATGCGTCATTCCTCCTAGCCAATGGGATCCCTGTCCAAGATGGCGTCAGGTGGACCTGTCCAAGATGGTGCCCACGTGAAGGCGACATGAACGATAGCTCAGTTGTTAGCCAATGGGAGGCCAGTGGGGCGGGATGTTTGAACGTCATTGATGGGAGAGCAGCTCGTGCATTGTTTGAATATTTGAATGGCGTGTTTGAATTTTTAAGATGGTGCTTTCGTAAAGTGAACTTGTTTCGTATACAGAGACAAACATTTTATGAAAATGCATTTCATAACCTGCATTTTTCGTTTGGTGAGACTTTCGTAAAAAGTGAGGTACCACTCAAGTTTAAATGGATAATTAAACCATTACAGAATCCAGTATTTATATGACATGGAGAATAAATTCAGACAACAATTCAGAATTATTCAACCTCAGCAGATCCTCTCGATCTGAATAATTCTCATATCCGACTTGCCTCATTCAATAATTACTTCTTATCCCAAGTGGATAATGCTTGAGTCAAACAGCTGACGCACACTCCAGTTTATCACAGCCACTTGGAACAGGCATCGTTGTTATTAACCACGCTTTGAAAATGAAAAATTAATCATAAAATCTTTTTTTTTTCATGATTGTGGAGAATACTACAGAGTGGTTACGCTCTGCTTTAAGAACGCATGGCGCTCACCTCCCACCGCCATCGTTAAAAAGGCTTTTCATAGCCTGCTCTGTTCAATAGCCTGTTGGACATTTTCACGAAACCATTTTTATTGTCAGATTTTTTATTTTTATTTTTTGGAAAATGCCCATGAAGTAATTTTCATTGGCTAAAGTGCTAGTTCTTTGCATCTAATTATAAAAAAAAATCATAAAAAAATATGTACTTGTTATTATTTAAATAATATTACTTTTTGAATATAAACATATATTAACAGCTTGCCTACAGTATGATGCGATCACGACTGCTGCAAGGCGGCACACGACTAATTAAATTCTTACACTTTCTTATTCTTTCAGAAAAAAGCCTCCTGTAAATGTTCTGTGTTTGACGTTGAGATGGGGTTGTGTAAACATTACTGACTTTGTGTGGGTCGAGGGGAAGGGAAACAGAGGGCATATACACATGAGGTCGTCTGCGCAATCACGAGCGCACGGGCAGGCAGCAGCCGGGTCTTTAGTGAACAGATTGGGTGGTTTGTCTCAGGAAAGGACAGTAATAAGAATTAATGGAGCGGGAGTGGAGAGCACGGCCGGGTTGGCACTGAGAGGGGAAAGGTGGCGAGGGAGAGTAGATGGAGAGAGCAAGCAGGTCACTCATCACCATTATAATGAGGGGACACAGCAGGACGGTGCCATGACCCCTCTCTTCTTTACCTTTTTTCTTTCATCAGCTCACTCTGACACACGCACACACACACACACACACACACACACACACACACACACACACACACACACACACACACACACAGAGACCTCACTTCCTTTCCATCTGAATGATAACAAGATGCAAATAAAAAAAAAATCAGAGAAAAAAAATACAGTCTCTCTCTCTCTCTCTCTCTCTCTCTTTCTTTTCTCTTTCTTCTCCCCCTCTCTCTTCTCTTTCCTACCTCTCTCTCTCTCTTTCCTCTCTCTCTTCTCTTTCTCCCCCTCTCGTCTCCTCTCCTCTCTCTCTCTCTCTCTCTCTCTCTCTCTCTTCTCTCTCTCTCTCTCTCTCTCTCTCTCTCTTCCCTCTCTCTCTCTCTCACCCCACACAGCCGCCACATACAGATCTCTACTACACTGATTTCTATGCATATATTATATATTAACAAAACTCTAAAAAATTTTAAAGCGATGCCACTATGCGGTGGCTTAGGCGGTGCACCGGCGTGCGCTGGGAACTCAGCTGTGTCCTTCATGATTAAAAAAATAAATTAAGTAATTAATGAATAAATTAGCCCTACAGTGGCCTGATGAGCTGCCCAGGCTGTGCCCAGCCGTTGCCCAGAATCGACTGAGTTGTGCACCCACATCAATTAAGCAGTTCAGAAATTAAACGAATGAATAAATAAAGGTTAATTTTAGTCGGCTCTTTTGTTTCAATGCCTGGGTGAAAGAATTACGTCCCAGACGCTTGGTGGATTTCATCAAAATTAATATTCCCCCCTAACGTTCTACCTGAAGGAACGTTTTCGATATCCACCTTGGCTTCGGTGTATAACCGTGTTTAATATCCTGAGTGGATAATGCTTGAATCAAAATGGCTGACAAACACTCCCACTTTCTGGTCATTTGTCTTTTCTCATTATTCACGACCAACTTCACACGCATGATCCTTGTGTGATCCAAAAATTCACAGCCCTAAAAATATCTCCTTCACTGGCTCCATGCACCTGCTTCCGACCTGCACCTGCTTCCTCATGCCGTCCCCAGAGTCTTGAGCTGAACCGCGCCTCCTGTCAGCTCCTACTATACCTAGCCCACATCATCTATAACACTAAAGTTGTCTTCATAACTTCAGAACAAATGGATAAATAATGTTATTTTCTAGGCCACTCAATTGGTTTTATTTTAATTAACAGCGTGTCTTAATATGTTATTCCTCGTGCATCACGGCACTATGTATCCATAAAGCACGACATGACTTTTAAACAATTTATAGTTAAATAATATTTACATTTTATTAAATGAAATGTTTAAAAGCCCTCCTTCCTTCCTGTTTATAGTTTATAGTCAGGCTAAAACTACCCTCGGCCAGAGTCGGCTGAGATGAGCGCATACCTCCCTGCGACCTCAATTAGGTAAAAATGGTTGATGCTCCATTTTTTTTAAAACTATGATAATGATCTGAGAAGCAGTGGTGGTCTAGTGGTATAGAGTGCTGGATTGCTGATCCTAAGGTTGGGGGTTCGAGTCCCACTCTCCACAAGGTTGTCACTACCACCGCCCACTGCAGCTAACTTGGGTTATCAAAGGCCGGCCATGTCTCTCACTGTCTATGGTGTGAGGTTCATGTAAAAGAACCCTTGCTGACTTTCGACAACAGTAGCTGCAAAGCTGTCAGCATGTTTCCGTCCAGCGATGGCCTGGCAAGCTGTCCAGGGTGTACTCTGTCCCCGACAGGAGTTGGCTGGGATGGGCGCCAGCCTCCCCGCTACCCTAATTAGGATTAAGCGGTTACAGAAAATGAACTGAAATGAACTGATGATGAACTGATAATGATCTGAGTGACAGTTAGCAACGCTGAGTGCCTATTATTTTAATTCAAACATTCCGTCATCAGAATAATGTTTATTAATCCTCACATACTCCCAGTGCAGATAACTGGGTTATCGAAGACCGGCCATGTCTCTCACTGTCTATGGTGTGAGGTTCATGTAAAGGAATCACTGCTGACCTTCACCAAGAGCAGCTGCATAGCCGTCAACGTGTCTCTGCCCTGCGATGGCCTGGTGAGCTGTCTAGGGCAGTGTTTCCCAACCCCTGTTCCGCGGCACATTACTGTAGTAACAGTGCTGTTCTGCTAGAGGGCAGTATCATTTTTGTTCCGCGGTGTGCCTCGTGATTTTTCTAATGTAAAAGGTATGCCTTGGCCCAAAAAGGTTGGGAAACATTGGTCTAGGGTGTACTCTGCCCTCGCCCGGGGTTGGGTGGGATGGGTGTCAGCCTCCCCGCGACCCTAATTAAGATTAAGCGGTTACAGGAAATGGACGATGGATGAATACCAAATAACCATGCAAATATTTTTAAAGTTTGCTTTTATTATGTTCCCATTCAGTATCCAATAAAAGAATTCTTATATCACTCGCCTTCACCGGATAATTGTGATGGTACACATGTGGCGATTAACAGCAAATTACACTTCAGGTTTTTTATCCCTCTTTTACTGTTTAAACCAATACAAAGTGCTCATTTCCACAAAGAACCCATAATAATAAAGGTCTCCTGCACTCCTGAGGATCGTCAATCCAGCACAATACAACCATGAGTGTTTGTCTTGGCCTTTTCAGTGGTTCGGTTTAATTTCAGGATTAGACCACAGGTGGATATTGAAAGTGTATCTTTTCTTCCCTGACTGTGAGTCTTATAAGGTCAAGAGATTTTTGTATTTGATATCAGGAATTGTATTTGGCTTCTATGATTTAAAGTGAGGTGTGAACTCGCCACTTTAAAGTTTCTGCAAAAGAACATGTTTCCCATCATGGAGTCCACTTTTATTTTGCCCCTTTCTTATAGCAAAGTCAGGTCACTTAAACAAGGCAAATGTATTTATTTATTTATTTATTTATTTATTTATTTTTGTCCCCACAGCTTTTCCTAAGACACACAGCATCCTACGGCTGAGAGGTAAAGCCCCGGGGATTTCTTATCATCACAGTGAGAGGGCTGGAAGCCTCAGCAACACTCCATCTGATTACACATGATGTGAGGTCAATGCTTTGTGTACACTGTGTACTGAGATGCTGACATGATAAGGCTGCCTCTTTTTGTTCTGTAATATTGGAAGAGCTTTGAAGGATCAGGAATGTGGTGCTCGGAATAACATACATTTTTCTTTCTTTCCTTTTTTTTTTTTTTTTTACTACTGATATTTATACAGCCTACACTATATCCACAGAAAACCAGAAACTTTAAATTCCAACCCTAACATTTCAAAAACATGCCCATCCATTTCTCTCTGTATGTCTGTCTGTCTGTTTATCCATCCATCTCTCCGTTTGTTCTGCAGTCACCTGCCTGCTCATCTGCTCAAGTATCTATTGATCTGTCCATTCATCTGTCTGTCCACCCATCCCTCTGTTCATCCCTCAATTAAATCCATAAGTCATAAGTCATTTCTCCATCTGTTCACCATCACTCTGTTCTGTTCTTCATCCATTCTTTCATCTATCCATCCATCCATCCATCCATTCTTCCATTCCTCTGTCCATCCAATCCCCGTCCATCCATTCTATCATCCTTCCCTGTGTTCATCCATCAGTCCATCCAGCTCTCCATCTGTTCACTATCACTCTGTTCAGTTCTCCACTCATTCTTTCATCCATCCATCCATACATACATACATACATGCATACATTCATACAGCCATTCACCTGTCCATCCATTCCCCTGTCCATCCATTCCACCATCCTTCCCTCTGTTCATCCATCAGTCCATACAGCTCTCAATCTGTTTACCATCACTCTGTTCAGTTCTCCATTCATTCTTTCATCCATCCATCCATCTATCCATTCCCCTGTCCATCCATTCTACCATCCTTCCCTCTGTTCATCCATCAGTCCACCCAGCTCTCCTTCTGTTCGCCATCACTCTGTTCAGCTCTCCATTCATTCTTTCATCCATCCATCCAGCTCTCCATCTGTTTACCATCACTCTGTTCAGTTCTCCATCCATTCTTTTCGTCTACTCATCCACCCATCAACCAATCTATCCATCCATACATACATTCCCCTGTCCATCCATTCCACCACCCTTCCCCCTGTTCATCCATCAGTCCATCCAGCTCTCCATCTGTTCACCATCACTCTGTTCAGTACTCCATCCATTCTTTTCATCTATTCATCCACCCATCAATCAATCTATCCATCCATCCATACATACATACATACATATATCCACCCACCCATTTCCCCGTCCATCCATGCCACCATCCTTCCCTCTGTTCTTCCATCTTTCCAGCTCTCCATCTGTTCACTCATCACTATGTGCAGCTGTAAATACATTCTGTCATCACTAGATCCATTTATCCATCAAGCCATTGCTCTGCCTAGTTCCACTGTCCATCCAGCCATGCATCCATGCATCCATCCATCCATGCATTCATCCATCCATCCATGCATCCATGCATCAATACATATTTGCATCTGTTTTATAACTTTTTGGTGTGTTTTCGGCGTTGCTGTTCAGATTATATTTACTTTTTCATGGTTTCATAGCTTTATGTTTGATTATTTCCTGTTTTGCACTGTAGTGTGTGTGTGTGTGTGTGTGTGTGTGTGTGTGTGTGTGTGTGTGTGTGTGTGTGTTTGAGGCTTAGACATGTAGAATGTAGAAACATGAATTTCCATGAACAAATTATTTGTGCAGAACTAAATCTCTCCCTCTGGTAAATTTCTGGAGAATTCCTGGTGAACCTGTGCACCGCTGTTCAGAGAATTAAAATATTTATAAGTAATAAATAAGTAAAGAAACAACTGTTTTGTTTGCGTTGTAACCTTCGATGTACACATGCGAAGACTGGACACAGTGGAAGGAATATACAATAGTGAAGACTTTTCTATAGCATGGTTTCATCACTTCATCATCTCATCACCTCTTCAGCACTTCCTCACCTCTTCCGTTCCTTCCTCACCATTTTAACCAATTCTTCATTATTTCTTCATCACTTCATCTGTTTTCACCAGTTCACTATTTCATCAGCTCTTCTCCCCTGCTTTACCACTTCTTCATTCCATTGCCTCTTCTTCCCTTTATCACCTTCTCCCTTTATTAATCTGCCCATATCCACCTCTATCCATTTGCTATGATCCCTGATCTACCTCTTTATCCATCTCTGTTCATTCCACCTTCCTAACACATTCCACATGTCTTTGCTCATTCAACAACTTTCTATTCATCCCTTCATCAGATCAATAATCTACAGTTTCTTCAATCAACCCACCCACCCCCAACTTTTCTTCATTCATTCAACTGTCTGATCATTCAACCCTTCCAGCACAATGTACATTTTCCTTCATATATGTTCATTCTTCCATCCATCCATCCATCCATCCATCCATCCATCCATCCATCCATCTATCCATTCCCCTGTCCATCCATTCCACTATCCTTCCCTCTGTTCATCCATCAGATCAGTCTATCCAGCTCTCCATCTGTTCACCATCACTCTGTTCAGTTCTCCATCCATTCTTTAAATCTATGTATCCATCCATTAACCCATCTATTAATCCATCCATCCATTCACCTGTCCATCCATTCCACCATCCTTGCCTCTGTTCATCCATCAGTCCACCTCTCCTTTTGTTCACCCATCACCCTGTGCAGCTGTAAATACGTTCTTTCATCACTAGATCCATTTATCCATCAAGCCATTATTCTGCCTAGTTACACTGTCCATCCATCTATCCATCCATCCTTCCATCCAGCCATCCATCAAAACCCAAACAAGTCAATCAACAATGCATTACTCTACCCACCCGTATTCAGTCTGTTTAAAGTTAAGCTCTGTCTTCATTCATTCTTTCATTTTCTAACCCACTTCACCCTAGTTTGCAGGGAGGCTGGTGCCCATCTCAGTCGACTCTGGCCAAGGGTATAGTACATCCTGGACAGCTTGCCAGGCCATTGCAGGGCAACACGCACAACCATTCACAGTCACACTTAAAGGCAATTTGGAGCAGGCAATTAGCCTTCAGTGTCTGTCTTTGGACTGTGGAAGGAAACTGGAATATCAGGAAGAAACCCACGTAAGCACGAGGAGAACATGTAAAATCTACACAGAAACGCCAGGAATCAAACCCAGGCCTTCTTGCTGTGAGGCAGATGTGCTCACTTCTGTGCCATCCACGTATTAGAATAATAATAATAATAATAATAATAAATCTAGATTTATCGGTGTGTAGCTCAGTATCACTCAGCGTCAGAGCTGTGAGGAGCTCGTAAATTATTAACACGTGACATGAAATGAATACACACTGATATCACTTACTTTCACTCCTTTCGGGAAATGAAAACAGCATCCGCTTAATTTTAGATCACACACACACACACACACACACACACACACACACACACACACACACACACACACACACATACACCTCGACTCATATTGGAACTCCCAGTGTTTTCCATCGATTTCCATAAAGATTGCACTGTCCTGTAAAATGACCCGAGAATGTGTTATAACATCTGTGTACAAGTTTATGTCAGCTACATGAAGCAAGACGCGTCTCACACATCTGTCACATGTCCTACAGTGTCACTGAGCCTGAAGAGTAAGGTTAGGATGCGCGTCTCGACGTATGGCAGTACAGTTTGGTATGTAGTGCAGCCGGGAATCTTGCTGTTTTAAATAGCCATCTGTCAATCACGCCTCCTTCTGCAATTAGGCACGTTATTCCCATTGCTCGTGCTGCTCTGATTCCCACTTACTGTTTTAGCACAGAGGAAACACAAACACAATAAAATGTATATATATATATATATATATATATATATATATATATATATATATATATATATATATATATAAATCAGTTCTTGAGTGAAGAGCAAAAACATCAGTGGCTTCTTGTACTTTCAGAGTGCTGACAGAACACCAGGTTAATTAACGGCATTTGTCAGTATTGATCTCCAGATGTGAGTTACAGCAGTGAGGTGTAGAGAGACTCGTCTAGCTTACATCAGAACTATTACTCATCTGCAGCTTTAGAATATAACACCCTGAACACACGTAATCCAATTAAGAGCAAGTGGAGAGTTAGACATACGTCCAAAGGGAGACGGACTTCATTACTTTTCATATTAACTTCCAACTCCCGAAAGATCACTGATAGAGATACACCTCTCTTTCTCTCTCTCTCTCTCTCGCCCTGGATAATCAGTCATGTGATACATCCCAATATTCAACTGTCTCTCCATCTACTGTTCACACATCTATCAGTCTATTACTTCAACCTTTAATCTATTTCTCTATCTGTCAATCAATTTATCTCCTATCCACTTATAAGTCCATCAATCGTTCCATAGATCTATATATTTATTCACATTTTATCCATCATTCTGTCCAATGTTCAATCCATCAGTGTGTGCATCCACTTACATATCCATCCACCCGTGCAGCCATCTGTTAATCCATACACTCTTTCATCTGTCTGTTCATTCATGCACACGTTCTCCTCCTTCTATTTAGGTACCTATATATTCCTTCCTGCCTATCCATCCATCTCTCTAACCCTTTATTAGCTCCCGCCCATAGTGAGCTATAGGAATAGGCTCTCGAAGTCTGTCTGTTCCTCTGTCTGCCTGTCCGTCACACTTTAGTTTGGTTTCTTGCGCGTTGAAGCTGGGGCTGTGAGGGCGTAACTATGCTAAATCTATGTGCGAGTGACCTTGACCTATTTTTGAAGGTCACAGAGGCTGTATATTAGGTTTCCAGGCATTTATTTGCTGTGTACTAAAGCTGGGGATCTCAGACTTGCTATTCTTGTTATAGATTGGCATATTATTAAATATCGTATTTCCTGGACTATATGTCGCTCTGGAGTACAAGTCGCATTGGCCACAAAATGCATAATAAAGAAGAAAGAACATAAACAAATCGCACTGGACTATAAGTTGCAAACTCATGGAAACTGTCTACCTTGGCTTGGAAATCTGCTGGCAGTTTTTGCGACGTTGTAGTCCTCGCTGTGATAGATAGGTGGTTGCGTTGCATGAAGCGGTAACACCAAGAAAGTCCTCACGCAAAGTAATTCATATTCATCTCCTTGACAACTACCTGGACGCAACTGCACTGTTGACGAGCCCCATCCTAAGGCACGTTGCTCAAGCACCCATGTGTGAACTCGTTCCTCTAGCTGTGACCATCTAGCTTTTAGTCTGCGGTTAGCTTTTTTTGTTTTCTCCATTGCAGTAATAGTAATCTCTGCTTTTCTCCAGTCTCTCAAGTTTCTTGTTCACTCCAAACTTTCTTTCTGCTGTTCGATTACCATTTTCTGCTGCATATTTCAGGTTACTTGCAGCTTTTAAATCACAGAATAGAACATTTCTTCAGTGGTGCATGAGCAGGTACTGGTACCCAAGCCTAGAGTGCCCTCTTGTGGTTGCGAGTGTAAAAATATCAAACATGTGAAATTATGTTTATGATGACGAACAGAATTATATGTAATAGTTTTACATACAAGTCAGTCTGGAGTACACGTCGCATCCTCAGCCAAAGTCTGAAAAAAAGTGCGACTTATAGTCCGGAAAATATAGTAGTCCTTTCAGTTTGGACCCCTGTGGTTTATTTTTAAGTTATGAATTCATCCAAACAGTCAGTGATTTTTCCATCAATTCATGCATCCGTTCATCTCTATCGATCTATCTGTCCGTCCGTCCGTCATCAGACTTTGTTAATCTTCTACTTTCTACAATGTCTATCTATCTATCTATCTATCTATCTATCTATCTATCTATCTATCTATCTATCTCTCTAGCTATCTTTCCGGACGGACGGAAAGATGGACGGACGGACAGAAAGATGAGCGTCTGTCCATCCATCCATCCATCACTGGACTTTTGTTAATCTTCTACTTTCTACAATATCTGTCTATCTATCTATCTATCTATCTATCTATCTATCTATCTATCTATCTATCTATCTATCTATCTATCTATTTTAATTCATCTGTATGTTTGTCCATATATTAATTATTCATATTATGCATCTGTTCATCTATACAATACATCCAACAAAAAAGCAAAGCTTGGGCTGCACATTGCTCTTTCCAGGCACCTGCATGTGTTTAGCCATCCATCTTTCTGTATTCAGACTCGGAGGAGTCGCACAGCAAAGACACTTATTTATTGATTTTTCCTTGCAAAGAGAAACAAACCAAAATTTCCCAGCCAACCAAAAGCTGGAACTTCATGCCTGTGTGCTGTTTTGAACATGTGTAGCATGTGCCTCCCTTTTCACAGCTGATAACAAATAACAAAAATCTATTCAGAGTTACACAACAGGCCGTGCGCCACAGCTGACAAAGGGTTGCGTGACATCTATAATTTGCCTGTGGTAATGTTATAAAGAGTCTTGTTCTTGTGTATAGACCCTGTAGCTCCGGTCAGGTCCTTTGGGTGCTGGAGATCACGGAATGTCAATGTTTCAGTGTAATGGACTCGCTCTGTCTTCTTATTCCAAAGCAATTAGACAATCAAGGTTGACTAAATTAGCTTGGCAACTTCTTTGCCTCGGGAACTGGTGCAGTGGAGCCATTTGCGATTAATACCTTGCAGCATTAAGAAAATAAAGCGCAGCTGTTTTCGGTACGGCTGAGTACCTTCTCCAAGCATTCGGCACCATTTCCTCTTTACTTTGGATCTTATCTCTGTAACTTTAGATTACAAGAGTCCTTCATCACTAATAGTGATAGCAGATAAAAAAAGCAAAAGCAAGAAAATGACAATATTTTTGCCCTCATGGCCAGATATGGGAGGATTTTATCCTCACTTGTGGACCTTGAACAGGAATTCAAGTCAATTACATCTGCGTTTATAGAGACATCTTATATACCAGCTGACATTCATAAGACGAGTGATGTACTTCTATAGTCAATACACCGCCTGAGAGCCTGAATCAAGGTCACTATAAAAACATACAGACACTTACTGTTGTGTATTACAGCTGTATAACATGCTGAAGAATCTATATTTTATATCACCGAGAATTACGCTGGGCAAAATAAGGAGTTGTGTGCCAATCCAAACATTTCAACCCCATACACAAGGGGTAGAAATAATAACAAGTTTAGCGGAAGTGACAAATGATAAGCTTAATTAATTACACTCGCAAATTCAATGGATTTAGATTCAGAAATTAACAAAAATGTTTTTTTCCTACTTTTACCAAGAACTCGTTAATTATTTCGCTCCTGCCCATGGGGCGCTATAGGGATGGGTTTTGTCCATCTGTCTGTCTGTCCATCACACTTTAGTTTCTGGACATTTAAGCACGCTGAAGCTGTGGCATTCAAACCTGGCATCACTACTGTAGGTTCCAGAATGAGTCTGTGAGTGAGTGACCTTGACCTACTTTTCATGGTCACAGAGGCAAAACTGTACACAGGGATCCCTCGCTATTCCGTGCTTCAATTCATGCGGCTTCAGTGCATGTTTTTTTTTGTTTGTTTGTTTTAAATAATCATTGAATTAAAAAATAAGGAAATTAAGGACAAATAGGGGAAAAGTAAGGAAAACGATGCAAAAACAAGGCCAATTATGTAAAAAACACGAACAAAAAAAAAAAAAAAAAACAACCCAAAACCTCCCATCAAAACTACTCATATTTTTGTGAGATACGCATCTGTGTGCGTGTGTATTTATATTTTATTTACATCCGATGCATTATTTTTTAATGTTTAATTGTTATTATATTGTTATTAT
>CM045731.1:32417500-32472500 GCA_024760905.1 Plotosus lineatus
AATAATAATAATAATGATAATAATAATAAATCAAAAATTAATGATTGCCAATTTAATTGGACCAACATCACGTCAGAAAATATCAACACCAGCTTTGGTAGCTCGTCATAAGATCCCACCACAAACTCGCTACCACTGCTTACATCCACACTTTCAACATGATCAGATCAAGTTACCATGGAGACCATGATTGCATTCCCATGCAGTATACACTAAAACAATAATGCACCGTAGGTTTAGTGGATGTCTCTGAATTGAACACTCCCATTATGGTTCTTTGGGACTATTTAGTGACATCTGCCTCAACTCCGATGGAAATTTTAAATCACCCAATGATAGTAAACCAATCAGATCACATCATTCCAGTGTAGTATACGCAATAATTTATTTTGAGCACAATTTACACTTTTTGTTAATCAGCCCAAAGATTTTAAAGAAAAATATTGAGAATTTTTCAAGATTAAATAAGCACTGCAGACGAATTTGTGTTTTATACGACTGTATTGGGACGGCACGCTGGCATAGACGTTAGCACGTCTGCCTCACAGCAAGATGGCCTGGTTTCAGTTACCGGACTCAGGTGTTTCTGAGTGGAGTTTGCATGTTCTTTGACTTGCTTGTGTGGGTTGTCTCTGGGTACTGCGGTTTCTTCCTACAGTCCAAAAAGCTTGCAAAGTATGCTGATTGGTGTGTCCAAATTGGTGTGAGACTGAGTGTGAATGGTTGGGTGTGTGTTGATCTGGCAAGCTGTTCAGGGTGTACCTCCCCTAGTGCCGAATTGGCTGAAATGGGCACCAGCCTCCCTGCGACCATAATTAGGATCAGGTCACATAGAAAATGAAAAAATGAATAACTGTACTGTGATGAAACATCAATGTTGGTGTCAATATTGACAAAAATGGCTTCTTCAAAAAGGTCATAGGTTTAAAATGGCTCAGAATGCTAACCAGTGGTTAAAATCATCCTGAACCCTTGAAAGATTCACGCTGCTGTAGAGTCAACCGTGTGGTACTTCTCTGTGGCATGTAGAATGAAAATCCATTCCTTACCCACACCCGGCCCAATGCCCTCACCCCCTTACCACCTCAAAATCCTTGACCACTTGTTTTAACCAATGGGTGGAGATAGGCTCGTAGGTTGGGGTGAAGGTACACGTTTTTTTTTGGGTTTTTTTCTGACATCTGCGCCTGGAAGTAGAAGTCTATTTTCTGTGGTTGCACGCTAAAGGACTTGACGCTGAATGCACAAAATGTTTTTAGTCAGCGATAAACGCTTAGCATATCCCATTTTTGCTGTTATTAATGTGACACACTGAGTATCAGTCAAGGAAAAGAAAAAAGAAAGAAATTAAGAGGAAAACACACAGATAGGTCAAACAGAGTGACTTTGGAAATAGAGCAAAAAGCAGTTGCTGTCCAACTCTGCCTTCTGTCCATACATCTTCCTGATTTCCTTAAGCAAGGGTTAAAGAAGGTGGACGTGAGGTCATACCTGTGGGGAAGTGCTCATTGATGGCCCAGTTGTCCACCTGAAGTGTGGCGTTGCCCCCATTTCGTGTGAATCGCACCACGTGGTACTTGCCGTCGTTCACAGGCATGCTGCTCTCCTGTACAATGATATCAACCATCCCGATGTTGAACGTGACTCCGATTTTGCCTTGCTCCTGAAATAAGAATAAGAAATATATCTATCTATATATATATATATATATATATATATATATATATATATATCTATCTATATATATATATATATATATATATATATATATATAAAACGAATAAGATTAAGGATTGTGATTATATTTCACGACTGACCTGAACTGGTACCATTACATTTCTGTGGTGTTGACTTATTTAAATGCAATCTATCACCCACTGTCCTTGTTTTGGCTCGGGATCATTTGGATCCTAAAGACATTTGCATCACCGACCTCGGATCATGATAAAGCGGCGCTCTTAATGAAAAGAATTCATCAGCCCTGCCCTAGGCTCATCGATCAAACTCAATCACGTTAACACTGAGCGATAAGAGGGTTCATTTGTTACCTGAAACACACCGCATTTTCTCATCGAGATCTGGGTGATTAGTGAGTTAGGATTTGTTCGTAGGATTCAGGATAAAATAACTACCGGGAACATCCCAGGGCAAGTAACGATAAAAAGTTGGGAAACATCTTTTTTTTTGGTCACTGACATTGACGTCTAAACATATCCGACCTTGATGTCTGAATCACTACGACTTTTAAGATCACAATAATAATCACCATCATAACCACATGACAGCTTTGAACTGCATGAGCCAATCACAGTACAGGGATCCCTCACTTTTCGCGGTTAGTTGGGACCGTGATCCCACACTGATCACCGAATTCCGCGAAGTAGGATCACCCCCACCCCCACCCTGACTGAAGTATACGTACATGTATGTGTATATAATATCAATAAATACATATTCAACATTATACATGCTTATAATAACAATTAAACATTAAAAAATAATGCATAAGATGTAAATAAAATATAAATGCACACACATACTGACACGTGCGCACACACACACACACACACACATGCGAGTGCACGCACGCAGATGCGCACTTCTCAAAAATGTCAGTAGTTTTGATGGGAGGTTTTGGGTTGCTTTTTGTTTTGTGTTTGTTTGGGGTTTTTTGGCATAATTGTTTTTGTTTTACGGCATTTTCCTTAACTTTTCCCCCTTTTCTTCCTTAATTTCCTTTTTGTTTAATTTGATGAATATTTTTTTTAAAATGCGATGCACTGCAGCCGCATGAATTGAAGCGCAAAGTAGCGAGGGATCCCTGTATATCATGACCATGAGTACCATGAGCCAATCACAGTACTTGATGTAGTACCATGAATCAATCACAGTACATAAATTAGTGATATGAGCCAATCACAACACATCATTTGGTAACATGAGTCAATCATAGTGAATCATTTGGCATTTGAAATGAATGTATTCTTTTCTTTTCGGGTGGTGACAGAGTGATGTCAACATGATCATAGAGTGATCATACTGATAAAAAAAAAAAAAAAAAGTATAAAAATTCCATGCACCATTATAAATGTACCGAATAATAAATGCTTCAACACAGATTCTGTCAGTTACATTTTTCATCCTGCCTGAGGATCCCTCTCTCTCTCTCTCTCTCTCTCTCTCTCTCTCTCTCTCTGTCTCCTGTTTTTTGGAGATCATACTTTTGTCCCTGACGAGCTTTCTCGGCTGTTCAAACATATTTTATGGTTATGTTAAACTAGACGTGGCACTGTTCTTATCAGCAGCAGCATGGGAAAATGATGACAGGTGATAAATAGCATCAGGGGAGACGTTTATCAGAGTACGGTGCATTTATCACACCGGATCTCAGCGATGGAAATCTGGGCCGGTGCTTTCAAGTTCATTTGGATGTCACAGACGGTTTCTTGCTTCTTTTCACTTGTGGTCGACTGAGGTTTTCTGTAATTCTGTAATAAAATCCTAACTTTGCCCATAGTTTCCCCATTAGGGATGTGTGTTATCATCTCTGTGAGGATTTTGAATGAATGTTGAGGTAATTTGGTCAGATTTTTGTTTAGTAGTACAAAAACGCCCAATGATTAATCATTCACTTAAAGGTGTTCGTGTCTGGGCAGCCTTATCTCAAAACATGTAAATCGAGGCAATTTATAAAAGGGCACAGAGGTATACCGAAAATGTCACAAGAACACTTTGTGTATCCGAAAAGCACAATCGTCTGTGTGTCTAAAAAAAAAAAAAAAACAGAACAAAATGGCTCCAAACACAAAACAGGCTAGAGGCGAGCGATGGGAAGCAGGATGAGATGGTTCTGTCTGCTTCCCACCCTGAGTAAAGAACTTCTTTCGGCTGGAATAAGCCTGGAACAGCTGTATGATTTTTTGATTACAGAAATGCACTTTTTACATCTTGCAGGAAAGTGTTCACTTTAAGTGCTACCCGCTCTTTTCTCATCCAATTTCTAATATCACCCGAGCGCTTCTGGGAAAGCAAACGCTGTTGGCCAGTGATGCATGAAAGGAAGCGTCGGGTTAAAAGTGCCGTATATTGAATATCACATGCTGAGGTTAAAGTAAATATTTTATGTGGTTGGAGGATATACGAGTTTTCCGGAAGCTCTGTGGAATCTGGAGCTGTTTAGTCTGTGTATAACTCTGCGACATTTCATTTACAGAAAATTAAAATCGTAATCATTTTATTATAGAAAACTCTGTCGGCCATGTCTTTCCTTCTTTTTCATGTCCTTTATTTTTCTTGGCTGTTCTGTGGCATCGGTTTCCCATGGTTTGTGAGACATTCATTCATCATACAAGATGTCTCGCCGCAGTCTACAGACGTCTGGACGGAAAAGTAGTAAATTCAAAAACTTTTCCCTCTTATTTCCCCCCTTTGCATTTCACTTCATTTCATCATTTTGCATAATTTTAGGGGGGCACAGTCGCGAGTGGTTAGCATGTCTGTCTTCTGTGTGGATATTTCATGTTCTCCTTACGATTCCACTGGGCACTCCAGTTTTCTAACACAGTCCAGACATGCATATTAAGCTAATTGGCTCTTTCAAATTACCTCTAGGCATGAGGGCAAATGGTTGTGTGTAGTGATCCCACAATGGATATCTGTTCAGGCCCATATCAGCTGAGATAGACATCGGCCACTCAGCATCCCAAATACGATCAAATGTGTTTGCGTTATCTTAATATTATCTTTATCATACTTTTTCAATTTGACTCACTCATTCACTTGCTGAACTGCTTAATCCTACTGGGACCACAGGGAGTCTGACGCCTATATCAGCCAACACTGGGAATAGTCAGTGTATTTACACTTTTTTAATCACATAGTATTGTTACAGGAACATGATGGACTCAATGTAATCCCCTTACTTCATATAGACATCAATACCTGTGAGGGAGTGAGGGAGTGAGTGAGTGAGTGAGTGAGTGAGTGAGAGAGTGAGAGAGTGAGTGAGTGAGTGAGAGAGGGAGGGAGGGAGTGAGTGAAGAAGGGAGGGAGGGAGGGAGTGAATCAGTAAGTGAGTGAGTGAGGGAGGGAGGGAGTGAGGGAGATTGGGAGTGAGTAAGTAGATGAATGAGTGAATAAATATGTGAGTGAGTGAGTGAGTGAGTGAGTGAGTGAGTGAGTGAGAGAGTGAGTGAGTGAGTGAGAGAGGGAGGGAGGGAGTGAGTGAAGAAGGGAGGGAGGGAGGGAGTGAATCAGTAAGTGAGTGAGTGAGTGAGGGAGGGAGGGAGGGAGTGAGGGAGATTGGGAGTGAGTAAGTAGATGAATGAGTGAATAAATATGTGAGTGAGTGAGTGAGTGAGTGAGTGAGTGAGTGAGTGAGTTTGTGGATAAATGAGTAGCAAAGTGGGTAGATGAGTTGGTGAAGGGTGGGAAAATGATGGAATGAGTAAGTGAGTGGGATGAAGAGTAAATGAATGTGTATGTGGGTAAATGAGTGAATGGGTGGGTGAATGAATGAGTGAATGAGTGAGTGGGGATGAATAAGTAAGTGAATGGGCTAATGAGTAATTAAGTGGGTGGATGAATAAGTGAGTGTGTGAATGAGTGAATGGGTGGATGAAGAAGTGAGTGGATAACGACATGAGTTGGTGGATAAATGAATGAATAAATGAGTGGGTGGATGAGTGAGCGGACTAGTGGATTAATGAATAAGTGAATGAGTAAGTGGGTGAGCAGACAAATGCGTGAGTGGGTGGATGAATAAATGAATATGTAAGTGGGTGGGTGAATGAGTAAATGAGTGAGTGGATGAATAAACAAATGTGGAAGTGAGTGGGTGAGTAAGTGAGTGAGTGCATGGATGAGTGAGTAGGTGGATGAATAAATGATTGAATAAGTGAGTTTGAGAATGCATAAGTGAGTGAGTGGATGAATGACTGAATGATCAAGTGAGGAGATGGATAAGTAAGTGAGTGGGTGGATGAGTGAATAAGTGAGTAGATGAGTAAGTGAGTGGGTGGACGAGTGGATATCTGAGTGGATAAGTGAATGAGTGGGTGGATGAGTGAATAAGTGAGTAGATGAGTTAGTGAGTGGGTGGACGAGTGGATATCTGAGTGGATAAGTGAATGAGTGGGTGGATGAGTGAATAAGTGAGTAGATGAGTTAGTGAGTGGGTGGATGACTAAATGGGCCATTGAGTGGGTGCATGAGTGAATGAGTTGGTAGATATTAAATAAGTGGGTGGATGAGTGAATCAGTGAGTAGATGAATAAGTGAGTGGGTGGATGAGTTAAAAAGTGAGTAGATGACTTAGTGAGTGGGTGGATGAGCGAAAAAAGTGAGTAGATGAGTTAATGAGTGGGTGGATGAATAAAATAATGAATAAATAAGTGGGTGAATAATTGAATGAGTCAGTGAGTGGGTGGATGTGTGAAAAGTGAGTAGATAAGTAAGTGAGTGGGTGGATGAATAAAAGAATGAATATGTAGGTAGGTGGGTGAATAACTGAAAAAGCCAGTGAGTGGGTGGATGAGTGAATAAGTGAGTAGATGAGTTAATGAGTGGGTGGATGAATAAAATAATGAATAAGTACGTGGGTGAATAACTGAATGAGTCAGTGAGTGGGTGGATGTGTGAAAAGTGAGTAGATGAGTCAGTGAGTGGGTGGATGAATAAAAGAATGAATAGGTAAGTGGGTGAATAACTGAAAAGGCCAGTGAGTGGGTGGATGAGTGAATGAGTGACTGAATGAGGAAGTAAACGTCTGAGTAGTGAGTGAATGTGAGCGCGAACAACTGAATGAGTGAAGGAGTTAAAAGGTGAACGAGTGAGTGAAAAAAAGAGCGAGTGAGAGAGTGAATGAAGTGTAAAGTAAAAGTAAAGGTGTGTAAAGGTGTGACGGCTTCCTGCAACACTAGAGGACTACAGATCCAACATTAAAGTGGAGAACAGCAGCAGGATAACAGTGCGCGTGCTGTGAGGCGGCGCTCCATAATGTTCTCCATATCACCCGCACACACACACACCCGCACACACACACACACACACACACACACACACACACACACACACCCGCACACACACACACACACACACACACACACACACACACACACACACACACACTGATAAGAGGATAAAGACGAAGCGGCGAGGTGAGTATGTGTGTGAGAGACAGAGAGGGAGCGAGGGAGAGAGAAAGTGTACGTGAAAGAGGAGTGCACACCGATGATAAGAAAACTCTCAGCGGCGATGCTCACGTTATTTCCTACCTGATTGTTTCATCAATAAAAAGGCTGAGGTCAGATAAAAGTCAATTTTAAGCTGTGTGCAAAGCTTCATTGGAGTGAAACGCCATTGACAATTTATTTCTCTGTATCTTAAGTGAATTGGGTTTTTTGTCTCTTGGGCTTTATTTATTTATTTATTCATTTTGTGGTGTACAGTACAGATGCTAACTGTAGATTTATCTCAACCGTTTACAGAAATTGTTCCAGCTCACTATGACAGTAAGTGGTACACATGAGATCACCCCATAAGTCACATGATAATCCACTTCCCGAAAGCGTGAAGCGTCCCATACTAAAGCTTATTATTTATCTTACCACTAAACATCCGACACATCATTTTACATCTTCACCTTAATCCCATGCCACCGACCACACTTCCTCAGTTCACATTCAGAATCAGCTCAAGCTGACCCAAGCCTTATTCAGGAACGCCGACTGGCCTGACAGGCACGATGCACAATCAACACAGTTCCTTACAGTCTCAAGGTTTGGTTTTCTCTTTAAACAACAAAAAACAACAACAACAACAAAACATGAGTCATTTAAGAATGAGATAATCTGACATTTACAGGTGCAGTGCACTTCTATAAGAAAGAGAGAGAGAGAGGGGGGGAGTGAAGAGAGAGGGAAAGAGAGCAAGATAGAGACGGAGAGTGAGATAGATGGAGATAGTGAGAGAGAAATAGAGAGAGAGAGAGACAGAGAAAGGGAGCAAGACAGATAGGGAAATAAATAGAGAGAGACAGAGAGAAAAAGGGAGAGAGAGCAAGACAGAGACAAAGAGATAAATAGAGAGAGAGAGACACACACAGAGAGAGAGAGAGAGAGAAACATAGAGACAGAGAGAGAGAGAGAGAAACACAGAGACAGAGAGGGAGACACACACACACACACACACACACACACACACACACAGACTGAGGGAGAGAGAGAGAGAGAGAGAGAGAGAGAGAGAGAGAGAGAGAGAGAGAGAGAGAGAGACAGACAGAGAGAGAGACACACACACACATACATACCCAGAGACACACACACAGAGAGAGAGTGTGTGAGATATATATATATATATATATATATATATATATATATATATATATATATAGAGAGAGAGAGAGAGAGAGAAACAGAGACAGAGAGACACACACACACACACACACACACACACACACACACACACACACACACACACACACACACACACACACACACACACACACACAGAGAGAGAGAGAGAGAGAGAGAGGGAGAGAGAGAGAGAGACCCAGAGACACACACCCAGAGTGAGAGTGTGTGTGTGTGTGAGAGAGAGAGAGAGAGAGAGACAGAGAGAGAGAGAGAGAGAGAGAGAGAGAGAGAGGGAGAGAGAAACAGAGACATAGAGAGAGAGAGAAACAGAGACAGAGAGAGAGAGAGAGAGACACACACACATACTCAGAGACACACACAGAGTGAGAGTGTGAGAGAGAGAGAGAGAGAGAGAGAGAGAGAGAGAGAGAGAGAGAGAGAGAGAGAGAGAGAGAGAGGGAGGCTATAATTGGGAAATAAATGTGTGATTCAAATTGAGCTTGAAACAGGATTTTAAATTGCTGTCGAGAGACCGAGACGGTGGCGACGATGGGGAGCAACTGTGAGTTCTTTGTTTTTTGATTTTCAGCATGTCAGGATAACCACACTGGGGGGGGATTCCTCCATAATTACTCCATCAGACAGGTGAGATGAAGAAAACAACACAACACGACATACAAACACAAGACGAGCTCAGACTTTATAATCATTTCTTCCGCTCAGAAAGCAGCTTTATCAATAAGTCGACCAAACAGACAAACTTTTTACAAAATTTTGAGCACTGCATAGAAACCAATGTACATGGTCTTATGGGTGTGGCTTTGCCCATATATGGCGACTCAAAGACATCAAAACATCTTTGGCTGCATGACTGTACATTTTGCAATCTTCCTGATGTTAGCTGACCATTAGCATTAGCCAGTGTGCTAGCACTAGCAGAACAATGATTAACAGTGACCTCATGCTAGCGGGCCAGCTCAGAACCGGCATTCATAATGAATAATAAAGCGCACTATAAACAAACGTTTGCATTTTCATAAATAATCAATGTGTAGCTACTGTTTTTATAACGCGTTATGAATAAAATATCCTGCATTCGCTCGTTACAGGTCCTCCATCAACCTGACATAAATGGCCACAGTAATGTTTAGTATGTTTATTAAAGTCTTTATAAACATTTATGAGTGTGATAGCAAAAGTCAGGCATTGAGAGAAAAGTGATGATAGCACTGTATATGAAAAAGCGTCCAACAGCTAAGTGTGTGTGTGTGTGTGTGTGTGTGTGTGTGTGTGTGTGTGTGTGTGTGTGTATGTGCGAGCATCTGTGCTGAAGAGCTGGTGAGTCTCCAGAGTAGCTTATGGAGATATCAAACGTGGCGATGAGGCAGAAAGAGCTCTTTAATTCACGGCGAGCTGCTGATTCGCTTGCCAAGGCTGTTGGGGCTACAAAACAGCGGCAGCTGCTAGGCAACATTTAATCTGGACGGAACTTGCTACATCGACATTCTTACTGAGGGGGAAAAAGAAAGAAAACGAAACAAAGAGTCAGACGTATGTGAAGGCAAACAGGAGCAGCATGCCCAAACTTTGCTGACTGGAGAAAAAATGCATTTCCTTTTTATTTTCTCACGTCATATAAAACAGGTGATTTTAACACTGAATATTATTCAGGGAGGAATTCAATAGTTCTGGAGGAAAAATAAAAGCTGTGGTGTAGCACACGTCAACATTACATACATTTCCTCCTGTTCCTTCACACCAAGAGCAATAAAAGCCTGGAGGAAACATCCTCGGAAGCAAAATAAATCTATATTCTGCTTTGTTAACACAGTGGAGGACTGCTGAGAGAAGCAAGACATGATAGGACGGAAACGCCGCGGGGTGAATTTATTTATTTATTCATTCTGAAGAGGATCCATCAACTCATCATTAAGGTTTCATTAAGCGACAGAGGGAATCAATCAGCGTTGCCTGCAGGTCGAGGTTCGGGGGAGGGGCATACGGAGTACCTAATAGAGCATCATGCAATCATGGCATTACGATCACCGTGCTCAAAGCCTGTATAGCACCATCCATCAATCCATCCATCTGTTTATCCATCTTCGTCCAGTCATAATATCTTTATCTCTTCATCCAGCCATCATTGGTTTGCCTATCCGTGTATCCTTCCATCCAGGTGTTCATCCACCCATTCATCCATGATCTCTTTATCTCTCCATCCATTCATTTACTTCTTCATCAATACATCGATAAACTATCCATCCATCCTCTGTTTATCCATCTATTTATCTGTCCACTGTCCATCCACCCATTCTTTCATCGTGTGTTTATCCATACAGATATCCAGCCTTCGATACATCCATCAATCATCCATACATTCATCTCTTTATCCATCCATATATCCATCCATTTATAACGTCTTCATCCACCCATCTATCACTTTTTCCATCCATAAAGTCTTCATCCACCCATTTATCTCTTTTCCCATCCCATATATCCATTCACTCATAAAGCCTTCATCCACCTATTTATCATCTTTTCCATCCCATATATCTATCTATCCATAAAGTCTTCATCCACCCATCTATCACTTTTTCCATCCCATATATTCATCCATCCATAAAGTCTTCATCCACCCATGTATCACTTTTTCCATCCCATATATCCATCCATCCATCCATCCACAAAATCTTCATCCACCCATCTGTCACCTTTTCCATCCCATATATCCATCCGTCCATAAAGTCTTCATCCACCCATCTATCACTTTTTCCATCCCATATATCCATCTAGCCATGATGTCTTTAACCAGTCATCTATTTATCCATCTGTTCATCCATCCACCCTTTGTTTATCCATCCATCCATCCATGCATCCATCCATCCATCTATCTATATTAGGAAGTGTTTTGTCCTGGTCTGTGTGGAATGCGATCCAGATTGCTTCCTGGTAATACTGGGAGAGAGGCAGAACTACACTGTGGATGGGACATCAGCGCATCACAGGATATCACACAGCTGTCAGTAACTTGTCATCTTATCAACAACCCCAAAGAATAAACTTTCCCAGGTCGGAAAACAACAGCTCTTTCTGCAACAGTCCTTGCACATACAATAAATAAACTTGTTTGTGTGATTGTTTATAAAAGCTTTTCTGTGTTTAATTGTTTTTCTCTTTCTCAAATTGAAGTCATGGCGGCATAGCAGTGTTGTGGTCATAAGTTCCACCTTACAGCAAAAAGGTCCTGACTTTGAGCTTCGAGCCTAGTGACTGTGTTCCACTGTGGAGTTTGCATGTTCTTCTGGTGATTGCGTGGGTTTCCTCTGGGTACACTAGTTTCCTTCCACAGTCTAAAAAAAATAAGCGTTACACTAAGTGGCTATTCTTAGTCGCTCCTGGTGTAAATAGTTGCGTGTGTGTGTGTGTGTGTGTGTGTGTGTGTGTGTGTGTGTGTGTGTGTGTGTGTGTGTGTGTGTGTGTGTGTGTGTATTGACCCTGTGATGGTCTAGATATACCCCATCTTCGCTCAGAGATGGCTGAGATAAGCTCCCGCCTCACTGGTTAAGTGATTTGAGAAATAAAGGGGCAAAGGACATGGAAAAGATTGTAGAATGTTGATGAAACAAAATGAAACGACTTGTTTTGCACAGATTATAAGATTAGACCGAATGGTTTGAAGTTTTGTTGCTCAAGTTAAACTTTTCGTATTTTCCTCCCCACTTTTTTTTTTTCCTGTGAGTGCTCATTTCAACCTCTTAGTCTTTCCACATTTTGTGTTCCTGATGGGTACGAGGACTGGCACCATAACCTTGTACTAAAAAAAAAAAAAAAAAAAAAAAAAAAAAAGAAGTGCTTCTAAGTATCACCTGACATCATGCAAAGCCGCTATTACTGCAAAGGCACAGCTTGCAAATGCACCAATCAATATAAGAGTGAAGGATTGGCAGCGATGGCATTTCACCAGAATAATCGGATGCACTTAACTTCACGTCAAAAAGAGACGGTGATGGGCTGCTGTGAGCTGGAGTCGAACGCAATCAAACACCACTGTCTGTTTTTCCTCCATGGACAAAGCATGTACAAGACCGTCTGTCAATCAAGGTGCGTGATGGATACAGCAAACACAGCATCAGAAAACACAGTACATGGCTCGGTGAAATTGTGGAAGAGTTCGAACTCTCCATGCATTAATTACTCACGTGTCTATTTGTCTAATAATATCACAGCTCCACGCCGTGCCTTGTTAGCGGTGCCTCTATTATCACTTCGAGTTGCATTTAAGCGCTGAAATAAAGCTGCTGAAGTGACAGCATGACGAAGAACCTGAATAACTGCAAGAACCGCATCTTCGATAAGTTGTGAATATTGAGACAAAATAACCGGTGCGGTCAAAAAAGTCAGTATTGTTTATTAAATGTAAAACCTGGCATAGTGCGGTCTCTCTCTCTCACACACACACACACACACACACACACACACACACACACACACACACACACACACACACACACACAGAACTGAGATGTTTCAGAGTTTAATAAAGAACTCAGATTGCTTCTCAGCATCAGTTACTGCAAACGCTCTATTCATGAAATCCCTCAAATCCACAGAGAACTACACGCTGTCGTCCCGGTGACTTACTCGCTAACGGCGAGCCTGCCACGTGTCACAGCAAGTCAGATTTTAGGTTCAAATATATTTTACTCAGAACTGGGAAAAAAACACAAAACAAAACAAAAGGAAAAAAAAAAACCCTCTGATTTACAACATTGAGAGGTGCAGTGATTCATTTCAGAATTCCAGCTCAGGAACCCGGGCCAAATCTGACCCGAACAAATACGTCTCTATACAACTAACTGTGTACATCATCAATAACTGCTTTCTTTCTTTCTTTCTTTCTTTCTTCCTCACTTTCCTTTGTCTTCAGTTTCTTTCTTTCTTTTTTAATTTCTATTCCTTTCTTTCTTTCTTTCTTTCTTTCTTTCTTCCTTTCTCTCTTTTTATTTCTATTCCTTTCTTCCTGCTTTCTTTTGACTTCAGTTTCTTTCTTTTTAAAATTCTATTCCTTTCTTTCTTTCTTAATTTCTATTCCTTTCTTCCTCACTTTTTCTTTCTTTCTTTCTCTCTTTTTATTTCTATTCCTTTCTTCCTTGCTTTCTTTTGTCTTCGGTTTCTTTCTTTCTTTTTAACATTCGATTCCTTTCTTCCTCACTTTATTTCTTTCTTTCTTTCTCTTTCGTTTTTCTTTTTCATTTCTATTCCTTTCTCCTCACTTTTTCTTTCTTTCTTTCTTTCTATTTTTATTTCTATTCCTTTCTTCCTTGCTTTCTTTTGTCTTCAGTTTCTTTCTTTTTCCTTTCTTTCTTTTTTGTTCTTTTTAATTTCTATTCCTTTCTTTCTTTCTTCCTTTCTCTCTTTTTATTTCTATTCCTTTCTTCCTTGTTTTCTTTTGTCTTCAGTTTCTTTCTTTCTTTTAAAATTATATTCCTTTCTTCCTCACTTTCTTTCTTTCTTTCTTTCTTTCTTTCTTTCTTTTTAATTTCTATTCCTTACTTCCTTGCTTTCTTTTGTCTTCAGTTTCTTTCTTTCTTTTTAAAATTATATTCCTTTCTTTCTTCCTTTCTTTCTTTCTTTCTTTCTTTCTTTCTTTCTTAATTTCTATTCCTTTCTTCCTCACTTTTTTCTTTCTTTCTCTCTTTCGTTCTTTCTTTCTCTTTCTTTCTTTTATAATTTCTATTCCTTTCTTCCTTGCTTTCTTTTGTCTTCAGTTTCTTTCTTTCTTTTTAAAATTATATTCCTTTATTCCTCACTTTCTTTCTTTCCTTTTTAATTTCTATTCCTTTCTTCCTCACTTTTTCTTTCTTTCTCTCTTTTTATTTCTATTCATTTCTTCCTTGCTTTCTTTTGTCTTCAGTTTCTTTCTTTTTTCCTTTCTTTCTTTCTGATTTAACCTGCCTCCTTTCTTTCTTTTTTCTGTTTGTTTTTGTGTCCTACATTTATAATTTCTTGTGATGGCCTGGTGAGCTGTCCAGGGTGCACGCTGCCCTTGACCAAAGTCAGCTGAGATGGGCGTCAGCCTCCCAGTGAACCTAATTGAGATCGAACAGTTAAGAAAATTAATGAATTATTGAATGACTTTTATAATTGCATCCCTCTTATTATTTCTCATTTTTAGGTGTCCATTCTCTACGTCTTTTTCTTGTTGCTATCGCTTCATTTTAAAAAATTTTTTCGTTCTTACTCGAATCCTTTCTTTTTGTTTTCATTGTTGTGCTTTCTTTCTTTCTTTCTTTCTTTCGCACAGATCATTTAGAGCACTGCCTTTTTAGAGTTGATGGTAGAAAGCAGTTCACCCTGAACTCTGGAGCTCTTGAAAGCCTGACGTCTCTCTAACAGCTTCTGTCTTCTTGGTTTGAAACAGATGCGTCTCACACAACGCGTTAGGAAGATAAGATTTCGCTGTGCAGCCGATTCATGGGTTGGAACAACCCAGACCCTCGGCTGGAACGCCTGCTCAGTCAGAGCTGCCAGGAAATCAATGAGTGAGGCAGCACATGCAATTACCTACCTGTCTGCCTCTCAGCACAACCACCTCAGAGAGATTTGCGGCCGTCGTCCCCGAGAAAAGAACTAGCATGAGTGAAAGCACTCTGGGGTCCGTGTCCTTGAATAAAATCGCTTCAGTTCAAATATCTGTCTGAGAAAGATGGATTTTTTCCTCAGATGTGCTTGACCCTGCCTCAGGAACCCTTTTCTCACTTTTCCTCACAGAATGTTGCTCTTTAATATGTTTAGAAATGTGATAATAATGCTAACCGCTGTTTACTTCCACTATCAAAAGTTTCTTGCAATAAATTACTTATAAGATTAAAATAGAAAAAAAAAACACACACAGATCACAGCATCACTTCAGGAACTGATAAATGATGCAAAAAAAAAAAAAAAAGTCAAGTAAACAGCACAAGTGCGAACACGACTCAATTTGTTTTTGATTAGCTCGTGACATGTGTTATGTAGCTTGGATGAAGAACCTTACAGTTCTCCTTACAGTTGTACAGAAGAAAAAAGGTACTTTCAGGTTCATTGGGCCAGACCCCACTGTTACGTCCCCCCATCTAGTGTCACCTGATACGTTCTTACCCACATCACTAGCCTGCAGTGTTAAAAGCTCAAAGCTACGCATCTAAACCTGACATGAACAGAAAGGAAAACGTGTTCTCTTATTTGCTTGTGAATCATAAACAATGTTCGGCTCGCTGTCATTTTGTGTTCTGTTGACTCGTGTGATAGAGCGCACTAGACTGAGATCACGTGACATTAAAAGTGCACATAAAGACAAGTTTGTTTTAATGTCATGGAGTTCTTGTTCATACTGCCGCTGATTTTCGGCAATTTAGTTTTCCAGAACATTTTGAAAAAATGCCTCGAGAGCACCTGATAACACTCATTAAAACAACTGTACGATGGGAAACAGGATGTATTTAGAAACATCACAGCATGCTGTTAGCATGACTTTTCCCCACTGAGCGCTCGTTCTGCCTTTTCATTTAATTTTTTTTTCTCAGCAGCAGTAATCTCAATTTCCCCTGTGTCAGGGCTGCACTTCAGCTCCTTTAAAACCTGCTTTGATTATTTAATGGCAGCACTAATCCATCAGACACTCCACCAATCAGTTTCGTCGCTCGAGCCAGCGTGACTCTCGCCTGTGCTTTCTGATTGTTAAAGCTCTTATAAAGTAGATCTTTAAAAAAAAAAAAAAAAGCAGGAAGGTAGTATGAGGGAGTAATAAAATTTTGGTGGGACTGCTTGGCCTCTGAGGGCACTGGGAGAGAGAGAGAGAGAGAGAGAGAGAGAGAGAGAGAGAGAGAGAGAGAGAGAGAGAGAGGAGAGAGTGGTCAGGTGAAGGAGAGAGTGAAACAAAGCAAGAGAAAGAGAGAAAGAGAGACATACAGAGAGAGAGAGAGAGAGGGAGAGAGAGAGAGAGAGAGAGAGAGAGAGAGAGAGAGGTCAGGTGAAGGAGAGGAGAGAGCGGTCAGGTGAAGGAGAGAGTGAAACAAAGCAAGAGAAAGAGAGAGAAAGAGAGACATACAGAGAGAGAGAGAGAGAGAGAGAAAGAGAGACATACAGAGAGAGAGAGAGAGAGAGAGAGAATATGAGAGGTCAGGTGAAGGAGAGAGATTGAAACAAAGTGAGAGAGAGAGAGAGAGAGAGAGAGAGAGAGAGAGAGAGAGGTCAGATGAAGGAGAGGAGAGAGCGGTCAGGTGAAGGAGAGAGTGAAACAAAGCAAGAGAAAGAGAGACATACAGAGAGAGAGAGAGAGAGGAATGAGAGGTCAGGTGAAAGAGAGAGTGAAACAATGCAAGAGAGAGACAGAGAGAGAGAGGGGGGTCAGGTGAAGGAGAGAGAGTGAAACAAAGTCAAAGAAAATGAGAGAGCGAAACAGAGAGAGAGAGAAAGAGAGAGAGAGAAAGAGAGAGAGAGAAGGAGATAACATAAATGAGAGAAGGAGGGAGAGAAAGTGAGTGAGTGGGAAAGAGAGAAGCAAGCTATCTAATTAAAAATAATCATAAACACAAGCGTCTCCGTTCAGTTCGTGGTTATTTTTTAACAGATATTCCTACTCGGGAGCGTTTGTCATTTTTTGTCCTTTCTTTCCTTTCTGATTAGCATTAGGAACAGCAGATAAGACTACCTCGAATCCATGCTGAATAAATTAATTTCTCTGTGGTGTTCACTCGTTTTGGATTATCGGCACACAGATTAAAGGATTTATTCTTTTTATGTGATAAACCTTCTTCATTAGGAAATTAACTTCTTTAGAAATGTCGACAAAAAGCTGAGCAATGAGAACGAGAGACCGAGAGAGGATTAACGACCCAAACACTTACACAGTGAAACAGCCAGCATCCACATCAGCACATCGTTTCAAAAAGAACAAATAAATAAAACGAATTAAATAATGCTTTATTTACAGTACTGTGCAAAAGTTTTAGGGACGCTATTAGCACGTTAGGACAAAAGACACTTTAGCTCTCTAAACATAAGTTTTCCAGAGAAAAATAAAATACTACAAAATAAAACATTAGTACAGTATGGCAATCAAAAAGCAGCACATTACGTATAAGAGCCGACTTTTCAGACAAAATGAAGACTGCTGCGATTTATACGCATATAAAGAATCAAGTGTAACCGTCAACATTTCCGGGAAAGATGTGACTGGTTCTAGACGCCACCCGGTAGATACTGCATAAAGGAATGGTGCAGAACAAAGCTCCCTAATATTCATTTATTCACCATTTTCTGGACCATTTAATCTTAATTAGGGTCACGGGAAGGCTGGCGCAAATCTCAGCCAACTATGGGCGAAGGTAGGGAACACCCTGTACAGCTCACCAGGCCATCGCAGGTCCAACACTCACACAATCATTCACACTCACAGCTAGGGGTGATTTTGAACAGGCAACTAACCTACTTGTGCATGTTTTTGGACTGTGGGAGGAAACCGGAGTACCCGGAGGAAACCCACACAAACATGGGGAGAGCATGCAAACTCCACACCGAAACGCCCAGACTGGGGGTCGAACCCAGACCTTCTATCTGTGAGTCAGACTAACTACTACACACCATGCTGCTTGCGTTATATTTACATATAAACAATGACATTCAATTAAAGATCTCAATGTACAAATTATATAAAGCACATTCACTCATTCATTTATTTTCTGAACCACTTAATCATAATTACATTCACGGGGAGGCTGGTGCCCATCTCAGCCGACTCTGGGCGAGAGCAGAGTACACCCTGGACAGCTCACTAGGCCATTTCAGGGCAGAAATACACTGACAGCTATGCAGCTACTCATGTCGAAAGTCAGCAATTGTTCTTTTACATGAATTTCTCACCATAGACAGTGAGAGACATGGCCAGCCTTTGATAACCCCATTGGCTGCACTGGGGAGGGAGGGGGGCAACCTGTTAAGTGTGGGGCTTGAACCCCCCAATCTTAGGATCGGTTTATATAGGCTATGTTAAGTACAGCGAACAGTAATAAGTTAAATTAATTCAGTACGAGGTATGATGACTTCTTATTTAAAAATAGAATGGCATGGTGTCCAGTTTGTGCTGTTTTACACTACATTATCTACTGGGTGCAGTTCCTTTCAGTCTCGAGTGTGTTGTTGCAAGAACAGGATGCCATCAGTTACAATAAGAAAATGGCAAAAAAACGATATACAGATATTAAACTAACAAATGTGGGATAAATTAATGAACTTCTGAATAAAATAACTCTAGGCACATCTTCACATAACAGTTCATTACGTTTACATACATCAGACAAGTGTGTGCTCGTATACAATAGTGCATGGTATATACCTCAGTGCATTTAATCCACAAGACTTCCGCGGAAACCGTTTCCTTCAATATTACTCACGTCTCACTTTTCATAGTACAATAGCCCTCTGTGCAAGGATTAATTACTTGCTTTTATTTTATTTTTTCAAGGCTTTTTTAAGCATACACAAACTATGCATGAAAGCTTTAAATAAGTTTGGGTTTAATTCCCCTTAAATTACTTTTTTTATTTATATTCCAGCCTTCTTTTACCCCCCCCCCCCCTCGGTTTTGTGCTTTCTTTCATGATCTACTTCTTTTTCATCCTTCTTTATCTTCTCTGTTTTTTTTCCATTTTATTATCTTCTACTCTTTTTCTTTCTTTCATCCCTATAACTATTCTTTATTTTACTTCTTTTCCTCACATGTAACCGGGACACGCCTCTGTTTAATATGAATTCCGGCCAGTTTGTGTGACTCAATAAACTTTCTTATAATGCTCAAATCCAGAGTCTTCTATAAAGTCAGCAACACACACACACACACACACACACACACACACACACACACACACACACACACACACACACACACACTCACACACACACACACTCACACACACACACACACACACACACACACACACACACACACACACACACACCTCCCAATTCCACCCCACAAAGTGTGAGTTTGATCATTTTCAGCCACATGGCTCTCTGTGCCTCGGGGTAACACAGCCTTGCTCTTAACCCATTTGAAAGTGCTGCTCAAACAGGAGGTCATTTCAAATGACCACATTCGCTGCCTGATTTCTGCTCACACTCTGCGAATTGCAGGGGAAGCAGTTAGACAGACTGCAATTTTTTCCCCCAGAACATGCAATTACCATTTCCATCTCCGTGAGGCGAATACGAAGCGACACGATGAACTTGCACAGCTAACACAGCTAACGCTTTCACCTCCCGCCTGCTTTTCCAGTAAATATGATTATTTCTGCTGGAAAAGGAACCAAAGAACCTGAAAAAACCCCCACCATAAACCAACAGAAAAGTGCACTTTACATTTTTTAGTACCAGTTCTCTCTTTGAGGGCAGTGGTGACCCGGTGGCAAGGTGCTGCGTTACCGATTCCAAGGTTGGGGGTTCAATCCACACTGACAACAGTTGTCACTGCTGTCCCTCCAGTGCAGCTAACTTGTTTATCAAAGGCCGGCCATGTCTCTCACTGTCTATGGTGAACGGTTCATGTAAAAGAACCATTGCTGACTTTCATCAAGAGTAGCTGGACAGCCGACAGCGTGTATCTGTAATGCCCTGTAATGGCCTAACGAGCTGTCCAGGGTGTACTCTGCCCTCAACCAGAGTCGGCTGGGACGGGTGCCAGCCTCCCCATGACTCTGATTAGGATTAAGCGGTTCAGAAAATGAATGAATGAATTGCTCTTTCTCTGCACACTCAACGCGTGATATAGGAAACAGCTTTGGTTAATATTCTTCCGACTAGCACTTGATCAGTTGGACAATCCACTGCTACACCATTATTAAAACTTCTCTAGGATTCTTTACCTAACACACTCACACACACACACACACACACTATAGATTTTTCTTTATGAATTTCTGTGCATGCGTATTCAAGCGAGGATTAACACACAGAATCAAATCACCATCTGCTCCCTGGTATGCATGAGGTCACAGAAGCCCATGGTGGCTGGTGATCACTGAAAGTAACAGCAAGGTGAATGTTCAGTATGCCAAACCTGCCTCCCATGAGAGCTCGACCAAATGACTCCCATGTAGTTCCGGCTGCGGAATCAACCTGAATTCGGATCATGAGCCCCAGGATCATGCAACTTGACTATACGCCACTCGCGAGTCGAACATAGTCTTCATCTTAACCTCAGCAAACTTAAACTTTGATTGGTTTCAGGACATCTCGAATTTTAGCACTGCAACTGCAAATCGTTTCCATAGCAACAGTCCCTTTGTTACACCACAAAAGGATAAGCGTGTGACCAATGGGATGGAAGTTTTGTGAAGGAGTCACTAGTGTTTTTTGTAGAAGTCAGCGGTCACGCTGTAGTGTGTTCTTTACTTCTTTCTTTTATCGTTTTTATTCTTCACTTTGTTTTTATTCTTTGCCATCCTTGAGGGTTTTTTATTTTTAGCTTTTTCCCCTCCCTTTCTTTCTGTCTTTTTTCATTCTTTGCTTCTTTCTTTTTTGTTTTCTCTTTAAAGGATTTGGATCTCGGAAGCAAAGCAGGATTCGGCCTGGTTCGTACTTGTTTGGGAAGATCCGGTGATGTGCAAGACGTACTGAAGAATGGAAAAGGAAGGCCACCCTAAACAGCCATAGGGATCTGGTGCTAAATGCGAGCTGATGCCTGGAACAGGCATGGCACATGAAGAAAAAGATGATGATAATCACTGATATGGAGATTTCAGAAAGGAGTCTCCAGTGCCAGAGCTTTGGAGAAGTTGGAGGCAAAAGCAATGAAAAGTTTACGATCATTACAATGAAGTAAAATGGTGAGGAAAAACTTTTTTTCTGGACCTTCACCCATCAAAAATAAAAAAAAAACAAAAAACTATTGATATATTTCTAAGGAATCAGGCCGTTTTTTTTAATTAATAAAAATGATAAACAATGCAATATTGCAGTGATATTACAGGAATAATTTGCTGCTGATTGTTCTGCGGTGGCAAAGCCTCACACCCCACCTCTTCTTCTTCTTCTTTTCCTTTCGGCTTTTCCCTTCAGGGGTCGCCACAGCGAATTCGTTCACAGGAATCGCCACAAAGCCTCACACCCCACCAACACTGATTATTTTCCTAGAACAGCACCACATGAAGACTTTTACACATATAAAGCAAAAACCACAATGGCCATCCATCAATGTCAAGGTTATTGGAAAATGAGACGAAAAAAGAAGATGATCAATCGACTTGTAATTCAAGCCCAGTTTGAAGAAAATCCATCCGGAAGCATCACCATCATTCAGGACGATTTGCAGGGCTGAGGTTCCTAAACTCGGAGAATCAATGTACTCTGGTCAGGACGACCTTCGTGGCCAAGTGAGTTTTTAACCACCCCCCGCCCCCCATCCCCCCGTAATTTATTTATTTTTTGAATTGTGCTCCATTTCAAAAATGGCTCACGTTCATCTTTCATGCTTTCAACCTTTGGCCAATTTAAATCAACTTCCAGATCAAAAATACCTCGGGGGAGATTACGTTACAGCACTCACATCTCGTCGCGTCGCCACCATGGAGCCTGTGAGGGAGTGAGACCGAAACCTGCCTCTCTTGCACGGATCTGGAACGAAATGAAAGTGATCCAGACTAAAAAAAAAAAAATTCTTTCATGTTGATAAGTGATGAGAGAAAAAAAAAAATCAAAAACAACCTGATCTGGGTTATGAAATAAAGAATCAGTGTGTCTCTGTGTCTCTCTGTGACACCCAGTGTGTCTCTGTGTGCGTTTACGTCGTACCTGATCGCCACAAATACGATTATGACCAGATGTGGGCTGAAGCTGCGGTGATGTGGAGGCTTGATTTTCAAACAGCATTAGCAGGTAAAGCTAAACCCTGATGTATTGATTCATAAGCCAAAAGCAAGAGAGATAAATGCTGGATTCTTTTCATAAGCTCGCAACTGGAAGGGCGTTTGGATGAATACTAAGACGTCAGGCTCATTTAAGCACCAAATCCCTACAGATCGGTAATACCCGAGTTTACAGTCTCAGTTCTTGGGATAAACAGAGACAGTAACAAACTATGTTTTAAAAAGATATACTTATTTGAGCAATAAATTATTTATTATTTATATACACTATAAAATTATATTATCACTGCTTCATAAATGAATGATTGTCTTGTATTGTATTTATAAGAAAATTTAAAATAAATCTAAATCAAACCTGGACGGAAAAAACATTCATCATTTCTGTAACCGTTTAATCCTAATTAGGGTCGCGGGGAGGCTGGCGTCCATCCCAGCTGACTCTGCGCGGGGGCAGAGTACACTCTGGACGGCTCGCAAGGCCATCGCAGGGTGGAAACACACTGGCGACTGTTGAAAATGAGCAATGGTTCTTTTACATGAACCTCACACCACAGAAGGTGAGAGACATGGCCGGCCTTTGATAACCGAGTTAGCTGCACGGGGGTGGGGGGTGGGGGGGGGCAACCTGTGGAGAGTGATGCTTGCACCCCCAACCTTGGGTCAGTGATCCAGCACCTGCACCAACAGGCCACCACTGCCCCTAGAAAAGGCATATACAGTATTAAAAATATGTAAACAGGGTTTGGCGTAGAGTCACCGAAACAAACACACAAATAAATAAATGCCTGTCAAAAATAAGAACAAAAACAACAATTAAAAAATTGTTGAAGACATAGCCCCAATGCAGTTTACTGGGCTATCGAAGGCTGGCCATGTCAGCGTGTTTCTGCCCTATGATGGCCTAGCGAGCTGTCCAGCTGTAATCTGCCCTCACCCAGAGTTGGCTGAGATGGGCACCAGCCTCCCCGTAACTCTAATTAGGATTAAGAAGTTACAGAAAATGAATGATGAATGAATTATTGAAAAGGATGAAGGAAGATGACTTTTTTCTCTGAAAATAAACTAAAATGTGTTATTTAAGTGACATTTGAATCGATGCAAAAATGGACAGTTTCAATGGGAATTGTTTCAACACTAGTCATGTTTATATTGTTTGACTATAAATTCCAGGGTGCAGATGATTTTCGAGCATGTGCTTTTGCTGATGAATAAAACAGTAAATTTAGATCAAGTTGAACTTTTCTCACTTTTGAAATGAATCTGAAATTAATTGTGGAAGGTGCAGCATACAAAATGAGTTCTTACAGACAGTGTTGTTCAGATTAGAGACAGGTAGGAGAATACTTGGTGTGTCCTCTAGAAGAAAAGTAGATAAGGAGGCTTGATGGTGGAATGAGGAAGTGCAGGAGTGTGTACAAAGGAAGAGGTTAGCTAAGAAGAAGTGGGACATAGAGAGAACCGAAGAGAGTAAGCAGGAGTACAGGGAGACACAGCGAAGGTAGCGGTGTCAAAGGCCAAACAGAGGGCGTATGATGACTTACATGCTAGGTTGGATGGTAAGGAGGTTGAAAATTATTTATACAGGTTGGCACAGCAGAGAAATAAAGATAGGAAAGACGTGCAGCAAGTTAGAGTGATTAAAAACAGAGAGGGAATTGTATTGACTGATGACAGAAGTGTGCTGGGAAGATGGAAAGAGTACTTAGAAGAGCTGATGAATGAGGAAAATAAGAGACAAAAAAGAGTAGAAGAGGTGACCGTTGAGGACCAGGAAGTAGCAAAGATTAGTAAGGGTAAAGTGAGGAGGGCATTTAAGAGGATGAAGAATGGAAAGGCAGTTGGCCCTGATGACATACCGATGGAGGTATGGAAGTGTCTAGGAGAGGTAGCAGTAGATTTCCTGACAAGAACATTCAACAAGATCTTAGAGAGTGAGAGGATGGCAGAGGAATGGAGGAGAAGTTTTAAGGATATTAATACAGAAGTACAGAGAAGGTCAGAGGGAGCTGCATTGTGCCTTTGTGGATCTGGAGAAAGCATATGAGAGGTTGCTGAGAGAGGAACTGTAGATTGAGGAAGTCTGGAGTGGCAGAGAAGTATGTTAGAGTGGTGCAGGACATGTATGAGAGATGTAAGACAGTGGTGAGCTGTGCTCTCAGTGTGACAGAAGAGTTCAAGATGGAGGTGGGACTGCATCAAGGGTCAGCTCTGAGCCCCTTTTTGTTTGCTATGGTGATGGACAGGCTGACAGACAAGGTTAGACAAGATTCCCCATGAACGATGATGTTTGCAGATGACATTGTGATCTGTAGTGAGAGCAGAGAATAAGTGCAGGAAAATCTAGAGAGGTGGAGGTATGCCCTGGAAAGGAGAGGAATGAAGATTCGCCTCAGTAAGACAGAATACATGTGTGTGAAAAACACGGACCCAAGAGGAACGGTGAGATTACAGGGAGCAAAGATAATGAAGGTGGAGGATTTTAAGTACTTAGGCTCAACAATCCAGAGCAATGGAGAGTGTGGAAAAAGGGTGAAGAAGCGTGTGCAGGCTGGTTAGAATGGTTGGAGAAAAGTGTACGATGTGATGTGTGATAAGAAGGTATTGGCAAGAATGAAAGGAAAAGTGTACAAGACGGTGTTGAGGCCAGCGATGTTGTATGGTTTAAAAACAGTGGCACTGGGAAAAAGACAGGAGGCAGAGCTGGAGGTAGCAGAGATGAAAATGTTGAGGTTCTCTTTGGGAGTATCGAGGATGGATAGGATCAGGAATGAGTACATCAGAGGGACAACACATGTTAGAGGTTTTGGAGACAAAGTCAGAGTGGCTAGATTGAAATGGTTTGGACATGTACAGAAGGATAATGAGTATGTTGGTAGTAGGATGCTGAGGTTTGAAATACCAGGCAGAAGGCCTAGAGGAAGACCAAAGAGAAGATTTATGGATGTGGTGAAGGAGGACATGAAGGTGGCTGGAGTAAGAGTAGAAAATGGAGAGGATAGGGTGAGATGGAGGCAGATAATTTGCTGTGGCGACCCCTGAAGGGAACAGTCGAAAGGAGAAGAAGATTTCCTTTCCATGAAAATAGTAACATGTGTATGTAGTTATTTAAGAAAAACACCTTCTGAATTTGCCTTGAGCAATTCTGATGAGGCGAGGCAGGCAGGGCACTGTGATCGTTAAACTCATTTAATGTATGCGCTCTTGTTTTCATCGGCCTCAAATAAAAGACTCTCTACACTTTGATTATTTTTCAGAGAGCAGAGTGAGTGTTTCATCGGCTCTGTGACTAAAATGTTTAGACTGTAATTACCTCAATTTACTTTAGATGGTTAATCACCACAAATTAAACATATTAAATTTTCTTCCGAACAAAACAAAAACAGATGTTTAGACAAAGAGACATCAAATATCCCCCCCAGTGCAGCTGACTGGGTTATTAAAGGCCGGCCATGTCTCTGACTGTCTATGGTGAGAGGATCATGTAAAAGAACCTTTGCAGACTTTCGGCAGGAGTAGCTGCATAGCCATCAGCATGTTTCTGCCCTGCGATGGCCTAGCGAGCTGTCCAGGGTGTACTCTGCCCTCGCCCAGAGTCAGCTGAGATGGGCACCAGCCTCCCTTCAACCATAATTGGGATTGAGCAGTTCAGAAAATGAATGGATGAATGAATGAATATTAAATCTAATGCAACACTTATTGGCCATGTCTCTCACTGTCTATGTTGAGAAGCCAGTTAAAGAACCATTGCTGCCTTTAGTTAACAGTTGGCTGCCCTGCAATGACCTGGTGAGCTATCGAACATTTACGCCTCCATCACCCAGAGTTGGCTGAGATGGACGTCAGCCTCCCCGTGACCCTAATCGGAGTTAAGTGTTTCAGAAAATGAATAAATGTAGATTTATGCATTGAAATCCTGCAGCACCCACAAGGTCCACCTGCTCATGAAAGAGGACAAAAATGCTATGATGCCATGATCACCATCCCAGAGGACGAAACATTCTGCTTTGGGGCTGTTTCTCTGCTCAGGGTACAGGACCAATTCAATGCATTGGGGATGATAGATGGATCCATGTATCATAAAATCTCAGACAAAAGTCCCCATTTCTCAGCCATGAATGGGTCTTCCAGCATTGCAATAACTCAAAACATATGGCCAAGGCATGGTGTATTTGATGGTCTCACACTGTCAGTAATTTAACTGCAGATAGATGACGGCAGTCACTGATTAATACATTATCTTGTGAAATCACCCAACATTTGGAAAGTGGTTTAAAAAAACAGGAAGATTGTCCACAACATCAGTGATATGATCGACGATATCGGTCACAGAACTGTCCTGCTCACGCTCGACCTAAAAATTGATAGAATCATTATCAGGTGTTATCATCCAAATGAGGTTGAGACTTTAAGGTCATAGTCAGTCTCCAGACTTTAATCCTAGAGAAAATTTGAAGAACGGGCTCGAAATTTGAGTTTACAAGCCATAAGTGGACCAAACTTCCGTCTGAGGTATATGTAAACCACTTGATGACCATTGCAAGAATCATCGGACCTGTGTGTACTTTGCCTTGGGCATCAAATACTTATTTGACTTGATCACTTGGAATTTATTTTTTAACCATTATATATTCATTCATTTTCTAAAACAGCTAACCAGGCCATCGCAGCGCAGCGACACACTGACGGCCATGCAGCTCCTCTTGACAAAAGTCAGTACTGGTTCTTTTACATGAACCTCTCACCATAGACAGTGAGAGACATGACCGGCCTTTAATAACAGTTAGCAGCACTGGGGGGCAGCAGTAACAACCACTGACAGTGGGGCTTGAACCTCCAATCTTGGGATCAGCAATCGAGCACGTTTCCTACGCGCCACTGCTCAAAATATTATAGTGGGTTTTTTATTATACCATATTTGACGTGATAAGTGCCCAGGGTGCTTTAAAAATTGGAGTGGGTGGGCGCTTATTAAAATTTTACCAGCAAAGAGGAATGGTACGTGCTTATTACCATTGAGGTGGAAAACATGAATAATAACAGAACAATAAAAGAGTGTTACTGGTATTTGAGTTATTCATTTTTTGGTATCAACCAAACTACTTACATGAAAGCTGAAAATAAACAGAAAACTGCATACATGGAAAAAAAAAGTCCCCTTACTTTTCCCTCCCATTGCTGTTCCTTTAAACATTTTCCTGGAAGTAAAATCCAGCCAATCAGCACGAATGTCAACTTTAGCACATGGCACATTGAACCAAGCAACACAAACATGAACAAAAACACATAGTCAAGAATGTCCTTAAATTTATGAAGTTCTTGAGCAGGAGAATTGGGTGGAAAATACTCGTCATTACTTTCTGATAGGTCCATGTCTGGCTCATCTCTCCATTCATTCAGAGGATCCCATAGTTTTGCTATGGCAGAACTAGCAGTTCCTAATGGTTCATCAGTTGTTGGCCATTTACCATGAGAACAGCAAAATATTGTCCTGTTTTTTAAAGCACGGCAGAACAATCAAACGTGTTGTTACTGATGGACATTATAGACATTCCCCAGTGGCAGCGGGTCTTGTAATACCGTGTAAACCAGGGATCGGGAACCTATGCCTTGCGAGCCAGATGTGGCTCTTTTGATGACTGTATCTGGCTCTCCGATAAATCAGGTGGCCTTTCTTAACAGAATAACGAATGCATAATTTCACTGTCATTTAAATAAAAATACAAAAAAAAAAGCCATCAAATAAACAAAAACAGATGACTAAACCTCACGCATTTAAATCTATTCATCTACTTTCAATGCCACGTCAGTGTGCCGTGAAGCGGAGAGCCAATCCTTTCTGAATGTGGGCGGGTCCAATACCTCGAAACTCTAATTTTATTGGATTATAACAACAGCCACAGACTGTGCATATTGTTTTTGAGTAAAGAGATAAATTTGCCTCATTTTTGATCAGCTCATTTGCACGAAGCAAGCAAACACAAATGGACAGACATGGAAAAACTTCAACCTGCAGACTGGCTGATTACCAAAACTTGGGACGCGCTTCCTGTCACATAAACACTGCAGTGTGAGTCCTGGTGTGTCGAGTCCTCAGCACGTATCAACCAGACGATAAAGCCATAAGCAAAACCATGCAGCACCAGAAGTCGCATTAGTAGCAAGAAGTACTTTTGTTATTAATAAATAACTTCATTATGACAATGTCGTTTAAAATAAATTCAGTCTTATTATACTCTAAAAATGTTGGTCTTCTTTTTCAATTTATTTGTATTCAGGATATATACATACATATATGTGTGTGTGTGTGTGTGTGTGTGTGTGTGTGTGTAAAATGGCTCTCAGAGGATTAGATTTAAATATGTCTTTTTTTTGGCTCTCTTGGTCAAAAAGGTTCTCAACCCCTGGTGTAAACTCACTTTTAGAGGCAGTGAACGCCTCATTTTACCGCTACAGAGACTGATTGAATAAAATTGGTAGGTCTGATCTAACATTTTCCTCTCAGTATACATGGGCAGTTATTCAACGTGAGATCAAAAACACAGTGTGTGTGTGTGTGTGTGTGTGTGTGTGGGGGGGGGGGGGTCCTTATTGGAGCAGGACAATTATTACATCGAATACAGTATATATATATTTTTTATTTCACTCTGTGTTAAAATAAACATCCAACAAACATTATATACCATGTATTTCTGTGTAAGTGGGCAAACTTACAAAATCAGCAGGGGACCAAATGATTATGTTCTCCAGTGTATATCGAATATCAGTTTAAATAATTGCACCATAAGAGTTTTAACAATTTTTTTTTCAAACGTACTACGATCTAAAGGACACCTTTTACAATGAAAGACTGCGATCATGAATGCATCTCAGCAGGATATATCCAGGTTTGCCTTTCTCTGACTAAAAAATGAATTCCATTGCTTCTGTATACACTACCATCCTTCCATCTCATAACATTTCCCTCAACAGGCTCCTGAGCACAGACCTGGCACAGCCATTGTGATTCATCTGCTCTGTTAATTCACTTAAAAGTGCTGAAATAAATACAGACCAGAGTGTGCAGATTTACATTTAACTTCTTGCGAGTTTGCTCTAATTGTATGTTGGTGAATATGGGAACATTGTGGTTAACAGCATTGTAGGCGATCAAATGTGCACTTCAGCAAATTGAAAGAGTCTGCCCGCCCATGGATATGCCCAAAAAAAAAAAAAAAAAAAAAAAAAAAGTTTCAGCTGAGATGAAGGCAATTTGTAGATCCATTTTTTAACCCTAATTATACGCTTACCTCCTGCTGTTCAGTGGTAGGAATGAAGGCATTTGCTGTTAATGACTAGTGAGCATTCCTCTAACAAATCGACAGCTCTGTGAAGGGGATACATTATAGACCATCAGAATTAAAAAAAAAAAAAATCACTCTCTTCACTCAAAACTTTCTCCAATTAGTGTGCGCTTTGGAATATCATGGCCCGGCCTTCGAGCAAATATGCTGACTGAGTTTTTTTTCTCTTCGCTCAAACAGCAGGAAAATCTTCACCACTGTCATTCTGTCTCTCCCCCTCTCTTTTCACAACACTTTGGGAGAATCCTTGGCAAGTATGATCATAAGCAGATGGCACTTTTGGACATCCACTCAGCGTTAATGACGTAACTTCAAATGCATTGTAGGGGAGCAGAAGAAGCATGATGTTTGCGGGCAGCTGTTTGCAGCGTTTATAGGACTGCAGTTTGAAGTAAACATCGAACAATTAATTAATGAATAGCCTGGAGCTGGCAAAAGAGGAAAGAGAGCTTAGTGGTAAGGATGGAAGCTGAATGAAGGCAATCTACTCTTTAAAAAGGTGGTGGTAAAGATTTCAGCTTCAAAATGACTCTGGATTCAAAGGATTTTAAGGCGTGTTGGTGAGACACTGATCATTTCTTGCAAAATTATTTCGAAAAATTGGGCAGAAACACAATGGATCAGCATCCATATCTGCATCTGTTTAGTTCTTCAAATATCCGTATTTAATATGTTCGGAACAGTAATGACACCATCTGGTTGGCTCGCTATCTCAGGACAATGCACACCATTACTTATTCGAGAGAGGTTCCCATTTCTGCGGCACGGTGGTGTCGTGATTAGCACGCCCACCTCATATCAAAAAGGTAATTGATTCTATGGCATAATGCTTGAATGAAATTAGTAAATAAATAAATTCATTGCAAAACCTCATTGTGATGGTCACTAATTCTGAAATTCGAGGTAGTCAACAAAATGCTGTCATTAAAAAAAAACCAAACAATGGAAATATAAAACGCGATACACTATGGCCTTCATGATTTTTAAGGTTAAAAAGTATTTTGAATGAGTTTTAAAAGATGTTATAATGCAGAGCACATGACCACATCACATTAGATCATTTTTCTTTTAAAAATAAATCAGAGAATTTTGTTTAGTTTGCACTACATCCCAGAATCGTATCTCCCAAAGCGCTTATTTAAAGTCTGTTGGGATTTTTATGCCCAAGCCATAGTGGCCGGTGCTTTTCCCCAGTTTCCGTTGCGTGAAGCAGTAGGAGTTCAACTCCTCCTGGATGGGACGCTAGTCCATCGCACGGTAGTTTCCTAGTATATTTTTACTGGTAACCATTTATACTGCTGAGTGGACAGAGGCACACTTGTGGTTAAGACCTTCCCAGGGGTCTTAGCACAGTGAGGGTCTAACTGGGATTTGAACACACAACCTCCTGATCATGAGCGCAGCACTCTAACCACTATGCCACCGGCCCCACAATTCAGACCCAGAGGACATGTTTAAATATCTTCCTCAGTGTAACTGTTATTTGTTTTCCGATGTAAGAATGAGTGGGTGTGACCTAAACATTCTTACCTGAGTTAACACTACGCAAGCTCAATTTATCTTTATTTATCTTCAGTAACATCGCGTTCATTTTTATTCTGCTCCTACAGTGTTTTTTTGTTGTTCCTTTTTTACAATATTTATTAATGCACATTTATTTTGTGCAATTTCCCAGAAGTAACTTAAATTGGTAACCTAGTTTAACCCTTTACTGGGCAAGATGCCTGAAAGCGTCTGTAGAAACAATGCCCTAAATGACACAAAAATCTTGCCTGCACAGACCTATAAAATATTGCAGAATATTTTGAGTTGAAATGATCTAGAAACAAAATTTAGTCACATGCAGCAGCAGAGGAATCAAATTCACGTCCTTATTAAAAAAAAAAAAAAAAATCATCAATAAAATTTGACTAAATTGTTGTTGCATCCAACAATAAATAAATAAATAAACCCACTCAAAGTTTTTTGGCTCTTCTAGCCTCCTTCAAAAAAATTAAAATAAATAAAAAATCAGTACAGTGATATTTTCATAAAGAAAAAGCTTCGATTACGGAGCTGATATGTTTTATATGTGGAGTTGCTTCATCATGTCAGATAAACAGAGCAAATGGGATGAGCGCAGGATTCAATTCATTTAATTTAACATTTTATTGTCTTATTTATTATTTAAGGCATTATGTTGAAATATACATTTATCAACTACACACACACAGACGTGTGTGTGTGTGTGTGTGTGTGTGTGTGTGTGTGTGTGTGTGTGTGTGTGTGTGTGTTTGTGCTCGCGTACATCACCTCATCTTTAAAGATTCACTTCAAATATACATATTTTTTGCTGTGAATAATAATAGAACCTTTAATCCGACTCATTCAAATGAAAGAGAATATTTGGTGTACCCCTTTAAAAAAGAAAAGAAATAAGAATGTTCTGATTTGGTAATGCACTAATTCCAATTAATCAGACACAGCACCAAATGCCAGTGAGCGCGTGTAGAAATTTAGAAAGGGCAATTCAATTCCCTCTGCTCTAAAAACTCCGCTACAGATCCAACAAATGAGTTACCATTGAAATCACCACCGTCTCCGCCGCCACCACCACCAGCAATAAACTCACTTCCTGCAGCTACTGTAGTTAGACGCAGCAAAAGTGACATAATTTAGTCTCTCTCTATGTGTGTGTGTGTGTGTGTGTGTGTGTGTGTGTGTGTGTGTGTGTGTGTGTAGGCATTTAGCAGGTCTGACATCATAACAGTCTAGTGCTATAGATCTGGAGTGTGTTATAGGAATATAATCACGATGTATTATTTCTTTCAAAATAGCGCAGCAATTTTCAGGTGTTTATGAAAGCATAATTTTAGTACAACTGAGTGTTTCCTGTTCAAATAAACAAACCACTAATCTCCTCAAGGTTCTTTCAACTCAAACTGTACATTAAAGAGACACTCGTCCCATCAGCTAAAGCTGTAAAGTTCATGCATTTCACATATTTTTGTCCAGTTTCTCATTTCATTTCATTATCTGAACACGATATCCCTTATTGGGGTGACAGGAAGAATGGAGCCCATCTGACTTTAGGGGAAGGCAGGGTACATCCTGAACAGCTTGTCAGACCATCACAGGGTCAAAACACACACACACACACACACACACACACACACACACACACACACACACACACACAGACACACAGACACACAGACACATACAAATACGTTCACTCTCATGTTCAGTCCGAAGGACAATCAAGAATATATAGTCAGCCTAATATGCATGTGTTAGGGCTGTGGAAGGAAACTAAAGGACCCAGGGAAAACCCAGACAAACACAGGGAGCACATACAAACTCCATAGAGGAACACCCACGCCGTTCACAGGACTCAAACCTAGTAGCTGTAAGGTAGAAGGGCTAAGCTCTACGTTCACCATGTTCACGCCTCCAGTTTCTCAAATCCAAAAAAAAAAAAAATAGATGAATAAAATTATTAATTGTATTTCTAAATTTTCATTAAAAAAATTCAGAGCCTGAGGCAGTGTTCTGACCTTTTGTAAAGCATTGTTAGGAGAGAGCGAGAGCGATAGAGAGAGAGAGAGAGAGAGAGAGAGAGAGAGAGAGAGAGAGAGAGAGAAAGAGAATAGGGTTAGTTCACTATTACCATATATTATTTATGAGCTAAAGCCACCCAGCTGGTAAACAATGTCTAAAAATGTCTCTTTCGTCTTCGAGGGCAGGGAGTTAATTATTGCACCGTTTGCAGCATGAGTGAATTATTCATAGCCATGGCCACTTTTATATAGTCTTTATACACAGACACAGACACACACACACACACACACACAGACACAGACACACACACACAGACACAGACACACACACAGACACACAGACACACACACACACACACACACACACACACACACACTGAACTGCCATAACATTAGAACCACAGGTTCCTCTAGTTGATCCGTTGAACCATGGACTCCACAATACCTCTGAAGCTGTGCGCCACCAGTCACCAAAACTCAAAAACCAATCCGCAAATCCTTTAAAACGTGTAATGCAGGTGTAAAACTTGTTTCACTTCGGGGCCACATCACTTAAAGGTGATCAAGGGCCGAATAATTACAACACTTCTATTCTTGAAGGATAGCCATTAAATCTGCATTTTAATATGATTAATTTATGCATTTGTCCTCTTTTCCTTTTATTTACTTGCATGCTTTAAAAGCACGTAACAGCAACAAGCTAGCATGCAATCTTGCAATTATGAGTAAATAGCTATTTACCTGAAATGTGCTACCACCAATGTTCTCTCTAAGCTGTGTGCTTGCGTAATCAGGCACTGCTCGCACATTCTCATTGCACAAGAAAATCTATGCAGTGCATAAAATAAAATTCAACTGAAACATATTAATTAATATCTAATATCAGACCTAATCTAATCTAATTAATTACATCAATAATATTGTTTTCTATACCATTTTGCAATGTAACTCAGTAAGTGAGAGGTGTCCAGCCAATAATATGATACAGTTCACTTACGCTACACAGCCAATCATAGCATTAACAGTGCTTGCATATGTGCCCCTCCCATATGCATCGTGCAGTGTACTCAGTGTGCTCATAGGGATTGTGTGTATGCCCAGACACATGAAAAATTACAGGAGACATTGGCTACCACCACCTGGTGTAAAGATGATGAAATATGTTTCATGGTAATGGCTGATGCAAATTATATCTGATAATCATATTCTTTAAAAGCTCTTGCGGTAAACATAAAATGAGTTGGTGGGTCAGACTTGACACAGTTTGGCACCTGTGCTATGAGGTGTGAAATGGAACCTCTATTGTTTGGGTTGGCACCAGCACATCCCACACATTATCAAAGATGGTGAAGTCTGGACAGTTTGGAGATTGAGGCAACATCATGTTTTAAGAGAACGCGTTGACCTGCAGGACGAGAGTACTGCCATTAGGGAATCCCATAATCATAAAGAGGTGTACAGGATCTACAACATTTTTTTTCGGCAACTCAAAGTAACACCTACATGAATACCAGCAGAAAATTGCCCAGAACAGCACAATACCTTCTCATGATGCCTCCTCAAACCATTTCGACCCCAGATAAATAATTAGAATAATTTATTGATCCTAGAGGAAATTGTGTGTAATGCAGTGCTTCTCAAATAGTGGGGCGCGCCCCCCTTGGGAGGCATGATATGATGGCAGGGTTTGGGATATGCCGGAGGAGCGCATATGACCCTGCGGAACACTTTTTCTGGAATTGTGTATGAGAATTAAGTGTAATTGCACCTCTACTCCACTAGTTGGCAGTGGCACTCTCATTGTCATGATATGGTGTAGCGGTTTTTCACGCGACAAACGAGATGAAGTGCAGTAAACAACCCCTCAAGAAACAACACGGAAAAATTTCTGACAGGAACGAAGAGAAAGGTGGAGAGAGACGGAGATATTAAGACATAAATAAGTTGAATGAGTTTAAATAAGGATGCATTTTTTTTATTATTTATTAATGTTTCTGTTACTGATTAAAAAACAATGATAATGAAGTTTTTCTTCATTGTAAGTTGAACTATATTTCTTTCTTTTTTGTTTTTAATGTTAATAAAGATACAATGTTGTGCAGAGGTGTACTAATAACAATTCTTATAGACAAATAATACTATTAAATTATACTATTTAAGACTATAATACACCGCTCATGGGGCAGTGAGAGCACGTGAAATGTTTTTTTTTCCCTTCCTGTGGGGGGGGGGCTTACAGAAAATAATTGAGAAGCACTGGTGTAACGCAAACACACATGACTGTAAACCTGAATTATCAGATCAGAGCACCTTCCTCCATTAGTGCATGGTCTAGTTCGAACACTCTCATGTCCATTTTAAGTGCATTCTGTGGAGGCTAGGGATCAGCAAAGAGAGCAGGCAGTGAAGCATCATGTGTTCAGAAATCACAAGATCCGCTGTTTTGGAGAAGCTTTGATCAAGTCAAGCGTTCGCTTGCTACCTGTGAAGGAAGCTGTGAATTAAGGATTTAAATCAAATTCATCCTCAATCCTAATGTTTCAAAATGCAGTTCGTACTCTGTAGTGCTGCCATCAAATCAATAATCACTCTCTCACTCATTTGAGAAATCCTATCAGGGTTACGAGAAGGCTGGTCCCGATGTTAGCTGACAGTGGGTTAAGGCAGGGTACACCCCTTAGATTGAGATGGTTTGGACATGTACAGAGGAGGGATAGTGAGTATATTGGTCGTAGGATGCTGAGGTTGGAACTACCAGGCAGAAGGCCCAGAGGAAGACCAAAGAGAAGATTTATGGATGCGGTGAAGGCGGACATGAAGGTCGTTGGAGTAAGAGTAGAAGATGCAGAGGATAGGGAGAGATGGAGGCAGATCATTTGCTGTGGCGACCCCTGAAGGGAACAGCCGAAAGGAAAAGAAGAAGAAGAAGACACCCCGAGCGGCTCACTAGGCCATCACAGACCGCTTGTCTTGGTAAGGGGCAAATGATGCTTACTAGTCCATTGCAGGCTCAAAGCACACTCAGAACCATTCACACCGACAGGCAATTTGGAACAGACAATTATCCCAATGTGCATGTCTGAACTCTGGGAGAAACCGACACAAACACCGGGAGAACATGCAAACTCCACACTGAAACATGCAAGCCAGGAACTCGAACCCAGAGCCTGCTGGACATGCTAACCACGACACCACTGTGCCACCACTTTGTATCACTATTAATGTTTACGGGTAAATTCTAATTGAGAGCAAACAAAAGGGAGTACAGACGCTTCTGATCATGCATGTGCATCTATGCATGGACCTGAAGTTGGGTATTTTTAAAAAATAAAAAGCAGGAAAAAAGAAAATTCTGTCCATTGTGATGTGAGATTAGCAGCAAAATTACAGATAACAAGCAACACTTAAACTTGTACACACTTCTATAACACACACACACACACACACACACACACACACACACACACACTCTCTCTCTCTCTCTCTCTCACCCACTCCGTAGCCATTGTTTCCTGGAGCCATCAGGCCGCTTAACTGCCATTAGCAGTTTTCATTTATTTTTTACTTCTTTATTTAAGTGCATCATTCAAATGCAAGTAAAATTGCTGTTATTAACTGTTCTAATGTAAATGCTTCAGAAATCACCACATGCACACCGAGAAGCTATTTCGCTAAAAAAAAGAAAAAGGGAAAGCCCCCCAGAGTCTGATTCTCTTAGTCAAAGGCTTTGGATTAACTAATAGCTATATATGAGAGCGAGAGGGGGGGGGTAGACAGAGAGAGGGGAGGGGAGATAGACAGAGAGAGAGAGTGAGAGTGAGAGAGAGAGAAATACGTAGACAGTGAAGGGGACAAAGAGAGCGCGAGAGAGAGAGAGAGAGAGAGAGACAGAGAGACAGAGAGAGAGAGAGACAGAGAGAGGAACAGAGAGAGCGAGAGAGAGAGCGAGAGAGAGAGGGAGCGAGAGGGAGAGAGAGGGAGAGGGGGTAGAGAGGGGGTAGACAGAGAGAGAGTGAGAGTGAGAGTGAGAGAGAGAAATACGTAGACAGAGAAAGGGACAGAGAGAGAGAGAGAGAGAGAGAGAGAGAGAGAGAGAGAGAGAGAGAGAGAAATACGAGACAGAGAAAGGGAGAAAGAGAGAGAAAGAGAGAGAATGAGAGAGAGAGATAGACAGAGAGAGGGACAGAGAGAGCGAGCGAGATAGACAGAGAGAGGGACAGAGAGAAAGAGAGATGAGAGTACTGCAGGTTTGAAGGTGATGAGAGAGAAGACGTTGTAAAACTGAACTACTGACAGTGATTTGGTTTGTTTTTGTATCATTAGAAGAGGTTCTGTACACTGGTTCTGCTCGTCATTCCCTCGGTCAGGTTCCAGAAGAAATGTGTTTTTTGTGATGCCATGCTGTTTAGATTTCTGCGTACAGTTATACTTAGTGAGAAGTCATGTTAGTTTTACTTTCATTATTCTTATAATACGACACGAGGTCTGCGCAATTCCACTGGTTCGCTATTTAAGGAGCAAGTGGACAATGTTCTGAGTGGATAATGCTTGAATCAAAATGACACTCTCAGTTTTTCACACTCATTTGGAGAGGGAATGGATACTTTAAAATATTGCACTACTTTAAAAATAATAATTTAAACTCACAAATGTTCCAACTTTGGAACTAATCCGAGACACCCAACTTCCCTTCAGTGTATATTTCTTAATTATTCATTGTATGAAAGAAGCAAATAAGTGATATTTGTAGTTTCCATTCTTTCTCTCTCTCTCTCACACACACACACACACACACACACACACACACAAAACAGAATATCCACCCAGACATTCAGGAGGACAAGGCATGAAAAAGGACTCACGATATGGAGCATGATGTAGTCGCCCAGGCCCGGAGCACTGTCAATGCGCACCAGAATTCCATCCTTCAGCGAGGTACTGAAGCCCACTGTCAGACGGTCCATACGCGTGCTCGGCCGCTCGTTGGCTGGCCAATTGTATGTGATGAGACCTCCACCTTTCCCAAAGATGAAAGTTGTTCCAGCTAAAAAAATAAATAAATAAAAAATATATATATTAAAACACACACACAAACACACACACACACATACACACACACACACACACACACACACAACAGAGTAATTTTGAGAAAGATAATTTGTTTAGTAATGTCTCAGACACTGGAATAAAATCGGTGAAGTTTTGTTGTGCATTAAATGTAGAAAAATAATATATTGTAGTTTGTTAGTGATGAAAAGCATAATTAAAGAACCCACCAGTAATATTTTGTAGGAATCATGAAATTGTTTTAATTACACATGTGCTCATCTTGGTATCTAAAAAGGTAGGTAAAGTCTGTTGGATTTTTACACCCAAGCCTTGTGGCTCATCAGGCTGGTGCTTATCCCCAGTTTCCGTAGCGTGAAGCGACCAGAAGTTCAACTCCTCCTGGATGGGACGCTAGTCCATCGCAGGTTACCTTCCCAGTATATTTTTACTGGTACCCATTTATACTGCTGGGTGAACAGAGGCACACTTGTGGTTGAGACCTTGCCCAGGGGTCTTAGCACAGTGAAGGTCTCAGTGGGATTTGAACTTTGGACACAACACAACCTCCCGATCATGAGCGCAGCACCCTAACTACTAAGCCACCGGCCCCACCATCTTGGTATGTAGACAGGACTAAATAAGCAAAAAGATCCTCTCATTTGTAGGTTGAGCTGGGATTTGACCTTTCAAGGTCAAGATTAACGGTCTCATTGGAAAGTCTTCTATTTGTACTTCCTCGTCATGACATGTCGGTCAGCACTCATTTCAAAGTTATAAACGCTCTATTGCCAAACATCTGTGACCTTGTAAGTAGGTTGAATTACCAAAATTAATTCATCCCTCGGACTCAGGTAGTGTAGTTTCTCCAACCCAGATTGTTGAAAATCTGTACAAGAGTGGAGTCATGGACAAATTGTTCACAGCCAAACTGACAAACAAACAAACAAACAAACAAACAAGCAGGCACTGTCAACTGCCAGTGATTATAATACTCCTGTAAAACTTTGTTTAGCTAGAGGTTACATAAGAATTAATTCAGTTTAGTATACACACAGGACCGTGGGTGCTCGGTCGTAAGGTGCTGGATAACTGATCCAAAGGTCGGGGGTGTTCAAGCCCCACTATCGATGGGTTGTCACTGCTGTCCGCCCCAGTGCAAGTAACTGGGTTATCAAAGGCTGGCCATGTCTCTCATTGTGTGTGGTGTGAGGCTGGAAAAGAACCATTGCTGTCTTTTCATAAAGAGTAGCTGCATAGCCATCAGCATGTTTCAGGCTTGGCAAGCTGTCCAGGTGTACTGCACTCTACCCTTGCCTGGAATCGGCTGAGATGGGTGCCAGGCTTCTGGGGACCCTAACTAGGATTAAGTGGTTCAAAAAAATGAATGAATGAATGAATGAATACCATATACACAATGTGGGCATGGCGGGATCTAATTGGTTCATTACAGTGTTTCCTCACCTTACAAAATTAATCTGTTCCAGAGCTTTTTTTGTAACCTGCATTTTTAGTAAATTGAACCGCATTTTACATGTAAAACACATGATTCGTTCTAAGGCTCGCAATACTACCCCCTAAATGCTTTAAAAATTATAAAGGCATACCTTTAAGACCTCCTTCTACTTCAAAATCATACCGATGGTAGACGGGTTTGGCCATATTCCTTTGTGATATCACGCGAGCCCGTTTCTTCTTCTCACTGTGTGTGTGTGTGTGTGTGTGTGTGTGCACGCGCATGCGCGTGTTGACCATGTCTTCTTTGCAGAGTTATAATCTTACAAATGTTTATGAAAGGTGAAAAGCCTGAGTCAAGAAATAAAGCATAAAACATCAGTAACTGTCCTTTACACGAAAAGCATCATGGTGGATTCAGCTCTATAATAGGCAATGGGAGGTAGATGCGTCATTCCTCCTAGGCAATGATGTCCAAGATGGCGTCAGGTCAAGATGGCATCCCTGTCCAAGATGGCGTCAGGTGGACCTGTCCAAGATGGCGCTTGAGTGAAGGCGACATGAACGACAGCTCAGTTGTTAGCCAATGGGAGGCCAGTGGGGCGGGATGTTTGAACGTCATTGATGGGAGAGCAGCTCGTGCATTGTTTGAATGTTTGAATGGCGGGTTTAAATTTTTAAGATGGCGTTTTCGTAACATGAACTTGTTTCGTATTCTGAGACAAAAATATTAGGAAAATGCTTTTCGTAACCTGAATTTTTCGTTTGGTGAGACTTTCGTAAGGTGAGGTACCACTGTATCTTGGAAAAATGAACAATTATTTGCGGATGGCAAAGTGAGGGAATAATCCCCGTGACAGAACATCGTAGGGACTCTCCCATTTGGGAGCATCCAGGGCTCCAGGACTGTTAATGCATTTAATTAATGCCGACGTACACAAAATCAGCTTTTCAGCCCTAAAAGTAGTTCTGCTACTCTTATAACAACAGCCTCAGGGCTACCAAACAGCCCCAAGTGTTTCGCCGTCAAGCTGAAAAACTCTTCACCAATCACAGAGATTTAACATATTTGACATAGTCCACGGTGAACTTGCTTCCTACTGATTTCCATGATGCGTCCATTACAAAAAAAATAAAAACTCAGGCTGCTGTAGTTTTTATTGATCTTACTGGTTTACCAACCAGCTCACTGGCTTTAGATCTGCTTTTCATGAATTTATGGACTCACAGACTTGCATAATACATTAAGTGCTTTATTGCCTTCAGTGAACTCTAGACTACTTGTGATAGAAAATTAAACTCTCTTTCTGTAAGCTCCGCTGTGGCTTCTCACACAAACTTATCATTTCTTAGACACATGTTTAAGTTTCCTTTTTCCATATCTTATATTTCTAATTGAAATACTTCTTGGTGTGCAAACTACTCTAAAGTAAACACTAAATTAATTCAATCATTCATTCATTTATTTTCTGAACCACGGAGCAAATGGAATACTTAGCCTTTTGCCTGTGGAAAGAAATCGATGGATCTGGGGGAAACCCCATCGACATGTAAACTACACACAAACACACCCTTAAGCCTGGGACTCGGACCCAAGACCCTCTTGCTGTGCGATAGATATGCTAACCACTATGCACTGTGCCAACCATAATATTTAATTTTGGACATTTATGGACTTAATATGTGCCAGTTTTCTGACATTGCTGTATTCTGAAACTTATATCACAGTGAGAATATTATAGAAGAATAGACAAATAGTACTTTTTTGAAAACAGAATTCTGACTTTTAATCATAGTATACCAGACCACTCAGATTGAACCATACCTTTGTAGTATATATACATATAGAGCTAGCAGTTATGACTTCTCACATTCAACAGTCTATACAAATACAATACAGTAGCCTACCGTACAAATACAAACCAAGCAAAATGTCTACTAAAGCGGGGTTTGTTTAACGACGGAGTCTAGAGAACGTAACCCCGTCAGTAAGTGAGGTCCGCCCATATAAACAGATGCTCCCTGACTTACGTTTTTAATTGGTTCCGGACGGCCTAACGTAAGTTGAAATTGAATACAAGTTGTTACAGTGACGTATGACGTGTGACATATGACGCTTATACTGTACTATACATCCATAAATACCATTAGCATATCTCATAAAGCACCCCTAAATCAATTATTATAAACATAACATTGTAAAATAATATGAAATATATCAAATAATATCAACATTAATTTCAAATAAATTAAATTCAAGCAAAATAATTTCAAATTGATAAATTTTAATCAAATTCACTCATCAAATATCAAATACAGTATCAAATATAACTAACATCTTCTATGATGTCTCTTTCTGCTTATAAATGGTTCCGATGGTCGACAGATGGTCACATGACATGAAGCTGAGCTGAATCACATGACATGAAGCTGAGCCGACTCACTTTACATGAAGCTTAAAACAGCCAATCAACGCTTACAATATGTGAGGCGCTCAATACCAAAAGTAGTGCACTTGCTGAAAGTAGTTTACTTGCTTGAAACAAAGCGCGGGTTATTCAGACTTCCAGTCATTCAAGTAAGCAAGGTAGTTAATTCATCTCTGTGTATGAGACTTGCACCCATGCTAGTAGGCTTATGCTTCTGACCAACCATATTTGCTTCGGGTTACAAAAGTCCGCAAAACAGTGTAAACACAAAGATTACACAGACGACGTCTTAACACAAGAGTAACACGCTAAAAGATACATAACTGAACTGGGAAGAAGAAGGGGCACGTTCAGTCTGTCGTTTGTAAACAATGGATGCAGCGTCATTACGTCATTGCGTCATTAAGTCAACGTACTATGTAGGTACGTCTAAACTCAATTTTCCATAACAACTTCATCCTAATTAGGGTCGTGAGGAGGCTGGCACCCATCCCAGCCGACTCCGAGCGAGAGCAGAGTACACTCTGGGCAGCCCACCAGGCCATCACAGGGCGGAAACACGCTGACGGCTATGCAGCTACTCTTGTTGAAAGTCAGCAATAGTTATTTTACATAAACTTCTCACCAAAGACAGTGAGAGACATGGCCGGCATATGTATATGTATACAGGGATCCCTCGCTACTTCGCGCTTCAATTAACGTGGGTTCAGTGCATCTCAGTTTTTAAAAGAATATTAATCGAATTAAGAAATAAGGAAATTAAGGAAGAATAGGAGAAAAAGTTAAGGAAAATGCCACAAAAACAAGGCCAATTATGCAAAAAACCCCACAAAAAAACAACAACAACAACAACAACAACAACAAAAAAACAACCCTAAACAAACACAAGACAAAAAACAACCCAAAACCTCCCGACAAAACTACTTACATTTTTGTGAGGTGCACATCTGAGTGCATGCGCACACGTATGTATATGTGTGTATTAATATTTTCTTTACATCTTATGCATTAATTTTGAATGTTTAATTGTTATTATAAGCATTTACAGCATTGACTATGTATTTATTGATATTATATACACATATACTAGTATACTGTATACTAGTATACTAATATACTAGTACACATACGTCAGTCGGAAGGGGGGTGGGGGGGATGATCCTACTTCGTGGAATTCGGTCCAAATTAACCACGGAAAGTGAGGAATCCCTGAATGAATATATATATATATATATATATATATATATATATATATATATATATATATATATACAAACATACACACACACACAGACACACACACACACATTATACATATATATATATATATATATATATATATATATATATATATATATATATATATATATATATATATTATATACACACACAGACACACACACACACACACACACACACACACACACACACACACACACACTCTATATATATATAGAGGATTTTCTGAGTGGATCCTTCCGTAGGAGAGTGCTCAATACTTTTGGTAGAGCAAATAACAAAAATAAAAGGCCTTTTATTTTTGTTTTATATATATATATATATATATATATATATATATATATATATATGTGTGTATGTATGTGTGTGTGTGTGTGTGTGTGTGTGTGTGTGTGTGTGTGTGTGTGTGTACTAATAGATATTATCCACACTGTAAATGCAGGATAATACCTGATTCGATTTAAAAACATAAAATTCAAATTTTGTTTGCTTTTCTTAAATTTCTTTGTCATGTATACTAAAACAGACTCAGGCTAAGTGCTTAATAGTCCCCAAGATGGAATGTGAAGACAGTGATATCCCACTTGAATTTAATGGATAATTGACAGATGTACCCCAGTTTTCCACGATAATACCCACTGAAAGTTTGTTCACCAGGCACAGTGGAATATAAATGACAATAAAAAAGGCATGCTATTAAAATGTCCTCCACAATTTGACTTCTCCTTAAGTAGGCCAAAGACTCTGTGGAAAAGTCTGGCATTTTTAAGTTGTCGGTGTCTCTCCTCTGCGCCTTACACCAGATTCGATTGGAGCCTGAGCATGAATAATGCCTGCACCTGGTTCACAGGAGCCACTGTTCTCTAGAGGAGGCTGTGGAGGAACGCTGCAACCCGTCCACCTTAAATATAACTCCATCCAGGGAATTACACAAGGAGGTTTTGATGTATGAATTTTTCCAATCATGCATTTTACATGAAGGTAAAGTATTGGGGCTGGAACGGAGTTCAAAGGAAAGGCGCATGGGTCTTAATTTGGTAAGAAATCAGCACTATACCAATAATGTCTATGCAAACAAAGGCAGAATAAAGTGACAGAAAGAAAAGTAAATGCTAGAAAGTGTTTATTTTGTAGGTACCAAGCTTCTCACGAAAAGTGTTGTATGCTCTAGGAGAAAAGACAAGAAGACAGAAAAAAGATGAGAAGACAGCTGGCCGACTGACTCTCCACTCAAGAACCATGTCAAGTGGAACATCTGGCCCTGGAGCTCAGCCGCCTCGCTAACAATTCAGTAACAATGCCATTACCCTGCCTCCGGGCTCACAGCTCCTCTATTCGCCTCTCCATCCCTCATTTTTATCCTCCATCTCACACACACTTTAATATAAGACCCTGGCAAACTTAAAAATAAATAAATAAATGAAAGGCAGCAGGCAGGAATTGAATATTGTGAGCCATAATAGAATACGTAGCTACATACATCATTTATACATGATGCAGAAAGTGGATAAAAGACCTGAAGGTACAATGAGTGATTAAAAAAAAAAAAACTTTTTATTTGTAATTGTAAATATTTTCCGACACATGTAAAAAAAAAAAAAAAAAAAAAAATCATATCAATAATACTTGCAAAAAAAAAAAAAAAAAAAAAAACCTGATCAGTTTAGAAATCCCAAAATTATTTTTGCTCGTATGACCAGGTTAAAACCTTTGAAACTGCCATTAGTTTTCAATTATCTGGCGCAAAAAAATCTCCGCCTCCTTTCGTTAACCATACTGATTTTTTAAAAAGACAATACATAGGCACTCCAGTGTTCTGTCAGGAATTCGTCACTATAAGGGTGGCTCTACGCGCGCACACACACGCACACGGCCAAACAACACGGAATGAGACGTTCAAAAGAGTTTGCACAACACATTTTCTTTCTTGTTTGTATGAAACAAGAGAACCCTATAGAAATGGTTGCACAGAAGGCAAAAACACTGAGATAAATGGTGCTATTCATTATTTTCTGACCCAGAAATGATCCCCTCCCCCTTTCATATTACCCTGAAAAAATATCCCAAAACATACAATCAGGTTTCTTCCCAGGCGTTTGGGCCATATAACAAAAGAAATGACAAGTTGCTTGAATTTTGATTTGTATAATTTTTGACCCCAAAATAAGCCCCGCCCCTTGTAAAATTCTCCCTGCTCAGCTCTGCCTTTTATATAAGTCTGCATCTACTTTCTCAGCAAGTTTTTTTTCATTTCAGATTCCTGTTTACACTTTTTGGGGCTAGGAGCAACCCAGCCTAAGACAAGCAGTGCTACATTTTTGAATGTTATCTCAAAATGCCAAACCGGTAAGGCATGCATGATTTAGGAACGGAGGCGAGTTATATGTGGGAAGGTTTCTTTTTGAAAACGTCAGCTTCTGTGAGACAAAGTTTCACTTTCTGTGCCCACTACTGTACGACATTTTATTTTTCCCTGAAAAGGCAACTTTCAAGACATAGGTTTAACACAAGGGGCGGGATCAGATGAGCAACAGTCGGGGTTACGCCTACTAATTCCCTTGTTCAAGCAACAGTTAACAAGAAGGATGAATTTCTTAATTTTGGTTTTCCAGGTTGAAGAACAGAAGATATTTGGGATCACAGTAGTAACAGTGTGAAGATGGACGTTTCTCAAGACTTTTACTTCACTAGGATTATAAAAATGACATAATGCACTACACTGCAATACTCACCTCTCACACCACACCAAGCACCTTAAGTCACACATGAATGTTTACACTGGACTTGGTTAATCTTCTACTTTCTACAATATCTGTCTGTCTGTCTGTCTGTCTGTCTGTCTGTCTGTCCATCAGTCACCAGACTTTGTTAATCTTATACTTTATACAATGTCTGTCTGTCTGTCTGTCTGTCTATCTAACTATCTATCTATCTGTCTGTCTGTCCACCAGTCTGTCTCTCCGTCCATCCGTCCATCACTGGACTTTGTTAATCTTCTACTTTCTACAATATCTATCTCTGTCTGTCTGTCTGTCTGTCTATCTATCTATCTATCTCTTCATAGATTCTGGGAGAACATAAGGTACAACCTGACCTTCAGATCAGTAGGCCAACACGTTACCCCCCCCAGAGCCAGCACTCCTTGCATAAAACTAAGGATAAAATTACTGATGATGATGATGATGATGATGATGATGATGATACTAATAATAAGTGTAATAATAATGAGGTTCTCCAGAATGCATAATAAGTCTATTTATGAAAGCAAATCTTACTTGGAAAAAAGAAAGGAAAAACTAAATATTAACTCCAAAAGCACTTACAGTAACCAAAGGTTATTATTGCTTCATTTATGTCACATCAAGGTGTTTTAGAGTCACTTTGGGTCGGACAAGAGAAAAACAGCAAAGCTTTTAAAACAATTAAAAAAAACAAAGTGTGCCTTTGCCTTTGTGCATGCTGATGAGCTCAGAAATACATCCAAGGTGTGATTGTGACTCGAGGTGTAATGTAGCAGAGGTTTTTAATTCTTTTTCAACAGCATGAAGACATATCAGCAGTTTGTTCAAAGCCAAAAAAAAGTCTATGTTGAGAAGAGAAATGCTTTTAATCAATTATCCTGTTAGCTGGAAATAAACCTGCTAATGGAAATCTTAACTTGATAAGCTTTTAAATGAGGACGTGCGCTCGTAGAAGAGGAATAAAGGACACTTATTTGAAGATATTACGGCGTGAGGACTGTGTTGGGGAGAAAGCTTTAATGGCTGCACTGGAGGAGATGGTCCATTAAGACGACGTGCGTGGGATTATGAGAATTGTAACGTGTTTTAATGCGAAAGTTCACTCGCTTTTGTGGTTTTAAATTAATACAGCATCAACAAGTCATGAATACACAAGGGAGGATGACGGATATGTACTTGGCTCTACTTGGTTCAAATAATTTCCTTTGTTTCTTTCTTTCTTTGCTCATCCATTTCTTCCTTTTTTCCTTTCTTCTTTTGTTTAATCTTGAACTTTGTTTTTTCTCTTTTTCTTTCTGTGTTTGTTTTTATTCACATTGTTTATTCACTCTATTTTTCTCTCTAATTTTGGTTTGCAAACACTTTCCCAGAAACACAGTCGCGACAGGCGAGTTCTATATCCGGAAGTAAAACCCCATGTATCATATTGTATTGTATTCTTTGCATATATTGGCTTTGCATATTCACGGATTGCTGAGCAACTGTCACATGACTCAAATTCAACCAATGGCTGTCCTCCGTCCTGCGGACTGGTTGAGATGATGTATACACCCCTTTTTCCTCATTCAGGCACAACTTATCAAAGAGCCTTTTTTTATGTGTTTTAATTACCAGTTAAACTCAATGATGCCACTCAAACGTCAGCTGAGCGCTAGAAAAAGGTAATAATGTTGGATGTCTCTTTTGAAGAAATAAGACTTACTCCTGAAACAACAGTTTCCTCTCAAATGGATGAAGAGGAATAATCATCTGAACTGTTGTAAAACACTCCACTATTAAAGTCTTTTTCAATGATTATTCCAGTACAGTACCTAAGTTAATGTTTAGAATGTTTGCGTGCGTGATTTTATGTATTGTGGTGTAGCATGTTTCTCATTTTGTTTTGTTTATCCAATTTATTACATTTCTTGTTCTTTTATCTCCTTTTTGTTATGGTCTGTGTTTTGGGGGGACTTTGGTTTTGGAGGCTGTGCCTCTAACTAACTGTTTTCTCTCTGCTTCAGCTGATATATATATATACACACACACACACACACACACACACACACACACACACACACACAGATGCTCCCTGACTCACGTTCATCTGTTTTACGTTTTTTCGATTTCACAGGTCAAATTTTGAGTTTAGATGTACCTACATAGTACGCTGACGTAATGACACAATGACGTGTGTGTGTGTGTGTGTATATATATATATATATATATATATATATACATAAGCAATGACGCCTATACTAGTCCTTCTCAAAAAACTAGCATATTATGATAAAGTTCATTATTTCCTGTAACGTACTAATAAAAATTAAACTTTCATATGTTTTAGATTGACTGTACACCAACTGAAATATTTCAGGTCTTTTATTGTTTTAATACTGATGATTTTTTGCATACAGCTCATGAAAACCCACAATTTCTATCTCAAAAAATTAGCATATTTCATTCGACCAATAAAAAAGTGTTTTTAAATACAAAAAAAGTCAACCTTCAAATAATTATGTTCAGCTATGCACTCAATACTTGGTCGGGAATCCTTTTGCATAAATGACTGCTTCAATGCGGCGTGGCATGGAGGCAATCAGCCTGTGGCACTGCTGAGGTGTTATGGAGACCCAGGATGCTTCGATAGCGGCCTTAAGCTCATCCACAGTGTTGGGTCTGGTGTCTCTCAACTTTCTCTTCACAATATCCCACAGATTCTCTATGGGCTTCAGGTCAGGAGAGTTGGCAGGCCAATTGAGCACAGTAATACCATGGTCAGTAAACCATTTAGCAGTGGTTTTGGCACTGTGAACAGGAGCCAGGTCGTGCTGAAAAATAAAATCTTCATCTCCATAAAGCTTTTCAGCAGATAGAAGCATGAAGTGCTCCAAAATCTCCTGATAGCTAGCTGCATTGACCCTGCCCTTGATAAAACACAGTGGACCAACACCAGCAGCTGACATGGCACCTCAGACCATCACTGACTGTGGGTACCTCACACTGGACTTCAGGCATTTTGGCATTTCCTTCTCCCCAGTCTTCCTCCAGACTCTTGACACCTTGATTTCCAAATGACATGCAAAATTTGCTTTCATCCGAAAAAAGTACTTCTGACCACTGAGCAACGGTCCAGTGCTGCTTCTCTGTAGCCCAGGTCAGGCGCTTCTGCCGCTGTTTCTGGTTCAAAAGTGGCTTGACCTGGGGAATGCCGCACCTGTTGCCCATTTCCTGCACATGCCTGTGCACAGTGGCTCTGGATGTTTCTACTCCAGACTGCTTCCACAGGTCCCCCAAGGTCTGGAATCGGCCCTTCTTTCACCTTTCCCTTCCCACAGACATCCCACTGAGGTGGCTTGATACAGCACTCTGGGAACAGCCTATTCGCTCAGAGATTTCTTTCTGTGTCTTACCCTCTTGCTTGAGGGTGTCAATGATGACCTGCTGGACAGCAGTCAGGTTGGCAGTCTTACCCATGATTGTGGTTTTGAGTAATGAACCAGGCTGGGAGTTTTTAAAAGCCTCAGGAATCTTTTGCAGGTGTTTAGAGTTAATTGGTTGATTCAGATGATTAGGTTAATAGCTCGTTTAGAATACCTTTTCATGATATGCTTCCCATACTTCCTTTACCCATACTTACTGTTTGTCACAGTTTGTTTTGTCACAGATTTCGTTGTCCATCATGGACCCAGAAAATACAGAAAAGCGGAAATACAGTGATGGAGGCAATTATTTCGGAACGATATTGAAGCAGGGGAGGCATAAAAACAGTGCTCCGTGGGACAAGACCTCCGATCTCGCAAGGAAGCAAGTTAATATTGAATCAGGACCGCTGATCTTTCAAACAGGTACTGCAATCCTGCTTTAAATACAACATCCTGTCCATTTAAACATTTAAATACAATTGCTCCGTCGGCTGCGCGCTGCATGTGGGCGGAGCTCGCATTCGGCAAAACACACCAAGAAGACAGAAAGAGAAAGAGAGAGTTTTGTGTGTGCGTGTGTGTGCGCGTGTGTGTGTGAGAGAGAGAGAGAGAGAGAGAGAGAGAGAGAGAGACAGAGAGAGAGATAGAGAGAGACAGTGTTGTGTGTGTGTATGTGCGTTAATCAATAAATGTTTAATAATGGTTTAATTAATAAATATGTTCATGAAATGGTTTAATATGTTAATAAAATGTTTAAATGGATTAATAAATAATTTTCTTTTACTTTTAACACATATTTCATACATATTCATATAAAATTGGTGTACTTTTATCCTTTTTAAAGAGTTTATGGGGTAGCCTTGGGAGCCTTGGAATGAATCACGTGTTTTACATGTAAAATACGCCTCTAGTTACAAAAACTCCAGGCTACGAAAAAGGCTCTACAACGGATTAATTTCATAAGTAGAGGGCCGACTGTCTACACAGTATACACAGTATATACACAGTACGACCCTCACTGAGATTAAGCCTTTGAGAAAATGAATGAATAAATAAATATTTTGGAAAAAAAACTCATTATCTAAAAATTATTTTTAAACCAATAATAATAATAATAATAAGAAGAAGAAGAAGAAGAAGAAGAAGAAGAAGAAGAAGAACAATTATTATTATTATTATTATTATTATTATTATTATTATTATTATTATTATTATTATCACACACCCCCCCATGTTTATTTCACATCATCTACTTTTTACTGTGAGTTTGGAATCCATCACACTCTGGATCTTGCAGTATTGTCATGCTACCCGTGCTAACAGCTAGCATAAGAAGTTTTTTATTCTGTTTGTCCCTAAGTGTAATGGAGAGTGTCTTGTGGAGGATTTTCTGGTTTAAAAGTGCTGGAGAGGTTCTCCAAAGGATTGGCTGAAAAAGAGGACGCAGACGCTTTGAAGTTTTCCAGCTGGAGGAGAAAGCAGCATCAATCATGAAACGTTAATGCAGCATATGCTGCGTGGCAAAGGCCTCTTCCTCTGGCTCTGTGCAGTCTGCATGAACGTAAGGTCTGCACGCCACAGATGGATGAAAGGAAATCTATCAGACACAGAAACTGGCTTGACAGAAGACAAGGAGGAAGGTCATGTGACCTGTATGACGCTCCTACTATTCAACCCGTATATGAAGTGCAGATGATGAGGGTTTGGTATGGGGGTTCGTGTCTGTACAAAGTCCACAAGGCTGAATAACATCTACATCATTAATGGATGTCATTCTGTTTCATTTCCTTTTATCTTTCTTTCTTTCTTCCTTCCTTCCTTCCTTTCTTTCTTTTGTTCTTTCTTTCTTTCTATCTTTCTATTGTTCCTTCTTTCTTCCTTTTCTTTCTTTATATTAATTCATTAATTTACTTCCTTCCTTTTCTAACTTTTTTCTTTCATTGCCTTTTTCCTCATTCTTTAGTCCGTGATTATTTTTCTATAATTATTTGATTTGATTTATTTTTTAATTTAATATTTTATATTCCTTTTTTAAATTTTTTGTCCTCGTTTCTGTCATGGTCTGTGCTGGCTGGAGACACTAACCTTTCCTCAGTTCATTGCAGGTGCGGGCGAGGGGCGTGGCGATCGCCGGTAGAGGAGTTTCGGAGCGGCGCGCACCTGGTCCTAATCGGCAATCATCAGCAGCCAGCGATAAAAGGGAGCGGCATGCTCCCCTCCACTGTCAGAAGATTGATTCCAGTGGCTCTGTCCTCAACAATCTCTCTGATTCCTGGCCCGCGCTTCGTGCACAACCAGTTCTCGCCATTCTGCGTTTTCTAGCGATTTCCAGTTCCGAGCGTTTAATAAATCGTTGAATCTTCTCACATGGTCTCCTGCATCTTTGGGTCTGACACATATACTCCAGGCATGACAGAATCTTCTGACCTGAACATGGACCCAGCGGAGACCACTCAGATCCGGCAATCCTTGTCCGACCAGGGAGCCCTGTTGGGATGACATGACTCCACCCCGCACCAAATGGTGGAAACCTTCCAGTACATCACCACCAGCTTGGTGCAGCTCGGCGGAAGGATGGACGCCGTCACCGCCCATCTCGCTGCCACACCCCCGCCCCCGCACCCTTCACCCTCCGTTTCAGCTCCTCCGTATCCGGCAAGGCACACAGTCTGTGTCAGAATACGCCATCCGATTCCGAATTCTTGCCATAGAGAGCAGCTGGAACGACCCCTCGCTTCGGGGGCCTTCCTGCAAGGGCTCGACGAATGGCTGAAAGATGAGCTCGTGGCCCGAGACGAGACGACCACGTTGGAGGGATTAATTGCCTTGTCCACGTGATTGGACAACCGGCTGAGGGAGAGGGATAGATCTCGGAAGTGGACCCCACCTCGAACGCACTCGCCACTTCCTCCCCTGAGGGAAAATGATGACCCAGAGCCCATGCAGGTGAACCGCACCCGACTGACAGCCGAAGAGAGGCAACGGCAGCTGGACGACGGCCTCTGCATCTACTGCGCTGGTAAGGGCCATTACCTTGCCCAGTGCCCCGCGCGGCAGAGCCAGCCAGCGACGCAAGGTTCGTCCACGACCCCCGGGAAGCGCCTACGAATTCAAGGTATGCTACACTCTGCACAACACTCTCATCCTGTAGAGGTCTTCATTGACTCAGGCGTTGACGCAAACTTTATCGATCCAGAGATGGTTGAGCTCCATGCGCTCCCCGTGGAGGAACTAGACACCCCCAAGGAGGTGGTGGCCATAGATGGCCGACGCATCGCCCGCGTCACACACAAGACCAGGCCAGTGAAGCTCACGTTATCCGGTAATCACCAAGAATACCTAGAACTATTTGTTCTCCCTGCCTCTCTCTCTCCCCTAGTACTGGGATGGCCCTGGTTGCAGACCCACAATCCCCACATAGACTGGCGCACCCTCACCATACGCGGCTGGAGCGACTACTGTCTGCAGCACTGCCTGATGGTGGCCGTCCCCTCCCAAGCATCATGAACCCCGGTCGACCTGGAGGATCTGGACTTGGCTGGCGTACCCGAGGAATAGCACGATCTGCAAGAAGTCTTCAGCAAGGCCCTGGCTCGCTCCTTACCCCCGCATCGACCATATGACTGGCCATCAGCCTCCTCCCAGGTGCCACGCTCCCTTCCCAGCGACTCTACAACCTCTCCAAGCTGGAGAAAGACGCCATGGAGGCCTACATCAATGAGTCGCTGGCTGCAGGTCTCATTCAGCCCTCATCCTCCCCGATTGGGGCCGGCTTCTTTGTCGAGAAGAAGGACAAGACCCTGAGACCCTGTATCGACTACACAGGGTTGAACCAGATAACCGTGAAAAATAAATACCCGCTCCCCCTAATCAATTCAGCCTTCACCCCTCTCCCCGATGCCACTGTCTTTTCCAAGCTGGACCTGAGAAATGCCTACCACCTAGTCCGAAATCGGGAGGGGGAAAAGTAGAAGACGGCCTTTAAAACGCCCTTGGGGCACTTTGAGTACCTGGTCATTCCGTTTGGACAAACCAACGCCCCGGCAGTCTTCCAAGCTCTGGTCAACAACGTGCTTAGGGACATGATGAACCACTTCATATACGTCTACCTAGATGACATTCTGATTTTCTCCAAGGACCAAGACGAACATTGCCGCCACGTGAGGATGGTACTGAAGAGGCTCCTGGAGAACAGATTATTTGTGAAGGCAGAAAAATAGGAGTTCCATGTTCCCTCAGTCTCGTTCCTGGGGTTCATCGTGGAGAAGGGGCAGATAGGACCTGACCCGGCGAAAGTGAAGGCAATTGTGGAGTGGCCGACTCCAGGGACGCGGAAACAGCTGCAGAGGTTCCTGGGGTTTGTGAACTTCTACCGCGGGTTTGTGTGGGACTACAGCCGCCTAGCAGCCCCTCTCACACAGTTAACATCACCCAAGACTCCGTTCCAGTGGTCTCCTAGTGCCCAGGTGGCGTTCGACAAGCTGAAGGTGAAATTCATCCACGCCCCTGCACTGATCCACCCGGACCCCACACTGCAGTTCGTGGTAGAAGTCGATGCCTTGGACTCAGGGGTGGGGGCGGTCCTCTCCCAACGGTCCCCCGCAGACCAGAAGCTCCACCCATGCGCCTTCTTCTCCCGTCGTTTGTCCCCGGCGGAACGGAATTATGATGTCGGGAATCGTGAGCTGCTGGCAGTAGTCTTGGCACTCCAGGCTTCTGGTGGCCAACGATGGCAGCCGAAACTAGGGAGTTTGTGGGAACTTGCGTCACTTGTGCCCGGAGCAAGTCCTCCCATACGCGCCCACGGGTCTCCTCCAACCCTTACCTGTTCCCCATCGCCCCTGGTCGCACATAGCGGTTGATTTCATCACCGGGTTACCCCCGTCTGAGGGCAACACTGTCATCCTGACAGTCGTGGACAGGTTCTCCAAGGCGGTCCATTTCATTGCCCTACCCAAACTCCCCTCGGCAATGGAAACAGCGGGTCTCCTAATCCAACATGTCTTCTGCCTCCATGGCATTCCCCAGGACATCGTCTCATACTGGGGCCCCCAATTTGCATCCAGAGTCTGGAAGGCGTTCTGCGACACCCTGGGAGTCTCCTGCAGTCTGACCTCGGGTTACCACCCCCAGTCGAATGGGCAGGCGGAACGCATGAACCAAAGCCTCGGTCCTCCCTGCGCTGCGTTGCCTCCCGCCTCCCAGCCTCCTGGGCCACACCCTTCCCATGGGTAGAGTACGCACACAATTTGCTGATCTGCACCGCCACCGGGATGTCCCCCTTCATGGTGATTAATGGGTTCCAGCCCCCCCTGTTTCCCAGCCAGGAGGTCGAGGTGGCCGTCCCATCTATCTAGGCACAATTCCATAGAGCGTGTCGGGTCTGGAAGGAAGCACGGGCTGCCCTGGAGCAAACAGCGGCCCGAAACCAGAGGATGGCCGATTGCCACCGAACCCCGACACCTCCCTACAAGGTCGGACAACAAGTGTGGCTCTCCTCCCGGGACCTGCCCCTGCAAGTTGAGTCAAAGAAACTATCTCCCCGATAC
>CM045731.1:32475000-32477500 GCA_024760905.1 Plotosus lineatus
GCTGACAATCATTACATGTCAACGGGCAAAAAAGCAATATCTTAGTGAGAAATGGAGGACATTATAGCTGTCTATCAGCAGAGCCAACTTGACTCCAATTTTACACATTTTTATTCACATTTTACTTTAAGACTGCGCTTTGTATTGCATGAAATTGTGGAATCCAGCTGCTGGCATGTTTGGCCTTTAAACCCGCACTTCAATCCTCATTAGAGTGTAATATAATAGCGATTTCAGTTGCATTTTCTATCTCAGAATGTGTTGTTCTCATGTCACAAAAAGTCATGTGATAAAAGTTAACAGTTTTGACCAGGTGAGCCACTGTTAGAGATAACAATGGAAAATGCATGATGCAGTATTATTCTTGTAGAAACTCGGTGGTAACCAGTCCACAGATTTAATAATGTGTGTATGGCTAATTAAATAAGGCTAATTAAATTAGACTGGAGTGCTAATAAACAGTATAGTACTATAGCTTTTTCTGACTTTCTGGTTCTGCTTCCATCTTGAATTTAGAAGTTGGGGTTGGTGAGATTCAGGTGTAATTCCAATTCTAAATTCCAGTATTTCATCAGGTAAGTTAAACGCTAATTAGTTTAGCCTATTCACGTCAAGTTAGTGAGACATATTACTTTGTTATTTATCTTATAGTTCCGTATATTAGTTAACGTACACTGTTTAATACGTTGGCCAACGTGGCTGTTGTTTACTAGTGAACGGGTATACAAGGTAATTATGCTAAGATTAGCTTTGAAGATTAAAATGAAGTATTTATAGCAGGCAAACTCCGCTACCAAATATCCAAGCCTGCTCGCAAAATCTAGTGTCAAACTTAAACTATAAGACAGCCGTCAATCTAATATTCTTTAGATCTAAGACATGCATAGCAACTGGTTTATGTTTAATTTTTATTGAAATTAATAAACTATCTGTGTAAATAATGTTGCACTGTGCTGTGATTTGAAAAAGTTAATGTTGCTGAATTTTTATTGGTTCATTTGTTAAAAATTCTTGAGTACAATTTAGACTAGAAGAAGGTTAAATGGTTCAAATAAACAGGAATAATAATTCTCATAATACTTAGCTTTTAAGCATGTGAAATACAGTGGTGTGAAAAAGTATCTGAACCTTTTGGAATTGCTCACATTTCTGCATAAAATCACCATCAAATGTGATCTGATCTTTGTCAAAATCACACAGATGAAAAAACAGTGTCTGCTTTAACTAAAACCACCCAAACATTTATAGCTTTTCATATTTTAATGAGGATAGCATGCAAACAATGACAGAAGGGGGAGGAATAAGTAACTGAACCATCACATTTAATATTTTGTGGCCCCCCTTTGGCACCAATAACTTCAACAGATGCTTCCTGTAGCTGCAGATCAGTCTGGCACATCGATCAGGACTAATCTTTGCCCATTCTTCTTCACAAAACTGCTGTAGTTTAGTCAGATTCCTGGGATGTCTGGCATGAATCGCTGCCTCAGGTTTTCCTGCAAAACATCCTGATAAACTTTTGAATTAATTTTTACATTAATGATTGCAAGTTGTCCAGGCCCCGAGGCAGCAAAACAGCCCCAAACCATGATGCACCCTCCACCATGCTTCACGGTGGGGATGAGGTGTTGATGTTGGTGAGCTGCTCCATTTTTCCTCCACACATGACGTTGTGTGTTTCTCCCAAACAATTCAACTTTGGTTTCATCAGTCTACAAAATATTTTGCCAAAACTTCTGTGGAGTGTCCAAGTGCCTTTTTGCGAACATTAAACAAGCAACAATGTTTTTTTTAGACAGCAGTTGCTTCCTCCTTGGAGTCCTCCCATGAACACCATTCTTGGCCATTGTTTTACATATAGATGATGTGTGCACAGAGATATTGGACTGTGCCAGTGATTTCTGTAAGTCTTTAGCAGACACTCTAGGTTTTGTTTTTACCTCTCTGAGTATTCTGCGCTGAACTCGTGGCGTTATCTTTGGTGGACGGCCACTCCTTGTGAGAGAAGCAACAGTGCCAAACTCTCCATTTGTAGACAACTTCTCTGACTGTCGATTGATGAACATCCAGACTTTTAGAGATGGTTTTGTATCCTTTCCCAGCTTTATACAAATCAACAATTCTTGATCGCAGGTCTTCAGACAGCTCTTTTGAGCGAGCCATGGTGCACATCAGACAATGCTTCTCATCAAGACAATTCTTACCAGGTGTGTGTTTTATAGTGGGCAGGGCAGCTTTAAGCCACTCATCAGTGATTGGTCACACACCTGACTTAAATTGTTTGGTAAAATTGGTTTCAATTGCTCTAAGTCTCCTTAGGCAGAGGGTTCAGTTACTTATTCCTCCCCCTTCTGTCATTGTTTGCATGCTATCCTCATTAAAATATGAAAAACTATAAATGTTTGGGTGGTTTTAGTTAAAGCAGACACTGTTTTTTCATCTGTGTGATTTTGACAAAGATCAGATCACATTTGATGGTGATTTTATGCAGAAATGTGAG
>CM045731.1:32480000-32535000 GCA_024760905.1 Plotosus lineatus
TTTAGTGTCAGGGCTTTGTAATTATTAAATATTATTATTATTTTTGCAGTTAAACTTGACTGAATACCTTCAGGAGAGACCCTGAAGAACAGGTACAGGGTTTCGAGAATAACCAGAATTTAGCATCTATATCCAGCACCACTTGTCAATGATTCATAGCATTAAGAATAAAGGCTCACTAAACACATTAGCTGAGCAGGTTTCATGCAACATTAGTGGTATATATTATTTAAAAATTTAATTTTAAAAAGACAACACTGACAAGGAAACAGCTCATATCACGCCATATACCATTAGCAGCTCCGGCGATACAGAAACTTTTTATTTTTTCTTTTTTTTAAAAAATCTGTCGCAACTCGAGCTGAGCTAAAAACTGATGCAAACAGCTTACTCAAAAAATTTTGGAAAGAAATTTGGAATAAACGTCAAAGATTTTTAGATCCTTTTCTGAAATGGAACAATGATTGATTTGAACAGCACAAGGTGAATCTAATGTGTGATAATTAGAGCATGAATCTGTAGCCCTGTAGGAAATGCTTATTAAATTAGCACATTAATGCAACTCATTTTCTGACAAGGTCACCATGAGCGGCGACGTGGAAACAAATGATCAGATCTTCTCTAAAGAATGTAGTCTTTCGAAAAACTTCCAGAATTTAGTATGTACACACATCCATCATAAGGATACAGACGCTAGTTAAAGGAATTAACCCTTATGAGTCGACCATGATCCCCCAGTGCAGCTGACTGGGTTATCAGAGGCCGGCCATGTCTCTTACTGTCTATAGTGAGAGGTTCATGTAAAAGAACCATTCTTTCGTCAAGAGTAGCTGCATAGCCGTCAGCATGTTTCCGCCCTGCGGTGGCCTGGTGAGCGGTCCAGGATGTACTCTGCCCTTGCCCTGAGTCGGCTGGAATGGGTGCCAGCCTCTCTGTGACCCTAATTAGTATTGAGCGGTTAAAGAAAATGAATGAATGAAGGAGTTGACCATGATAATAAAAACAATTTCATACAGGTCACCCAAATTTTCCACTGCCACAAACACTGCTATTGCTAATGTAAAAAATAGCGAACAATTTACTGTTACTGTTGTGGTGTACCACACCATTTACAAAACTGTCTCCAGTGTATGGCTTGATTATGATGTTATCATCTCCGTTTGTTTTTTGCCTTTTCAAGATAGATTTAAAAATAAAAATCACCATTTCTATCATATTTTTATTTCCAGTTCTGTTCTGGTTTTACATTTTGAATCTAAATCTAATCCATTCTTTCATGAATTATACAGGACTTCCCAAAGTACATTTTTTCCTTTGAAAAACCCTCCTCACAATGACCGAATGTAAATGAATGGCATGTTGTATACGTCAGCCTTAAATAAAATGCTTATCTCTTGTCAAATTCTGGTTTACCCAGAGGTTTTAGAGACAAAGTCAGAGAGGCTAGATTGAGATGGTTTGGACATGTACAGAGGAGGGATAGTGAATATATTGGTAGTAGGATGCTGAGGTTGGAACTACCAGGCAGAAGGCCTTGAGGAAGGCCAAAGAGGAGATTTATGGATGTGGTGAAGGAGGACATGAAGATAGTTGGTGTAAGAGAACAAGATGCAGAGGACAGGGTGAGATGGAGGCAGATGATTCGCTGTGGCGACCCCTGAAGAGAGCAGTCAAAATGAAAAGAAGAAAGTAGAAATTTATATCATCGACTTTTTTTGCATGTAATAAAAATGTTAATAAAAAGAAAACTTTAGATCCTTTTCTTGTTGTGTTTAGATGATTTTATCATAATAATTACAACAATATGGCAGCATCGTGGCATAGTGGTTCGCATGCTTGCCACTCAGGAAGAAGGCCTGGGTTCAATTCTTGAGCCTGATGTTTTCTGTGAAGTCTGCATATTTCTCCCTGTGCTTGTGTGAGTTTTCTATAGCATGTCCAGTTTCTTCCAACAGTTCCAAAACATGCACATTATGCTGATTGGCCCTGCAATGAACTGTCAAGCTATTCAGTGTGTACCCTTCCTTCACCGAGAATAGGATAAGATAGGCACTAACCTCTCCATAACCCAAAAATATGGGATAAAGTGGTTCAGAAAATGAAAGAATGGATGATAATAAAAATAATAATAATAATAATAATAATAATAATAATAATAATAATAATAATAATAACAATGAGGTTGTCACTGTCCCCCCAGTGCAGCTAACTGGGTTATCAAAGGCCAGCCATGTCTCACTGTCTATGGTGTGAGGTTCATGTAAAATAACCATTGCTGACTTTCGACAAGAGTCGCTGCAAAGCCGTCAGCGTGTTTCCGCCCTGCAATGGCCTGGTGAGCTGTCCAGGTTGCACTCCGGCCTTGCCCGGAGTTGGCTGGGATGGGTGCCAACCTCCCTGCAATCCTAAATACGATTAAGCAGTTACAGAAAATGATGATGAACTGAATAATAATGATAATGATAATAATAACAAAAACAATAATAACAGAACAAAAAGTTACTTTGTGCCTGGGCAAATTGGTTAAATTTAAATAATTGATTTGCCATTTCAACTACAATTTTTTTTACATCATTGATAATCTCCACTTCCAGTAATCTGCGACATTTTCCAAATTAATATACAAATGTGCATATGTACGAACATCATCCAGCACAATAAAACCATCATTATTCCTTGATCAGTGCGAAAACATGAAGCTAATTGAAAAGTGACTGAGATGAAAAGCATGATTTTACGCGACGATCATACACAGCTATCATCTATTATTGACGTGTCCTGTGGGCAGAGGAATCGCATTTTACACTTCAAAGTTCCAAAGAAAAACAGAAAGAGCAATGGCATGTGAGGTGACATGACGCGACGTGGCCAATTGAAATGCCTGTCGCTGACTGATGAGCTCACTGTAACCGTGCGAGCCCGGGGAGCTCAGGAACGCTGCTTCCAAATAACTGTCACGTACTATTTCACGGCCAGCTGGACGGAAAGCAGCGCATCCTTTATGCAGACAGTGTTCATCTCCTGTGAATAATCCCCAACTGTATGCTACACAAAACGGGGGAAGAAAAATGAGAGGCATCATAATCGCACAGAATGACTGATGACTGCCCTAAAAACGCTACTTTTCTCCCAAAGATAGACGCAGTGTAGTGTTATTACCAACCAGTCCAGCTCTCATGTGGGGCTCTTTATTTATTCTGAAAGAACTGACAATAAAGAGCCTTCACCGATATGCTGGTAGCACTTTCCCTGAAGGTCATAAAGTTATAATGCATTCTTGAAGTATTCATCATCATTCAAGTTTCCAGCTATCTTTATTATGCATGATTTCTTTAGTCATACAATGAAGTCATGTTTGTAGAACATTACATAAATCACTAATAGTGCATTATAACACGTTGTGAACTTTTAATACGTATAAATACATTATAAGCAATGTATTACTTTGTTATAATTGTAATATTTTATACTGTTGATAACATTCCTTCATTCCCTTATTTGCCAAACTACTTAATGCTACTATGTTAATGCTTGGCCAACTGGCAGAAAAGACGGCAGGCCCTGAATGGGTCACCAGTCCATGGCAGGGCAACACACACACACACACACACAAATATTTACAGTCAAACACAGGGGCAATTTGGAGCAACCAATTAGCCTAAGATGCATGTCTTTGGACGGTGGGAGGACAATGGCGTACACAGGTGAAATCCACACAAATGCAGGAAGAATATGAAAACTCTGGATAGTTACACTATCGCTGACCCTAGGACTAGAACCCAGGATCTTCTTGTCTGAGGCAGGCATGCTAACCAATACACCACTGTGCTACCTCCGCTAGTAACAAAAAGTCAAAAACTGATACTTGAAGTAATTAATCTAAAAGTCCTGTAATGTTTCACCATAAAAGTCAAATAAAAATGATATATGATAAAAACTGAGCCCGATATTATAAAACCATGATTTTGAAAGTGTAACTGGTTGTACGGCTACTCAAATCTCGCAAACGCTGTCGGTATTATTTTAGTACGCGCCATATACAGACGAACAAATTTAATTAAGTTAAGGCTTCAGAAGCTTCATGAGCTGCTTTCGGGAAATATATTTAAACAAGTTCTCTATGTTAGAAACAAGTATCAAGCAAAACTACAAAGTATATGATGAAGGCAAACACATTATTTACTCACCAGAGATGAAACCTTCACTGCAAACCTGTGTATAACCAGAGCTGGATTTCTTTGTGTAAGCACGGGAAATGTTTACAAACCATCGACATCTCCTTTTCTCATTCAGTTCTTTTGTCTGTGAGCTTTAACGTTTATTTTTTTATTTTTTCATTGTGGATAAGAGTTCAGAGATTTGGCAGACTTTTTTTCTGATCTGCTCCTGTATCCGACTAGATCCAACCACACAAAGAGGCAGTTTGGCATAAACTGTTTTTAGGTCAGCAGCGTACAGCTCTTTGTTTGTGCTCCAACAAGGATGACTGATCCTTCTGGAAAAATGCTTGACGTCACATGAAAAAACCTCAAAAAATGCATTATGAACTATAAGTAGTGTTTGTTTCCTATTATACTATCAATAGCAAAGTAATCTTAACTAGTCTTAAAAAAAGTACATGAGAATAAGCCTCACTAGTAAATGTTACTGATGATGATACCTTTGTGAACCATACTGAGCTATGCTGACACAAATCACATGATGTGATACATTTATAAGGCACTTTATATGTCGACATACTTTGATTTTACCGAAATGCAATGTAAAATCCAGAAATGGTATTTATCATAAAACCATTATAAATACAAATTGTTTAATGTTTTTAGTGAATACCAGTAACACACATACATGATCACACATGACGAGGAATAGCATACTTGACTGGATCTTAATGTTGAGATTGACAGTCTTAGAGTGTGGATTAAAAGAAGAAAAAATGCATCTATTTACAAATACATTATTGACTCTCCAACTTCTAATTCTTGGAATGATGACATTATGCCCGCGATCACAGAGAACTCCAGTTCTTTGAGGCGGTCATATTGGAATAGGAACATTGCAAGTGACTTAAACAGAGCTTCATGATCTTCCAGCGAATAACTGGAAAATAATGCCTAACAACTTGATCTGATACCCGATAAAATAATAATTGTGAAAAAAGCCCACATTCTAAGCCCGAACTTTTGAGGGTGCAACCAATTACCTTCAGAAGTCACATAATTACTGAAATGAAGTCCACCTGAGTGCACTATAAGTGCCACATGATCTGTCAGTACACCTTTTCTGAAAGGTCCCAGAGGCTGCAACACCACTAAGCAAGAGGCATCAGACCATGAAGACCAAGAAGCTCTCCAAGCAAGTCAGGGATAAAGTTGTTGAGAAATACAAGTCATGGTTGGGTCATAAAAAAAATCCAAATCTTTGATGATTTACCAGCACACCTTAAAATCCATCATCTTCAAATGGAAAGAACATAAAATCACAACAAACCTGTGAAGAGAGGGCCGCCCATCAAAACTCACAGACTGGGCAAGGAGGGAATTAATCAGAGCGGTAGCACAGAGACCAAAGGTAACCCTGAAGGAGCTGCAGAGTTCCACAGCAGAGACTGATGTATTCGTGCATGGGAGTATAATAAGATGTACACTCCATGGAGCTGGGCCTTATGAAACACTAGCCAGAAAAACTTAGTTTTAAAAATAAGAAGGCACATTTGAGTTTGCCAAAAGGAATGCGGGTGACTCCCCAAATGTATGCAGGAAGGTGCTCTGGTCAGATGAGGCTAAAATTGAACTTTTCAATCACCAAGGAAAATGCTATGACTGGTGCAAACTCAACACATCACATCACTCCAAGAACACTATCCCCACAGTGAAAGATATTGGTGGCAGCATCATGCTGTGGTGATGTTTTTCAGCAGTAGGTACTGGGAAACGGATCTGAGTCGAAGGAAAGTTGGATGGTGCTAAATACAGGAATATTCTTGAGCAAAACCTATTTTAGTCTGCCTGCGATTTGAGACTCGGGTGGAGATTCATCTTCCAGCAGGACAAAGACCGAAAGAATACTGCTAAATCAATGTTCGAGTAGTTTATGGAGAAACATTTAAATGTGTTGAAATGTCCTAGTCAAAGCCCAGACCTCAAATCCAAATGAGAATCTGTGATCAGACCTGAAGATTGCTGTTCACAAGTGGAAATCATCCAAAATGAAGGAGCTGGAGCAGTTTTGAATTGAAGGATGGGCAAAAAGATCAGTGGCAAGATGTTGCACAGTCATAGAGACTTATCCAAAACAACTTACAGCTGTAATTGCTGCAAAATGTAGCTTTAGAAACTTCCGACTATAGGAGGGTGAATGGTCAGGCAAGGGCAAGTTTTCTGTTATTCTATTTAATTATTTTATTTGTTGTTTGCTTCATAATAATAATAATAATACTGAAAAAAAAAATCAAATCTTCAAATTTGTAGGCATCTTCAGTAAAGGAAATACAGTGGTACCTCACCTTTACGATAGTCCCAGCAAACGAAAAATCCAGGTTACGAAAAACATTTTCCAAATTTTTTCGTCTCTGTATACGAAACAAGTTCTCCTTACGAAACGCGCCAAACGCGTCATTCAAACATTCAAACGCGCCATTCAAACATTAAAACACGCCATTCAAACAATGCACGAGCTGCTTTCCCATTGACTATCTTCCAACATCCCGCCCATTGGTCAGGACGGATGACAAAGCGCCCTCCCATTGGCTATTATCGAGCTGCATCTAACATAATGCTTTTTGTGTAAAGAACAAAGTAACTGCTGTTTCGTGAGTTTTCTGACTCAGGCTTTTAACCTTCCATAAACATTTATAAGATTATAACTCTGCTAAGAAGACATGGTCAACACACTCAATGACTGAGTATAGCCCCAGTGCAGCTAACTGGGTTATCAAAGGCCGGCCATGTCTCTAACTGTCTATGGTGTGAGATTCATATAAAAGTACCATTGCTGACTTTCGACAAGAGTAGGTGCATAGCCGTCAGCGTGTTTCTGCCCTGTGATGACCTGATGGGCTGTCCAGGGTGTACTCTGCCCTCGCCCGGAGTCCGCTGGGATGGGTACCAGCCTCCCCGTGACCCTAATTAGGATTTGGCATTTAAAGAAAATAAATGAATGATTGCATATAATGCTACAAGCTACAAACTATTTATAGCGACCTGTTTAAGATGCATGCGAGATAAGTAGGGTCTCATTAGAATTTAAATCAACAATGAATTTCAGACAACCTTTCCTATTAGCTTTCTATATAAACATTAACTTATAAACTGTAATGCTGAATAAAAATGTTGTTATAACACGTTACTATATTCATAGATTAGACCATTTTCACAATATGGCTTCTGGCGAAGGAATCAAGTCCAAACCAAGTATCTAATGTTTTTAATGTTGCTCTTACTTCCCAAAGGTAAATTACATGATATTGAAAGCAATGCAATTTTTTTGGGAAGGGAGATTTTTCCAGCAGAATTTAATTAAAGTGGTAGGCCGTTCTTTCTCGCTAACTTCTTCGCCCAAGAGCAATTCACACTGTTAGCATTAATTCCCCTCTACAGCTCTGCGCCGCGCTCCTGATTGCTGTCTGTGGGTAATTGGCCATTATCATTTGCGTTCATATTCCCTCCTTCACATTTCTTAAGGTTATATTATGATGAATGATTCAATTTCTTCAAAACTCCAGCGGATTGTGGAAACATGACACTGCACAGTGCAGGATACAGGATGAAGAAAAGAAGAATGTGTGAATGAACAACTGCAGGGGAATGGATGATAAATATAGGAAAACAAATCCCCAGGGACGAGCGGGACATTTTGGGCTCACGGAATGCCCTTGTGCGGCATAAAAATTAGCAAATGAGATTTCTCTAGCAATGCCAGCGGTGAAAAAACCAGCAATGCTAGTTTTAAAGAGACGTCATCGATTACAAATTCCAGTATCCTGGTTACAGTCATTTGAGTTGACATACACATGTTCATATGTGTGATTTTATAAAACATAAATCAACATGTTAGTGAGATGATGCCAAGTTACTTTAAATTTACCAAAGTGAATTGATTTTTCAAAAACAACACACACATTGAAGTGTTTGATTTCACCTACATCACACCAATTATAACTTTGTTAATTCAACAACAACACACTGGATTTATTCTTGGATTTATTATCTAGGTGGTTTATTATATTATTTAAATTATTATTTAATATGTAAAGTTCATACAAATATGTATTTATATATTATTATTTGTAGTCTTTATCTTGCATTTATTCTCTAGCTGTCTTTGGGTATACAGCTGACTAGGCATCCCAGGGTCAACACACACACACACACACACACACACACACACACACACACACACACACACACACACACACACACACATACACAATTTGAACCACATCAATTAACTTGATGCGCTTGTCTCCTGCACAAGCACAGCAACAACAAACAAACTCCACACAGAAATGCTTTCACTGAGCCTCGGACTCAAACCCTGAACCTTCTTGCTGTGATTAATTATTAATTAATTGATTAAGTTTCAATTTGTTGTTTGTGTAACAGCTGTGATCTTTTTCAATGTTTTTTTTTTTTAATTTGAATATCATTTAGAGCTGTTTTTGTGTGTGATTTAATGTTGAGGGTAATTCGTTTTCATTCTTTAAGAGTATTGATATCTTTGTTGTTTTACTATCTGTTATTTTTCAAAAACCCAATTGTAAAGTGTTTGAGTTTCATTTCAGAAAATCACTTTCTGAATGAGGTTTATTATTATTTAATTATTTTATTCATACATTAGTTTTCTAAACCGTTTAATCCTAATTAGGGTCATGTAGAGGCTGGTGCCCGTCTATTATTTGATTTTATTTATTTATTTTATTATTATAGATTCAGTTCTGAGTAACTGCTCGAGAAGAACTTGGTGACAGTGGACTAACTGAATATCAGTGTACTTGCAGTGTTGGTTTTGTCAGTGTGCAGTCTTGTTCCAAAAACCATCGAATAGGGGCAAAAACCTGCAATCCTTCCAGCCCTGCTACTGGGTGTAAGTATTAAATCCCCAGAGAAGTAAGAAAATTAGTTCAATAAAATAAAATCAGGCAAAATGGGTTAAAATAAAAAGTGCCTGTTTCTGTTATGCTGTAGCCTTAAACATTGTGCGGGGAATAACCACACAATTTTCCCCATTTTTCACTTCAGAATGAAACCTGGTCAGTCTGTTGTCATGACAACAGCTGTACCACCATGAACATTTGGCAGAAATGCCATGAAAAGTTCATGGCAGAAGTTAAGGAATTTTCAGATTAGGCTCCAGGCACAGGTTAGAATTCTGCATCACCAATCATCCACCCCTGTTACAAAAAGTGGCACTGGAGACTCCTTCCATAAAATCTCACAAACCAACAGAGTGACATATTACCCAGCTGTTACTATGGAAACAGCAGTATAACATTGACATTAACATAAACCTGTAGTTTCCAGATAAGCAAATCTTGTTCATTTATGGTTCTAAACATCGATCAGATCAAACAAAGTTTCCAAATCTGCATGAAGGATTACAAGTATCCCTCACTTTCCAAGGTTAATGGGGACTGAGACCCCCCCCGTGACCGCCGATTTCCGCGAAGTAGGATTGGTCCACCTGACTGACATATACGTACATGGATCTTCTTCTTCCTTTTCTTTCGGCTGTTCCCTTCAGGGGTCGCCACAGCAAATGATGTGCCTCCATCTCTCCCTGTCCTCTGCATCTTCTACTCTTACACCAACGACCTTCATGTCCGCCTTCACCACATCCATAAATCTTCTCTTTGGTCTTTCTCTGGGCCTTCTGCCTGGTAGTTCCAACCTCAGCATCCTACTACCAATATACTCACTATCTCTCCTCTGTACATGTCCAAACCATCTCAATCTAGCCTCTCTGACTTTGTCTCCAAAACATCTAACATGTGCTGTCCTGGATATAATATCAATAAACACATATTCAACACTATAAAAGCTTCTAATAACAATTCAAAAATAATGCATAAGATGTAAATAAAACAAACACACACATATACAGACGTGTCCCTCACATAAAAATGTAAGTAGTTTTTTGGAGGGGTTTGGGTTGTTTTTGTTTGTTTTGCATAATTGGTCTTGTTTTGTGGCATTTCCTTAACTTTTTTCGAATTTTTCCTTAATTTCCTTATTTTTTAAATTTTTTCCATGAATATTTTAGAAAAACCTGTGATGCACTGAAGCCGCAGAAACTGAAGCACGAAGTAACGAGGGATCACTGTATTAGCAACCAGATTTCATTTCCTGTCTGTCAGAGGGTAGTGCTGTGGTGCTGAAGATTTCCATTCAAAGTATCATTGCAGTTTGCAGTGACACCCAGACTGTTTTGGTTTCCCCCATCGACTGTTAATAACAATTTCATTGAGCTCTTTACATACAAACAGTAAAAACTCTGTAGTTGTCTGTGCAAAGCAAGATTAATGTAGCTGCTACTCCATGATTATGAAGACAGTCCCTGATGTTTATCAGATGAATATGTTTGTTTGTTTGTTTATATATGCATTATACAGTGGTACCTCACCTTACAAAAGACCCAACAAATGTAAAATCCAGGTTACGAAACGCATTTACCTAAAATTACCGTCTCTGGATACAAAAAATATTCACTTTACGAAACGCGCCATCTCAAAAATTCAAACAATGTGCAAGTTGCTCTCCCATTGGCTTTCTCTCAACATCCCGCCCCGCTGGCCTCCCATTGGCTATCTCCCAACATCCTGCCCCGCTGGCCTCCCATTGGCTCTTATGGAGCTGCATCTCCATAATACCCTTAACGCAGTTCCCTCTGATTGGCTATTATGGAGCTGCATCTCCATAATACCCATGATGCTTTTTTCATGTGCTTTCGACCCATTGTTTGTCACGGAGTTCTAACACACGTAAAGGACAAAGTTACTGTTGTTTCGTGAGTTTTTCGAGTGTGCTCATTGCAACTTTATTTTTTGGCTCAGGCTTTTAACCTTGCATAAACATTTGTAAGCTTATAACTCTGCTAAGACATTGTCAACACACACACACACACACACACACACACACACACACACACACACACACACATGCGCGCAGACATACACACCCGGGCGCGCGCGCACACACACACACACACACACACACACACACACACACACACACACACACGCGCGTGCGTGTGATTCCCGGTGAAAGTGATTCCCGGTGCGAGTGAAAAGAAGAAGCGGGCTCGTGGCATGCGGTTGAGTGATATCGGAAAGGAATATGGCCAAACCCGTATACCATCGGTACGATATTGAAGTAGATGGAGGCCTTAAAAGGTGTACTTTTATAATTTTTAAAAGGTTTAGGGGTAGTATTGGGGGCCTTGGAACGAATCAGGCATTTTACATGTAAAATGCAGTTCAGCTTAAGAAAAAATCAGGTTACGAAACCACTTCTGGAACGGATTAATTTCGTAAGGTGAGGTACCGGTGTACTTGGTTTTATGACTACAGGACAGATGAAATTAAATATCCAAAGTGACCAAGGTTGTAGTGTTAGTGAATGGTATTTTCCACATCGGTGTTATGGTGTTAACGTTTTTTAGACAAAGTATCTTAAGTTCTAGAAAGGAAAAGAAAGAAAAAACATCTCCATCTTGCACTTTGACTGATTCTTTGGTTCATTCCTTTAGGGAACTTAACAGATGGATCCATGTAGGACTTTTTTTTTGAGTGTTATGTTGCAAAAGACATAATTTGAATTTTTATCCTACGCCATTTTAAATGTATCTCTCCTGGCACTGAGGAGAAGCCAGTGTCCTATCATATCCTCAGTCCTGAAAATGAAAAACAAGTGTAGATGTTTTTACCATCATTTGTCACTACTTCCTACTTCCTAGCAAACTAACTTCATTTCATTTAGATGCAATTCTGAGTAGAAACATCTCCTAAAGTTTCTGCACCATCAGGGGCATGATTGTTTTTCAGTGATTATGATTTTTAGAGTAAACAAAACTCTTGCGATCAATACAAACGGATTTTCAGAAGATGATGAATCAGCAGCGAGACAGTAAGCCTGCTGATGTGAAGGATGTTGGGTGAAATGTCTATTAAATGATTGACAAAAGGCCAAGCAATATACAAGCATTTTGACCGAGGAATCGGTGCGCCTCCTCAGTACCAAGTTAGCCATGCTTGTACTCCTGCACTTATTACTACAAACGTATTATGTTTGACTCAGGAGTACAAACTCTGAGGATGGAAGGACACTGTACACTCATTTGGTAATGGTAACAGCAGCATACTTACATCCACTTACTTTCGTCTTCTGGTTACGTTTACAGTAAAGTACTTTTAAAATAATACAACAAGCCTGTCTTTATTTAATTCAATGTAAGAAATTAATAAATAGTCTCCTTTACAGCTGCGCCCATTATGGGTTGCCACAGCGGATCATCCGTCTGCAACTTGCTTTGTCCTCTGCATCCCTCTTCATCACACCAATCACCTGAACGTCTTTGCTCACTACAAGTATAAATTTCCTCTATGGACCTCTTCTAATAAATACAGGAAGCTCTCGCTATTTCGTGCTTCAATTCATGCAACTTCAGTGCATCGTGTTTTTTTTTTTTTTTTTTTTTTTTAATATATTCTTCGAATCCTGTGGCATAGTGGTTAGGGTGCTGCACTCATGATCATGAGGTTGTGTGTTCAAATCCCAGTTAGACCCTCACTGTGCTAAGACCCCTGGGCAAGGTCTCAACCGCAAATGTGCCTCTGTTCATCCAGCAGTATAAATGGGTACCAGTAAAAATATACTGGGAAGGTAACCTGCGATGGACTAGCGTCCCATACAGGAGGAGTCGTACTCCTAGTTGCTTCACGCTATGGAAACTGGTGATAAGCACTGGCCTGATGAACGACTTATGCTCGGTTGTTAGAAGTCCAACGGACTTTACCTTACCTATTCATTGGATTAAAAAATAAGGAAAATATGGAAGAATAGGGGGAAAGTTAAGGTAAATGCCGCAAAAACAAGGCCAATTATGCAAAATAAAACCCCAAACAAAAAATAACCCAAAACCTCCCATCAAAACTAGTTACATTTTTGTGACGTGCGCATCTGACTGTGTGCGCGCATGTGCATTATACGTCAGTCAGTTGTTGATTCTACTTCGCGGAATTTGGTGGTTGTGGGGCGGATCTCGGTCCCAATAAACCACGAAAAGTGAGGGATCCCTGTACGAATAAATAATATCCAAGATCTGTGTCATACGTATAAAAAGTCAGTGGCAGGACTAGGGAGCTTGAAAAAAAAAATTGGTGAAGACTTTATTTAATTCAATGTCCATTCAAAACAGGTATGGCGTTGGATGATTGATAACCAATCATATGCCTGCCAGAGCTCATTTGAAGTTGATCTTGACTTGAACCCGTTGAGTCCTACTCTTAGATCCAACAAGTGTTGTCTTGACTACAAAGTACATGATCTATTAATGTTTCTGGATACTATCATCACTTGGGTTTAAATTAAAAAATCAGCAGGATAAAGGGTTTTTGTTACATCATGTGCTTCGAATAAACGTAATAAAAAAAGCACCAGAGCTTTTTAAAGTGCACCAGTTATCATCAATAGTGCAGGATTCAGCAGGTTTGGATGAACAACAGAAAGAAGTGGACTCTGCAGGAAATTAGGGCGAGTGTTGTGCTCGCTCGCGCGCGCTCTCTCTGTATGTCTTTGTGACTCAGGCATGCGGTACAGAGCGTGCCGGAGCTCTTATCGCATTAGCCTCCTGAAAATAAAACGGCAAACAAATGAGAAGAGGCACTGCGTGGGACCGAGCAATAGCACCTGCTTTGTTGTGTTGCCTCTTCTTCCTAAATGACAATGGCTTTACCACCACCGCAGCAGTAGCTGTAAAAAGACACGTTCACCTGCATGTGTACCCACATGTTTGCGTGTTTCAATGTCTGTTCATTCCTACAAATGCATATATAATTTTTATTTTTATTCCCTTTCTTCCTTTGCTATTCTAAACTCGACTCCCTTTGAAGGAAAGGATGAAACATTCAGCAGCCCCATGAGTCGAGATTTCACTCACACAGGCTGTCAGAACGAATTTCATGCTTTGAATACTATTAAAAATTTTCCTAATATTTACATACTTGAAGGCAAATATTTGAATTTTTAAGAGCCCATGCTCTGATTTTATATACATAAACCATGTTTCTTTCTGGAAGCCTGAATTTAGTGAATTACATAAAAATAATGCTGCAAATCACAGCTCTCCATTATTAGCCTCAAGTGAGGTTGAATTCAGGACACAACATCTCAAAAACACGTAAATCTGTAAATAATTACAACAGAGATATTTAATAAAAATATTTTAGGTGAGCTCCAAGTTTGGGACTAAAAGCTGCTTCATGCCAACCAATGGCAAAGACATTAATTGTGTATGTATTTAAATAAATGCATAATACATTCTTTTCTTTTCTTTTTTTTTTTTAGAAAATAGAAACGTGTACTAGGTGCCATCTATTAAATTAATTATTGAATTAGACAATGAATTAACCAACTCTTCAACCAACCACCCACCTAACCTACTAATCAGTTAACCCTCTAACCAGCAAGTCAACCATTCAAACAACTTGTGATCTACCAAGCCATCAACCAAACAACCAACATTCCAACCAGTCAACCAACCAAATAAACAACCAGCCAACCAGATAACCACAAATACAGCCAACCACCCATCCACTCACTCTACTAACCAACCAACTATCCATATTTACCATCATACATAATTCACTATCCTACCACCCATATTGCAAGCGACCCAATCAATCCGGTAACCAACCAAACAATCTTCCAATAGGCTCAACTAAATAGGCAACCAATTTTTTTTTTTTTAACCATCAACATTAAATTACCAGTCTATTAAAAGGCTTTCCTGTTATGTTTATTTTAGTAAAACAAAATAAGTCTAGCTACATATTCATTCATTCGTTCTCTAAACCATTTGTACTGTTCTGTACTCAGACGATTCTGGGCAAGAACAGACCTGTACACCCTGGACGGCTTGCAATATGCAGTCTACTGTTAAGTCAGCAATGATTCTGTCCAATGCCTCTTACTATAGACAGTGAAAGTCATGGCTGGCCTTTGATAACCCAGTTAGCAGCACTGGGGTTCCAGCAGTGACAACCTATTGATAGTGGGGCTTCAACCCCATCCCCCACCCTCCATCCATGGGATCAGTAATCTAGCACCATACCACCGTGCCACCACTGCCTAAGTCCAGATAAATATCAGAAAGCTAATATTGCCTCTTTAGGGGAAGTAAGAGCCTATAACATCTGTTCATACATGCACCTTTCAAGCCTTATGAAACTCGGGTATTTGTGTTAATAATGAATAGTTATATAATTACAGGGATCTCTCACTTTCCACGGTTAATTGGGACCGAGATGTATATGTGTATATAATATCAATAAATACATATCCAATGCTATACATGCATATAATATCAAATAAACATTAAAAAATAGCATAAGATGTGAATAAAATATAAATAGACACACATACAGATGGTATTGCATGAGAAGACGACAACATACATACGTGTGCAGATGCACGTGCACACGCAAATGCAACAATGTAAGCAGTTTTGATGGGAGATTTTGGGTTGTTTTTTGTTTTGTGTTTGTTTGAGGTTTTTATGCATAATTGGCCTTGTTTTTGTGGCATTTTCCTTCACTTTTCCCCCTATTCTTCCTTAATTTCCATATTTTTTAATTCGATGAATATTTATTTATCTGTTGTTTTATTTAAAAAACGCGATGCACTGAGGCCACAGGATTTGAAGCGTGAAGTAGCGAGAGATCCCTGTATTTGGGGTATCTGTCCATGCATGCATGAAGCACAAGTTATATAACTAATTTATATAAAGTGATTTAAAGTAAATCCTTCTGATCCGCCCAGAAATTCATACATGTTTATACTCACACTTCATAAAACCCATTAATACTTCTGAACCTGGCACTATAAACTCATACTTGCATGTAACACCACTTAATATCTGCTCATACAACACATTCATGCTATTTTATATTCATGACACACACACACACACACACACACACACACACACCCACACACACACACACGGACACAAAAGGGTAGAGAGAGAGAGAGAGAGAGAGAGAGAGAGAGAGAGAGAGAGAGAGAGAGAGAGAGAGAAGCCTGGCAGCTGACACATGAATCTCCTCCATTAATAAATCAATCACTCAGTGGAGGTGACAGTGTAGGCTTGTTACAGTGTGTGTGTGTGTGTGTGTGTGTGTGTGTGTGTGTGTGTGTGTGTGTGTGTGTGTGTGTGTGTGTGTGTGAGAGAGAGAGAGAGAGAGATAAATGGGCAAGCCAGACTGTGGAGAGGTGCTGCAAGCGGCTGGAATGAGGGACGCCGAGCATGAAGAGCTGTCAGTGGGCATTTGGGCCGCGCCAGTGCTGATTTTATGGCTGGTTGGTCATGTCAGCCCGACTTGGGCTCCCGACCACACCACTCGCCCACTGGGACACTGCATGTGCAGTGACAAAGAGGCCAGAGAGGGCATGTCTGCCATCACGTTAACACCAGTAACAGATAAATCGCCATGTGTGTGAAGTGCGATGCTGTGAACAAATAACACTAGAGTTTGGAGAAAAGATAAATACTGCTTCGTTTAACGAAAAAACAAATAATAAAACATTACAGTTTGTATCTTGAAGCTACAGAGATATGACAATGTATTATTTTTACTCACACTCTGATTCACTCATTTCTCAAACCGCTTAATCCTATTAGAGTAAAGGGGGGTAGACCCCATCACAGCCGACACCGGACAAAGGTGGGGTACACCCAAAACATTGCAGCGTCAACACATCCAAAACCAGTCAAATTCACACCCACATCTAGGGTCAACTTGACAGAGCCCACTAGTCTATGGTGTATGTCTTTGGACTGTGGGGAGTTTGCATGTTTTACCCAGTCTAAGAATAACAGTCATTCGGAGATAACATATTCCCCATTCTCCAAATACAGACAGTCATCGACTTAGGACCGCTTTTGGTTCCGACAGACCGGTCGTAAAGCGATCTGGTCCTATGTCGACTTTCCATCCAAATACACTCATGCCTCATTTTAACGGACTATAATAGGGGGAACACTGGTCCGAAGTACCCGATTGTCTGAAGTTTCTGATTCCATATATTTCAACGATTACGTTACGAAAAACTTTTATTTAAGCACACTATGTAATCTGCAAATGTAAATACTGTACCCATACTCTGTAATGTACACCATAAGATCAGGGGTCGGGAACCTATGGCTCGCGAGCCAGAAGTGGCTGTTTTGATGACCGTATCTGGCTCTCAGATAAATCAGGTGGCCATTCTTAACAGAATAACGAATACACAATTTCACTGTCATTTCAATAAAAATACAAAAAAGCTATCAAGTAAAACAAAAACAGATGAATAAATCTCGCGCATTTAAATCTATACAGAACATCTATTTTCAATTCCACATCATTGTGGCGCGCAGCGGAGAGCCAATCCTGTCTTGTACTCCAGTGTGAGGGCGGGTCCGATACCTTCAAACTCTAATTTTATTGGCTTATAACAACAGCCACAGACTGCGCGTGTTGTTTTTGATTAAAGAGATAAATTTCCCTCATTTTTGATCAGCTCATTTCCACAAAGCCAAGCACAGCTGGCAAGCAAACACAAATGGACAGACATGGAAAAACTTCAACCCGCAGAGTAGCTGACTCCCAAACTCGGGATGGGCTTCCTGTCACATAAACACTGCAGCGTGTGAGTCCAATAAAATTAGAGTTTCAAGATATCAGACCCACCCACACACTGGAGTACAGCAAGGACTGGCTCTCCGCTGCGCGCCACAGTGACGTGGCATCGAAAGTAGATGAATAGATTTGCTCTGAGCTCTGAGCAGTTAGAAAGTGAAGCTGCATCATCTCCTGCTTGGCCATTTAAGATGCTGGCGCTGCCGGCAAAGCAAACAATTGTCGTACACAACACTCGCACTGCACTGCCATGAATCATGCTTCACGACGGTTGTGGTCATAAAGTCGATCAGACGTAACTCGCATAGGTCGTAAGTCGACAACTGTCTATACTGGGAAATATCAGAAATCGCAAAATATTAAAAGGCACAACTACACTGTGTAGAAGAAGTAACTGCCAAGTTTTTTGAAGAAATCTCAAACAGCCTCCGAGTTGTGGCCCAAAATTGAAATGATTACAGACAGATGGGCTTATGGACTGATGACCCCCCCCCCCCCACACACACACACACACACACACACATTATATACCCTGGGGATTTTAAAAAAAAAAGATATTTTGTGTAAACATCTAAACAAGGTAAAGTGTAGTGGGTTCACAAACTTTTAACTGTATATTAAGAAAAAAAAAAAAAAAAAAAAAAAAAAAAAAAAAATATATATATATATATATATATATATATATATATATATATATATATATATATATATATATATATATAATAAAAAAGTCACACAGTTGAGAAAAGCTTTCACTGCTTGGTACAGAAACTAGACACTTCTTCAGTGAATGTTAATACTGCATATACCACCCTTTTTAGAAAACTTTAAGTTATTACGGAGCATGTGCTGTAAGAGTACCTGTCAATGAGCTGTTACCATGGAAATGGGAACATATTAGAATGAGAGTGAGAGTCACATACCGCTATGATTTATAATATGATCTGTGCTCCTGTCTGAGCTGCTCTTCTAGAAAATGAATACCTGACCACGGTTGCATACAGCACTATACTATTGTTTTGTTGTGGTATAGTGAAGATGTTTACACATTGAAGCTTTTACTATCTGTGAAGCTGCTAAAAAGAAGATTTGACTTAAAGGGAAATCGACCAAGACATGCTCAGAGAGCTGGCAAAGTGAAACAAAGGATGCAAATCTCTTAGTCGTTCTGCCAGGTGTGTGTGTGTGTGTGTGTGTGTGTGTGTGTGTGTGTGTGTGTGTGTGTGTGTGTGTGTGTGTGTGCGTGTGCGTGTGTGTTGCAAACCTTGAGAAAGAGACAGAAATCAAAGAATAATCAAATGATGTGCATGTAGCAGTTGGCAGGGAATTTGAAAAGGAGTTCAAAACAGAAGCTTCGTAGCGAGAGTGACACGAAACAGCAACCAGGAAATGATTATATATTTATCATCATGTTTACAATTACAAGTCAAAAACGTGCTTCTCTGTTGCCAGGAAATCATGATCATGAAGTAATGCATAACAGAGACTTGTAGAGGAAGTCGAAATATATATTTCTTTTGATAATATGGTTATATTTTTGCTAACAGGAGAGATCTATCTATCTATCTATCTATCTATCTATCTATCTATCTATCTATCTATCTATCTTGTTCCCCATCCAACAAGCAAAATTTTGATTTACGAGCTCTGCTGGGGAAATGGCTTTTCCAGGCCAATTAGCCTTGTATACTTCTGTATGTATTCTGTGTACAAAAGAAGAGGTTAGCCAAGAAGAAGTGGGACATTGAGAGGACCGAAGAGAGTAAACAGGAGTACAGGGAGACACAGCGTAAGGCGAAGGTAGCAGTGTCAAAGGCCAAACAGAGGGCGTATGATGACTTGTATGATAGGTTGAACAGTAAGGAGGGAGAAAATGATCTATACAGGTTAGCACAGCAGAGAAATAGAGATGGGAAAGACGTGCAGCAAGTTAGAGTGATAAAGGACAGAGAGGGAAATGTATTGACTGATGACAGAAGTGTGCTGGGAAGATGGAAAGAGTACTTTGAAGAGCTGATGAATGAGGAAAATGAGAGAGAAAAAGAGTAGAAGGGGTGACCGTTGAGGAGCAGGAAGTAGCAAAGATTAGTAAGGGAGAAGTGAGGAGGGCATTGAAGAGGATGAAGAGTGGAAAGGCAGTTGGCCCTGATGACATACCAGTTGAGGTATGGAAGTGTCTAGGGGAGGTAGCAGTAGATTTTCTGACAAGAATATTCAACAAGGTCTTAGAAAGTGAGCAGATGCCAGAGGAATGGAGGAGAAGTGTGCTTGTGCCCATTTTTAAGAACAAGGGCGATGTACAGAGTTGTGGCAACTACAGAGGGATAAAGTTGATGAGCCATACAATGAAGCTATGGGAAAGAATAGTGGAAGCAAGACTAAGGGCAGAGGTCAGCATTTGTGAACAACAGTTTGGTTTCATGCCAAGAAAGAGCACCACAGATGCAGTGTTTGCTTTGAGGATGTTAATAGAGAAGTACAGAGAAGGTCAGAAGGAGCTGCATTGTGCCTTTGTGGATCTGGAGAAAGCATATGACAGGGTGCCGAGAGAAGAACTGTGGTATTGTATGAGGAAGTCTGGAGTGACAGAGAAGTATGTTAGAGTGGTGCAGGACATGTATGATAGATGTAAGACAGTGGTGAGGTGTGCTGTCGGTGTGACAGAAGAGTTCAAGGTGGAGGTGGGACTACATCAAGGGTCAGCTCTCAGCCCCTTCTTGTTTGCTATGGTGATGGACAGGCTAACAGATGAGGTTAGACAAGAATCTCCATGGACTATGATGTTTGCAGATGACATTGTGATCTGTAGTGAGAGCAGAGACCAAGTGGAGGAAAATCTAGAGAGGTGGAGGTATGCCCTGGAAAGGAGGGGATTGAAGGTTAGTCTTAGTAAGACAGAATACATGTGTGTGAACGACAAGGACCCAAGAGGAACTTTGAGGTTACAGGGGGCAGAGATAAAGAAGGTGGAGGATTTTAAGTACTTAGGCTCAACAATCCAGAGCAATGGAGAGTGTGGAAAAGAGGTGAAGAAGCGCTGCAGGCAGGTTGGAATGGATGGAGAAAAGTGTCCGGTGTGATGTGTGATAGGAGAGTATCGGCAAGATTGAAGGGAAAAGTGTACAAGACGGTGATGAGGCCAGCAATGTTGTATGGTTTAGAGACAGTGGCCCTGGGGAAAAGACAGGAGTCAGAGTTGGAGGGAGCAGAGATGAAAATGTTGAGGTTCTTTTGGCAGTAACGAGGATGGATAGGATCAGAAATGAGTACATCAGAGGGACAGCACATGTTAGATGTTTTGGAGACAAAGTCAGAGAGGCTAGATTGAGATGGTTTGGACATGTACAGAGGAGGGATAGTGAGTATATTGGTCGTAGGATGCTGAGGTTGGAACTACCAGGCAAAAGGCCCAGAGGAAGACCAAAGAGAAGATTTATGGATGCAGTGAAGGCGGACATGAAGGTCGTTGGAGTAAGAGTAGAAGATGCAGAGGATAGGGAGAGATGGAGGCAGATCATTTGCTGTGGCGACCCCTGAAGGGAACAGCCGAAAGGAAAAGAAGAAGACTTCTGTATGTATTCCTCTATGCTCCGAGAATGCCTTGTGCAGTGCTTCTCAATTATTTTCTGTGACACCCCCTATAGGAAGAAAATAAAAAAACACCCCCCCCAGCACCCCGTGTGTGCCTATAAATAGTGCTTACCACATTTTATATTGTTTGCGCCCTGCTTTTTCCTTACACCATAGGGAAAACAGTGAGAGCGCCACTGCCTCCTACGGCAGAGGATGTACAATTATACTTAATTCTAGTATAGTATGCCAAAAAAGCATGTTCCCCAGAGTCATATTTGCCGCCCCCCCTCGGCATCATGGCTCACTATTTAAGAAACACTGGCCTTGTGGCAGCTTTCCTTGATGGCATTTGCAGCATGCCCATGGGCAAAATTGTCCTCCTTATCCTCATCCGCTGTTATGCACCACCTCATGCCAACCCATGTGACATCTTTGCACCCACATGACATCTTCCCCACAGTTGATGATCAGAAGGGTTAGTTGACTTATTGTTTATTCTTGTTTATCACTATTCATTATCAACTATTATTAATGTTAATGTACATGTATTATTATTATTATTATTATTATTATTATTATTATTATTATTATTATTATTAACAATAATAATAATAATAATAATAATAATAATAATAATAATAATAAATATTTATTGTTTTTATATGCTTATCTTTAATATATTAGATGAAATATACTGGTTTGTGTCAGGTTACATGAGTTTGGGAGGGGTTTACAACACATTACGTAATTGGTTTTCTGTTATTTCCTATGGGAATTTTAGTTTTATCTAACGAACGTTTTGTCTTACGAGCTTGCCTTCGGAACGGATTCATTTCGTAAGTCAAGGTCCCACTGTATGTGTGTGTGTGTGTGTGTGTGTGTGTGTATATATATATATATATATATATATATATATATATATATATATAGATATAGATAGATAGATAGATAGATAGATAGATAGATAGATAGATAGATAGATAGATAGATAGATAGATAGATAGATAGACTAATGTTCTAATGTTAACTTTAAGGTGACATCATTGAGGCAACTATCATCATTTATTCGTTCATTTTCTGAACAGCTTAATCCTAATTAGGGTCACGGGGATGCTAGCGCCCATCTCAGCCCACTCTGGGCAAGGGCGGTACACCCCGGACAGCTCACCAGGCCATCACGGTCGAGTCAACTTTCAATAAAGGTGAAATGCCAATGAAACAAGACCCTTAAGGGTTTACTGTAAACAAACAAATTCTAATGATGCGTTCCTTTAAAACACAAAAGTAGCACAACACCGCAGCCACCAACAATCCTAAAACTTGTGTAAATCTCTATACAGAATGTTATTATTTTGCGCACTAAGACTTCTGAAGTGTTGTCAGTGAAAATATATCCAGTTTTTGATCCAAAGAATCCATATTGTAGCCAGTGATCATGCTGACCAGAAATTGACAGTTTAAAGTGTGCAATTTGTGAAATATAAAAACTAAGCATCAGCAATTTACAATTATGTAGAGCCCTGTTCATATGTACGCATTAGCAATACAGTTATGGTCCTGTAGTGAATTCACTCACTACAGCTTGTTTCACTCGAAAGCATTTGGTTGGTGAGAAATAAACAACAGGGTCACTTCGGCAATCACGCACATCCTAAAATATTGCATGGTAGGTAGAGCGAATTGCTCCTTTTTCACATGGGGACGGTTCTAGCAACTTTCATTGACAAAGGAATTGCTGACTTGCAAATCACTTCCTGTGTCTACATTGTTTTTGATAAATCTGAGCAAAAATAAGCCGGTCTGAATGTGATCTGCTGCTGTTGCTTATTTTTTCCCCCTTCCCAAACAAAAGCAAGCACTTGACGTGGACAAGCTTGGGCAGTTCGGATGACAGCCGCATTTCAAGGTTATGCTGAATAAAGGCAGACAGATCAGTTAAACAGGACGACTAAAATCATCTTATTCCCCCGTGGGTCACAGACAAAGAAACAACGCTGACTGATGGATCAATACCGTGGCTGTACCGCCGAGTCGGAGGAAATTAAAACTGTTCTCTGATCACTGAGCTCTATCTGATAGCGGATATAACTATAAGTGGTGGATATATATATATATATATATATATATATATATATACACATCCTAGTCCTTCTCAAAAAATTTGCATATTGTGATAAAGTTCATTATTTTCCGTAATGTACTGATAAAAATTAAACTTTCATAGATTTTATTCATTGCACACCAACTGAAATATTTCAGGCCTTTTATTGTTTTAATACTGATGATTTTGGCATACAGCTCATGAAAACCCAAAATTCCTATCTCAAAAAATTAGCATATCATGAAAAGGTAGTCTAAACAAGCTATTAACCTAATCATCTGAATCAACCAATTAACTCTAAACACCTGCAAAAGATTCCTGAGGCTTTTAAAAACTCCCAGCCTGGTTCATTACTCAAAACCACAATCATGGGAAAGACTGCCGACCTGACTGCTGTCGAGAAGGCCACCATTGACACCCTCAAGCAAGAGGGTAAGACACAGAAAGAAATCTCTGAGCGAATAGGCTGTTCACAGAGTGCTGTATCAAGCCACCTCAGTGGGACGTCTGTGGGAAGGAAAAAGTGTGGCAGAAAACGCTGCACAACCAGAAGAGGTGACTGGACCCTGAGGAAGATTGTGGAGAAGGGCCGATTCCAGACCTTGGGGGACCTGTGGAAGCAGTGGACTGGGCTACAGGTGCCACATTCCCCAGGTCAAACCACTTTTGAACCAGAAACAGCGGCAGAAGCGCCTGACCTGGGCTACAGAGAAGCAGCACTGGACTGGTGCTCAGTGGTCCAAAGTACTTTTTTTCGGATGAAAGCAAATTTTGCATGTCATTCGGGAATCAAGGTGCCAGAGTCTGGAGGAAGACTGGGGACAAGGAAATGCCAAAATGCCTGAAGTCCAGTGTCAAGTACCCACAGTCAGTGATGGTCTGGGGTGCCATGTCAGCTGCTGGTGTTGGTCCACTGTGTTTGATCAAGGGCAGGGTCAATGCAGCTAGCTATCAGGAGATTTTGGAGCACTTCATGCTTCCATCTTCTGAAAAGCTTTATGGAGATGAAGATTTCATATTTCAGCATGAACTGACACCTTATCATAGTGCCAAAACCACTGCTAAATGGTTTACTGACCATGGTATTACTGTGCTCAATTGGCCTGCCAACTCTCCTGACCTGAAGCCCATAGAGAATCTGTGGGATATTGTGAAGAGAAAGTTGAGAGACACCAGACCCAACACTGTGGATGAGCTGAAGGCCGCTATCGAAGCATCCTGGGCCTCCATAGCACCTCAGCAGTGCCACAGGCTGATTGCCTCCATGCCACGCCACATTGAAGCAGTCATTTCTGCAAAAGGATTCCTGACCAAGTATTGAGTGCATAACTGAACATAATTATTTGAAGGTTGACTTTTTTGTATTAAAAACACTTTTTTTATTGGTTGGATGAAATATGCTAATTTTTAGAGATAGGGATTTTTGGTTTTCATGAGCTGTATGCCAAAATCATCAGTATTAAAACAATAAAAGACCTGAAATATTTCAGTTGGTGTGCAATGAATCTAAAATATATGAAAGTTTAATTTTTATCAGTACAATACAGAAAATAATGAACTTTATCACAATATGCTAATTTTTTGAGAAGGACTAGTATATATATATATATATATATATATATATATATATATATATATATATATATATATATATATATATATATATATATATACACACACACACACACATATATATATATATATATATATATATATATATATATATATATATATATATATATATATATATATATATATGAATACGCATTTAAAACAATGTCGCATTAAATACTCTCATCTAATCAGTCATCATTTATACATTCTGTAATCACTTGTAATCACTTATATAAAATGTTTGTTTAGCAAATAAGTAAGGAGTCTTCAGTGTCAGTCTAACACTACCACTAAAATCCCGATAATAGTCTATGTTATAGTAAGTGAAAAATATAGATCAAAGTTATGGAACATCTTGTCATGTGACCATTATGTGCTCTACTGAGCTTTGAGATGTATGAATGACTCTTGATGAGACTAGTGCTGCTTACATTGTTTAGGTACTGACAGCCCACATGACCATGCGAAACATTAAATGGCCAATAATAATGCAGAATAATTTGTAAATAACATAACAGTTTGATAAGTTTTTAAATAAAAATATTGGTAGCGGTATTATTCGGATAAGATATAAGGTTGCTAGGATACTTAGATAAACAAAACAGTGTAGCACTCACAGTGAAAGGTCCCCAAGTTAACTAATTAATTAATTAATTAATTCATTCATTCATTCATTTTCTGAACAGCTAAATCCTAGTTGGGTTCGTGGGGACGCTGGCACTCATCTCGACCAACTCTGGGTGAGAGCAGAGGACACCCTGGACAGCTCGCCATGCCATCCCAGAGCAGAAACACGCTGATGACGATGCAGCTACTGTTGTCGAAGGTCAGCAATGGTTCCTTTACATGTCTCACACCACATACAGAGAGACATGGCTGGCCTTTGATAATTCAGTTGACTGCACATGGGGGCAGCGGTGACAACCATAGACAGTGGACCTTGAACCCCAACCTTAGGATCAGCGATCCAGCACATTAACCACCCCACCCCCCAACTTACATAGCATGGAAAATTGCTACTAGGCCCAATGTGGATACTGTTTTTATTATTCATGGCTTTATATGTTCTATCGTACGCACTGTAGATGGATCAATGCAATGGCTTGATATTAACCTTTCAATATAACCCAAAGTCAAACCTAATTGTCTAATTTGAAAGTCTATATTTGGTTTCCTCTTAATGTCTATTTGCACTCGTTTCGAAGTTATAATTACTCCATCTCCAAAACTTCATGACCTTGCTCTGACCACTGGATTTGTCCTTAACATTCCAAAATTAAAATCTCTCTGGTAGGAAAGTGTCTCTATCAAATTTGGACAAAATCAGTACATGGGTGTAGTCAGGATTTTGTTCATAAACAAACAGAAGGGTAGACAAAAAAGCCAGAAATACCAATACCTCCAGAAAAACAAGTTTTGTACGGGGAGAAAAATCTTATCTTTCACCCAAAGGATTATAAAATAAGATTAGACAAGTGGACTTAAAGGGATGTACTGAGAGACAGGCAGAGTGACAGACACCATTAAAAGTGATCACGTCATTCCCATAGCCAATTTCATCAGCGTCCAGGAAGTGAGGTCTGATTAAAATAGAGTGGAGAGAATGCACTGGAGAAAAGATTTCAGCTTCCATTTACAGTCGCTAATTCCCTTTGATGATAAAAATCTAATGTAACCCCGTTAATTTAGCTGTGCTTCAACGTTAGGAGTGAACGGATTGGGAAGAATATGAGGCGTGGGCTGTGTTTCGCCTCTCAGGTTGCGCTCCTTGAGCTGCAGACTGGCAGGATAAAGAATGTAGGAGTATTCATGCTTCCCTACAGCAAAGAAAGCACAAACATCATTCAACCAGCCCAGCTTCAACAGAGTGCTTTAAATCTTAACATACATACAAACCCATGTTTAGACATGTGCTGTACATGTGTGTGTACACGTACATAGCTTTACACACTTTTTTATTTTTACTGTTAGGTTCAGTTGAATGTCGCACCCTGAAGCTGGTAGTGCACTTCAGGGAGCATACTAATTCCATTCTGTTTAAAAATTCAACACTCAATCTCAAGTCCGAGAGCTTGCGGAAGCATTTCTCCTGTAGAGTCCTGTAATAAATTCTCCAAACCGAATCATAAATCGTTTATCTTACAGTTAATCTGTAGACAATCAAAAAGTCACGGGGTTCTAATTCATAGCCTAAATAGTTCCTATTTTAGAACTGAAAAAAAAAAACATACATGCGCACACACACACACACACACACACACACACACACACACACACACACGCTACTTCGCGCTTCAATTCATGCGGCTTCAGTGGATCGCGTTTTTTTTTTTTTTTTTTTTTTTTTTAATATTTGAATTAAAAAATAAGGAAATTAAGGGAGAAAAGGGGACCAATTTAAGGCAAAAGGGCACAAAAACAAGGCCAATTATTCAAAAAAACCCAAAAAAACAAAAACAGCTCTAAACAAACACAAAACAAAAAACAACCCAAAACCTCCCATCAAAACTACTTACATTTTTGTGAGGTGCGCATCTGTGTGTGTGTGTGTGCGCACATGTCTGTATGTGTGTGTGTGTGTGTGTGTGTGTGTGTGTGTGTGTGTGTGTGTGTGTGTATTTATTTTTTATTGACATCTTATGCATTATTTTTGAATGTTTACTTGTTATTATCTGCATTTATAGCATTGACTATGTATTTATTGATATTATATACACATGTACATGATTTTGGCAAAAAAGTAAAGAAAAACCAAAAATCCCTAATTTTTTGAGATAGGAATTTTGGGTTTTCATGAGCTGTAATGCCAAAATCATCAGTATTAAAATAATAAAAAACGCGAAATATTTCAGGTGGTGTCAATGAATCTAAAATATATGAAAGTTTAATTTTTATCAGTACATTACAGAAAATAATGAACTTTATCACATTATGCTAATTTTTTAAGAAGGACTGGCATTGTCGAATAACACATGATATTGAAGTAGTTTTTTGTAGTAAAATCAATAAAAACATAATTTCTATTAAAAGTGTACATATGCTACAGTGACCTAGAAATATGTTCATTAAGTGGTGCTTGTCATAAGGGTGTATACACACTTTTTAAATACTTATAAAATGTATAACATTTTAAAGCAGAAGTTTATGAATGTTTAAAAGAATGTTTCATAAATTCATACCGTATTATACAACTTGAATGCAAGTTATTTGCATTGGCCTCGAACTGGACACTGTTTGGACTTAGCTTTAACACTCATTTACACTTTTTATGGTTCGGTTGGACTTGATGCTGTTGCTCATTTGGGCTCAGTACTCTCATATGAAATCAGTCATGACATGGTCTCGTTAATTTGTATTCAGGTTTAGCTGATCCCTAATTTGTGACTCGGTCTGAAAGTATTCTCTCTCTCTCTCTCTCGCTCTCTCTCTCTTATATTCAGACTCAGTCCAACTCAGTCTGACTCATTCGGACTCACTCTGTTCCCCTCATTTGGACTCAGTCCTGACATGGTCTCTTTCATTTGTACTTGGTCTTCGTTATTTGGTACATTGGTATATTGTTCATTCTCTTTCACTTGGATGCGGCCACTCATTTCGACTTGATCCTAACACAGTCACTCTCATTTGGGTGTGGTCTCACGTGGACTCTTAATATGGCTTCTTTAATTTGAACCTGTCTTGAAGTGGCCCCTCTCATTTGGATTCAGTGAGATTTCCTTTTGGCTTTTTCCCTCTATCAGGGGTCGCCACAGCGAATGATTCACACATTTGATTTGGCGTAGGTTTTTACGTCGGATGCCCTTCCTGACACAACCCTTTAGAAAGGGACAGAAACACGTTGATGGCTTTGCAGCTACTCTTTACGAAAGTCAGCAATGGGTCTTTTACATGAACCTCTCACCATAGACAGTGAGAGACATGGCCGGCCTTTGATCACCCAGTTAGCTACACTGGGGGTCTGATTTGGATTCCGTCTTCTCTCTTATTTGGTATTTGGACTCAATCTTGATGCAGTCTTTTTCATTTGTACTTAATCTCGACACAGTGTCTCTCAGCTGGATTGGGTCTTAATGCCGTGTCTCTCATTCAGACTCGGCTTTGACAACATCTAACATTTAGATTCAGTTTTGATGTGATCTCTCTCATTGGGACTCGGTATTGACGCAATTTGTCTCGACTGGACGCAGCCTCTCTAATGGACTCGACCTCAATGCAGTCCTTCACATTTGGATATAACCTCTCATGTTGATGCAGTCTTGACTCAGTCTTTTTTATTTTGACTGATGAGGTCTCTCATTTGAACTCAGATTTGATTAAGTCTCTCTCATTTGAAATCTGTTTTCACAAGGTCCGAACTTTGGTTGTTAGATTAACCCTATTTGATTGCTGTCTGGAGTATATAATGCCCTCGATGACTGGATAAAAGAAGAAAAACCCTTTGAGATGTGCAACAAAGATACTTGAAGAACAAAAAATACACTTTCTATGAGCTTGAGCAAAACAAGTACAGTCGTCCCTCTTCTTACAAAATTAATTAATTCCAGCACCTTTTTCGGAACCTGGAGTTTTCGTAAGTAGAGGTGCATTTTACGTGTAAATCGTGTGATTCGTTCCAAGGCTCCCAAGACTACCCTTTAAAAATTATAAAAGCATAGCTTTTAAGGTACTTACTTCCTGTGGACCATGTCTTTTTAGCAGAGTTATAACCTTATAATAACCATGGCACTGGGAATCACACGTGTGTGCGCGCGCGTGTGTGTGTGTGTGTGTGTGTGTGTGTGTGTGTGTGTGTGTGTGTACACGCTCACATGTGTTCACAATGTCTTTTTAGCAGAGTTATAATCTTACAATGACCATGGCACCGGGAATCACTTTCACCGGGAATCACACACGTGTGTGTGTGTGTGTGTGTGTGTGTGTGTGTGTGTGTGTGTGTGCGCGCGCACGTACGTGTTGACCATGTCTTCTTAGCAGAGTTAAAATCTTACAGTGACAATGGCACCAGGAATCACTTTCTCCGGGAATCACACGCACGTGTGTGTGTGTGTGTGTGTGTGTGTGTGTGTGTGTGTGTGTGTGTGTGTGTGTGTGTGTGTGTGTGTGTGTGTGTGTGTGTGTGTGTCGAGCATGTCGTCTTAGCTAGAGTTATACTGTAATCTTACAAATGTTTATGGAAGGTTAAAAGCCCGAGCCATAAAATACAGTTGGAATGACACAGAAACATGAACACGGTTCACACACAAACTTGAACAAAGTTGGAATGACAGCGTCATCCATTCCTAGCCAATAGGAGGCCAGCGGGGTGGGATGTTGGGAGACAGCCAATGAGAAAGCAACTTGCGCATTGTTTGAATTTTTGAATGGCGCGTTTGAATTTTTGAATGGCGTGTTTGGCGCTTTTCGTAAGAAGAGGTTGTTTTGTGTACAGAGGACAAAAATTTCGGAAAATGTTTTTCGTAACCTGGATTTTTCGTATTCAGAGGCTTTCGTAAGTAGAGGGCCGACTGTAACTGAAATTCCGCAAAATTTTAAAGTATTAAGTATTATAACAAGGTAGAATTACTTGTGTATTGTGTATAGTCCTGTGATCTCAGGTGAGGGTGATTTAAAGAGTACAGCGTCACACTGGTCTGATTTGAACTCTCTAGGCGAGTAACATTTGCATAGTGGCTCACCAGAGCACCAGGATTTTAGTTGGTAAAAAAATTGGCCTCCTTGTGTCTTGCCATGTGGAACATGCTCTTTATTTCTGTGTCATGCAAAGCCTTTTGGCTGCACTTCACTGACTGGTTCATGCTCAACCATGTGACCACACTGATCCAAGCTCCATTTAGATGACCTTTCCCTGGAAACCCCTGTAGACTCCAGCCGAGCCAGAGTCGGTGTGTTTGCCTGCATTTTAACCAGCAGTCCTGATTCTCCCGACGCCCAGCAGCACAAAGACAAATAGATCAGATCCCTCGCAGATACTGTGGATATGAACACAACGCCAGCCTTCTGCTCAAAAGCACGAGATTACAATAATGCTGACCTTCTGAACATCTGATAGTGTGCAATGCAGGTCTAGGTGATATATGTCTATTGCATCCATAGACACCAATATTATCATGTTCATGTTGTTCCACTGTCAGTTTTTAGTGATTGACGATAACTAAACAAAAAAACTCTACACATAAAATTATAACAATCAATTAATAGAGCATAATTTTCTGATATGATGAATAACAACATAAACAAATGATGCTACTGTGAATGAGTACTAACAAACTCTCAATTACATAACCATACTTGCTAAAATATCTATCATAAATCTATTAAAAATAACAAAGTTTATCTTATTGTAATTCTATGTTATGAATAAAAATTATGCTGTTTTATGCAGATTCAACTGATTCGGTGAAAAAATATAGCATGTAAAAGTCCCGCACAGCATTCACAGTGATGTCAGTAATTGAGGAGTGGAGGACCATTGATAATGAAAAAGCATCTAATAATCGAATTGCTTCTGGAAAGTCAAGAAAAACCTATAGCGTACATACATCGTCTCATGTACACATGCGCACATTGTTATTCCTTTAAAATTTTAGTTCTTGATAAGAAAAAAATGTTAGAAAATCTTTCTGGGAGCGAATAATATTGAGAACAAGAGTTATATAATACTTGGGTTATGTGCCGTGAAATCAGCGCTCTGTACAATAAATAAACAACCAATGAAATTCTTGTGTGGCATTGGTGGCCTGGTGGTAAAGGCGCTGGATCACTGATTCCAAGGTTCGGGGTTCAAGCCCGACGCTCAACGGGTTGTCACTGTCCCCCCAGTGCCGCTAACTGCGTTATCAAAGGGCGGCAATATCTCTCACTGCCTCACTGTCTATGGTGTGAGGTTCATGTAAAAGAACCATTGCTGACTTTCGACAAGAGTAGCTGCATAGCCATACATGTGTTTCTGCCCTGTAATGGCCTGGCAAGCCTCGCCCAGAGTCTGCTGAGATGGGTGCCAGCCTCCCCGTGACCTTAATTAGGATTAAGTGGTTCAGAAAATTATATATATATATATATATATATATATATATATATATATATATATATATATATATATGCAGTATTTGACTTAATTTAAAAGCTGTGTGTGCATATTTTGATATCATATTATCTCCCAGGCATGCACTAAAGATTTTGATAAATTGATTCTCAAATAAACCTGGACATAGAAATATTTATTCAAGTTTGAAGGCCGGTAGTTGGAATGATCAGACCCATATATAAATAATACCTGTATGGGGTTTGAGAGCTCCACTTTTAGGCAGTGCCTAAATCTATATTACAGTAATATGTCTGAAAAACCTCAGCATAATTCAGCATAAATTCTATTACACAACTTGGATCTCCACACTAATTGACTGACTTGTGTAGAATTTTAAAACTGTCACTCAGTTGCCAAAATGCTTAATCCTACTTGGGTTGCAAAGAGGCTTGAGCCTATCTCAGCCGACATTAGGTGAAGGCAGGGTACACGCTAAACAACTCGCCACTGTCACAGAGCCCCACACACACACACCCACACACCCACACACAACCATTCACACTCACACCCAGGCGCAGTTTAGAACAGTGAATTAGCCTGATGTGCATGTCTATGAACTGAGGAAGGAAATCACCCTGCCATACTACCATCATGTATTGCCAACCATGCCATCCCAGCATGTATAGCACAAGTTATCGGTACAGTGCTACTGGTATCTGTTTTTTTTTTTTTAGATCTGTTACAGTGTCATGTGACACATAGCTTACACTCCAGGTTAGAGGTGGAAGTAATGCTCCATAATCTCTTCTTAAACTTTATGACTTGGATAAAATGGCGAAATCTAGCACTCCTTGATGTAACAAAAACAATGATACTTTAGCATTATTGACTGTGACACATGGTATGATCGTGCTGATGAGGAAAGGTTCCTGAGACCCATATGATCACAGTTGAAAGCAGATCATCAACTCCGAATTAACAAGGTTTAATCTGCCATTTCATTCAAATGGTAACTAGAGCTCTTTAATTCTCGATTGACGAGGTGGTGAGACTGGCGTGCAGCAGAGCTCTGACAAAAAGGCAACTCTGCCCAGTGAAAAAGCAAAAACAGGGAAAATCAATTTAAAGTCATTGCACACTTTTATGAGGCTGCGAGAGCAAATGGCTGTCTGTCAAAAGCCATTACACCCATCGGCACGTCTTCTGCACCGTAATTTATGGAGATGGAAAAGGCAGAATACTAACAACGCTTTTTTTTAAAACACGTGAGTACATTAAGTTAAGTCGCCATTGCAAAATGACGAGCAAAGCTCCAAGGCACGTACACACACACATACACACATGCACACACAAGGCTTGTTTAAATGTGAGTGGAAAGACATTAGCTTTTCCCAAGCTAGACGATTCCATTAAAATTTCACACCTCAGAAAGAGAAATGAAACAATAAAAAAAGTCACTATTATTCAGCACCACTTTACAATACACGTGTAGAAACATGCACGAAACACACACAGACACACACACACACACACACACACACACACACACACGCGCGGTGATCTTTTCCCATGACTATTCAACCGTTAATTGATGGTTAGAATGAGTTGAAAACAGTTCAGTGTCTCTGCTTGGGAAATCCACCGTGCTGTTCAGATATGAAAACCAACCAGAATTTTATATACAAGTGTCTTAAAAATTAAATTTTCGTTTTATTCATATCAGCACGAACGTCCAGCAGCTCCTGCATTTCTGAATTCTTCGTTTCAGCATATTTCCCAGGAGATCTCGTCCCATTAAACTGCAAAATCAAATGGCCTTAGATTTATCTTTGTCTCGTTTTCCTTCTTTCTTGCTTGCTTTTTCAAACCCACAGACTCAGAGCGAACACCAAGCTTTAACTGAGCCACACGAAGCCGGCTTGCTGCATCATGTTGTTGCAGTTAACACACTTGGAGGATATCGCTATCTGCAATCTTCCAAATATAAGTTTTTGTACTGTATTTTACGGAACACCTTTCAATGAAATTAAAAACTTGACAAGACATTATTCTTGCTTTTCTTGAATAGTGTACGAGAATTAAGTGTAATTGCACCTCCACTCCAGTAGTTGGCAGTGGTGCTCTCATCGTTGTGCTACGGTGTAGTGGTTTTTCGCACGAGCAAACGATATGAAGTGCAGTAAACAACCCCTCAATAAACAACACTGAAAAATTTCTAACAGGAACGAAGAGAAAGGTGGAGAGAGACGGAGATATTAAGGCGATAATGGAGATAATGAGACGGAGATAGTAAGTTGAATGAGTTTAAATAAGGATGTATTTTTTCTTAATTTCAGGCACATTGGTGCACTTTAAATATTGTCTGTTCCAGATTAAAAAACAAAGTTAATGAGGTTTTTCTTTATTATAAGTTGAACTATATTTCTTTCTTTTTTGTTTTTAATGTTAATAAAGATACAATGTTATGCAGAAGTGTATTAATAACAATTTTATAGACAAATAATACTACTTATAGTCACTCGTGGGGTGGTCGCGGACATGAAATGTTTTTTTCTTCCTAGAGGAGGTGCCACAGAAAATAATTGAGAAGCACCGTGCTAGTTAGATGTGAACTTATGGACACTATACAGATCTAATGCTCGCAAATATCAATGTAAGCTGATCAATTGTATTTCTTTTCACTGAACTGAAAACATTACATCCACTTTGACAGAAAGCTTTCTCTCAGTATAAGTGGCACTCGTGGCTTCAATTATTTTTAAATTAAATATTAATTTATCTAGAAGCAATGTGTGCGGCACAGTGGTGTAGTAGTTAGCACATCTGCCTCACAGCAAGAAGGTCCTGGGTTTGATTCCCAGCTTGTGCATTTATGTGAGGAGTTTGTATGTTCTCCCCGGGCTTGCATGGGTTCCCTTTGTGTACTCCAGTTTCTTCCCATAGTCCAAAAACATGCACAGTAGGATAATTGGCTGTTCCAAATCACCCTAGGTGTGCGTGGGAGTATCAATGGTTGTGTTAATGTTGGCCCTGCGATGGCCTATCGAGCTGTCCAGGTTGTACCCTGCCCTTGCCCAGAGTTGACTGAGATCGGCACCACCCTCCCCATGACCCTAATTAGGATTAAACGGTTCAGAAAATGGATGAATAGAAACAGTGCACTAAAGACATGTTCGGTAATATATCCCAGGGTAGTAAAAAAGAAAAAAGCCCCCTTTTCACTTTAGGACATTGTGACAGAGAGAGACAGATGGTTGCTGAGTCCAACCGCAGTGTACCAACTGGTCTACTCATTCCATGGGATATCCTGCAATAATATTTCTGTACTGTGCTGAAACAAATTCTTGCAGGAGTCAATGGTAATACCGACGATAATGGAGTGTGAGATTCATAGCATCAGTATTTTATAAATTAAAATGAACTCAACATGCAATACAAAGCCATGTTGATGTAGAGTTGAATGCTTAGTACTTCTCTACATAGTAAATTAACTGTTAATCATTAAAGATACATGTTGCATACATTCATTACCTTCAAGGGAAGGAGGTTACGTGATTGTTCAAAGCTATCTGTGTAGGTCTGTAACCACAATACAGTGATACCTCAGCTCACGAACATAATTGGTTCCCAGAAAGTGTGTGTGAGGCGAAAAGTTCGTCTTCCGAACATTTATTTCCCATAAGAAACCATTAAAATGAGAATAATCCGTTCCCAGGTCCCCATAAAACATAATTTTCTACTAAATAAGCCTTAAAACTACACAAAAATATACCTTATTTTATGTATAATAAATGTGCTGTTGTATTGTAATTAAAGAAATAAACTGTACTGTATAATAAAGTGGTTTTATTTACCTTTGTGATGGTAGTTGATGGCTTGATGGAATGGAGTGGGAGGAGGAGGGAGGGAGGGAGGGACTTACTGTTTGGAAGGAGAGTTTGGAAACGCCTACTGTTTGGAAACACGCATAGCCACACACGCACCCTTAATAGCTTCCTTGTTCTTAAGGATGGTGGTAGACTTAGCGTACTGGTACTGGGACGCTAAGTCACACAAACGCACACCTCGTTCGTGTTTTTCAATGATCTCCGCCTGTGGTGGGGTCTTTTTCGGCCCCATAATAGCAAAAGTACACTCAATATGGTCCAAAATGTCTAGCAAACACAAACCACTTCCGCATTCAAAGAAAGGGGTGTGACGAACTGTGACGCCGTGAGCGTGCGTCAGCTTCTCGTGGCCGCCACCATGGCGCTGTTCGACCGCGTGGTTTGATTCGTCCGCCGAAAACTAGTTCGTCAGCAGAGACAATATGCTCGCAAATTTAATGTTCTTGAGGCGAAAAGTTCGTGAGCTTAAGCGTTCGTCAGCGGAGGTTTTACTGTAACTCAAAAACTAATATAGATTTCAACAAAATTTGAACTAAATGTGGGCCTTGGTCCAATGATACATTTTCAATTTGGGTTGGTCCTGGTGTTTTGAAGGATCCATGGTTTTGAAGGATTTCTTTTTAAATATTGTTCAGCAAAGAAAGAAGGTAGAAATCACCCAGAACGCAGCGGGAGAAAAAAATACTGCGTTAAAAAATAATTGTGGAACAAGCCACAGGGGGGCAGAATAATTCTATGTCATCTGCCAGCATAACCCCTGAAAAGAAACGATTGCACGACCTTGAGACCATATCTAGTATTGCATGTATTCTTACTGAGGCTCTGTTCACATAGAACTTGGAGCTCCAAATTGTAAAACGTGTGTAACACCTTTTGAAACATTTGATTTTAAGAGTCTGGTATGCTAATGTAAAAACACAACTTTTTTATGAGGGGATTCCCATTTTTACGGACGTTTTTCAAGACATTACTTCTGTATGTATGTATGTGTGTGTGTGTGTGTGTGTGTGTGTGTGTGTGTGTGTGTGTGTGTGTGTGTGTGTGTGTGTGTTTGAGAGACAGAATACAACTATAGGATACACTGCTGTTGAATCATTTACTGCTGTGACTAAGAGAGTGAGAGCGAGAGAAAAAGAGAACAAAGAGAAGAAGCACGCGAGGCTTGTTAGGCTCGGGAATATTCCCCAACCATGTTTCTTAAAAATGATGAGACCAACCTCGTTTGTTGGCTTTGAAAAGGGTTGGGATGGGGCATTTTTAAAGGCTTTGGATTGGAGAGGATGCCGTGATGCCAGGCTTGTGAAGCAGACCTCGATGGCAGACCGGGAGAAGCACTTTAGCCAACAGAAGCACAATGTGGCTGATGCTTTCTTCACAACCTTCACAGAAAAGATGACCCAGCAACTCCCTTCCTGATTTGTTTCATGAACTGAACATAGGTTTTCACAGAATGGAGCTGACCATCAGCCAGAAACCAAAGATCATTTTTATTAATCCTGGACTCATTGATGGGCTTTGCGTGAGGCTGGTAGCATAGTGGTTCGGGTGCTGGGCTCATGATCAGGAGGTTGTGTGTTCAAATCCCAGTTAGACCCCCACTGGGCTAAGACCCCTGGGCAAGGTCTTAACCACAAGTGTGCCTTTGTTCACCCAGCAGTATAAATGGGTACCAATAAAAATATACTGGGAAGGTAACCTGCGATGGACTAGCGTCCCATCCAGGAGGAGTTGAACTCCTAGTCGCTTCACGCTATGGAAAACGGGGATAAGCACCGGCCTGATGAGCTACTCGGCTCGGGTGTGAAAAGGCCAACAGACTTTACCTTTACCATTGATGGGCTTACAACCTTTATGGTCTTCATAAAAATCATTACGTGTTATTTCTGTGTGCTATAAATATAATATCCTGTGTAATATATGAGACCATGGTGGCATTGTGGTTACCATCTTCAACTCAGCACAAAGGCCCCAGGCTCAGATTGGGCTTTTCTTTAAAAAGTTTGCATGTTCTATCCCTGCTTGCCTAGGTATTTCCCCCAGGTACTCCTGATGTCTCCCACAGTCCAAAGAAATGCATATTAAGTTAATTGGCTGTCCCACACTGGCCTCGGTGTGAGTATAAATGGTTTGTGTGAGTTTTGGCCATGTGATGGACTGGCAGGCTGTTCAGGGTGTATCTCGCCTTTGCAGTGCTGCCTGAAATAGCCTCCTTGCTACCCTAGTAGAATAAAGCTGATTTTTTTTTAATCCTACAATTTAATCATGAAAGTTCTATAAGTACCTTCGTGTGAATGATGTGATGGTCTCGCATAGCCTGTTGAAATATGAGAAGCGTGACTGGGACAACCATTACTATTTGGGAGGTATTTTGAGGAAGTCATTCAGAAATGAAAAAGCAAATGCTGACGAATTGATCCAGTGCTTGACCCTCAGCAAATTTCAGCGTGACCACATATTCCAGGCATGTAAGCCACACCCTCCTGGTTCTCAAGGTACCTCCCTGGCTCACAAGTATTCAGATGGAAGTGTGTGGAACATTTACAGGATAATACCAGTTGACCTTCAGAAGACAAAAGAAATAGCTTCGCCTGAAGTCATTTCAGTGACATGACGCTGAGGCTTAAAATAAAAACTCACCTACAGATGTTCACTTTTGTGGCCAATAAAAACACTTTAACTCTGACAGTTGCTAAGCACTGACACTGGAGACTCATTTCATAAATGCTACATAACCAGCACTAAGTATAGATTAATTCCAGAATTACAGTGATCCCTCGCTACTTCATGCTTCAATTCATGCGGCTTCAGTGCATCGCGGTTTTCTTAAAAAAAAAAGATCATTGAATTAAAGAATACGGAAATTAAAGAAGAAAAGGGGAAAAGTTAAGGAAAATGCTGCAAAAGCAAGACCAATTAAGCAAAAAAAAAAAAAAAAAAAAAAAAAAAAAAAAGAACAAAACAAAAAACCCAAACAAACACAAAACAACCCAAAACTTGCAATCAAAACTACTTACATTTTTGTGAGGTGCACATCTGAGTGCAGGCACACGCAGCTGCGTGCGTGTACGCGTGCACATCTGTATGTGTGTGTATTTATATTTTATTTACATCTTGTGCATTATTTTTTAATGTTTAATTGTTATTATAAGCATTCATATAGCATTGAATATGTTCAGTTCATTTTCTGTAACCGCTTAATCCTAATTATGGTCGGGGGAGGCTGGTGCCCATCCCAGCCAACTCCGGGCGAGGGCAGAGTACACCCTGGACAGTTCACCAGGCCATCGTAGAGCGGAAACACGCTGATGGCTATGCAGCTACTCTTGTCGAAAGTCAGCAATGGTTCTTTTACATGAAGTACTCACTATAGACAGTGAGAGACATGGCCACCTTTGATAACCCAGTTGGCTGCACTGACGGGGACAGCGACAACCTGTGGAGAGTGGGGCTTGAACCCCCAACCTTAGGATCAGTGACCCAGCGTCTATTCCACTAGGCCACCACTGCCCTAGCTTCAAATATGTATTTATTAATATTATATACACATATACATGTAGGTATATGTCAGTCAGGGCGTGTTGTTTGATCTTACTTGGCGGAATTCAGTGGTCGCAGGGGGTTCTCAGTCCCAATTAACCTCGGAAAGTGAGGAATCCCTGAATATTCATGTATAAACCAGACTGTTCATCCCTTCATTTTAACACACCAGGCGGTTTATTTCAGAAGTTGTTGTCATGGTTAAGGAGTATGTGATGAGTTTCTTATTAGGACACGGTAATGCAACTAATAAGAAACAAACAAAACTTGAGTTCCATATGTTCGAATAATTACACAGGTCACTAACTACATTTCTATTCTGGATGAATCCTAATATCTTATTTTAATACACGTTTCCAGAACTGTGGTGCTTCTTCTGATGAGATACAAGAGACCAGGACACCTGTGTTCGGAACAATCAGCGCTGCATCCAGTGCATGCTGCAAAAAAAAGCATCCACTGGAAAACCCATGAAGACCTTAAAGGCCAGGAATTTTGTGAAATGAAACTGTGCTCATCAGGATGCGTGCGTTTGAGACTCCATCGTCAGTGATTAAATGTATAAACTCTAGCTCAGTCCCCAGAGCGAGCAGGAGGGAATAAATTAGCCCTGCTATTGGCTGGTAATTAAGTAGCTTCGGTGTATGCACACACACACACACACACACACACACACACACACACACACACACACACACATGCGTACACACACACACAGACACGCACACACACACACACACACACACACGCACACACTCGCTGCTTTATTTTCCATTTTAAAGCTCTGCTTTCAAAATCGTATATATTTCAGCCATCAAAGACACATCCAGTGTGTATGGATATCCAGGAGCACCAATGACGGCTGACGAGACTCGAGGAATGTTTTCCAAACTGTGGCTACCTAACCATATCCAATAAGTCTACTTTTTTCATTTCTTTACAAGAATGCCCAGACATAGTACTGCCTGAGTTCTGGCTTCTCACGGACACACAGTGCAGCAAACAATAGGCAGTGTGAGATAAGAGCAGTTTGGCTGCCATGGCAGCTCATTAATTTTCAAAGCAAAATACGTCTGGCAGCATTCAATCTATCTCGACCCCTGAGAGCGCGACCGCCGCCGAGCTAAGGTGACGGACACTTGATTACGAGGCCGTGCGGTTTGTCAGATCGTAATCACGGGTCTTCTTGAGGCCATCACAATGTCCTGCACGACATTCCCACTTCGATTAAGGTGAGCGTTCTGAGACTTTAATGATTTTCCTGCTATGAAACCTTAACGACGCTTCATTCAAAAACAGTCAACAAAGCAACAAAACAAGGTGATTGAGATCAGTAGAGAGCTTAAAGAGAAACTTTTTCATTTTAATGCCTTTATTTCTTTGGGATTTACTTTCATTCTTTCTTCCAAAACCTAATACTCCCGGACTTAAAACTCACACATGCAGTATATGTCTACACACACACATACACACACACACACACACACACACACACACACACACACACACACACACTCTTCCAACAATCAGCATATTGAGTTTTAAGAATGGGTAAAAAAAAACAAAAAAAAAAACATTGAAGCCCAAAACAACATCATTATCAATCAACCACTAAGATTGGATTACTGAAAGCAGACTCTGTGTCGGTCTTTGCAATCTCGCAACAGTAATTTGGGCCAAGTTCTAAATCCCCACCTCTGAAGTAAAGTAGTACATTAGATGGTGTACAGCAGATATTCGTACTTTACAGAGGACACTTATACCACAAGCAGAGGGTCATTTGGGATTTGCTCATCAAACCTCCTTTGTATCAAGTTATAAAAAAAGTCGAATCTTATTACAGTAAAACCTCCGCTGACGAACGCTTAAGCTCACGAACTTTTCGCCTCAAGAACATTAAATTTGCGAGCATATAGTCTCTGCTGACGAACTAGTTTTCGGCGGATGAATCAAACCACGCGGTCGAACAGCGCCCACGGTGGCGACCACGAGAAGCTGACGACGCTCACGGCGTCACAGTTAAATCATACCCCTTTCTTTGAGTGCGGAAGTGGTTTGTGTTTGATAGACATTTTGGACCATATTGAGTGTACTTTTGCTATTATGGGACCGAAAGACCCCACCACAGGCGGAGATCATTGAAAAACACGAACGAGGTGTGCGTTTGTGTGACTCAGCGTCCCAGTACCAGTACGCTAAGTCTACCATTGCTCCCATCCTTAAGAACAAGGAAGCTATTAAGGGTGCATGTGTGGCTAAGGGTGTTTCCAAACAGTAGGCGTTTCCAAACACTCCTTCCAAACAGTAAGTCCCTCCCTCCTCCTCCTCCCACTCCATTCCATCAAGCCATCAACTACCATCACAAAGGTAAATAAAACGACTTTATTATACAGTACAGTTTATTTCTTTAATTACAATACAATAGCACATTTATTATACATAAAATAAGGTATATTTTTGTGTAGTTTTAAGGCTTATTTAGTAGAAAATTATGTTTTATGGGGACCTGGGAACGGATTATTCTCATTTTAATGGTTTCTTATGGGAAATAAATGTTCGGAAGACGAACTTTTCGCCTCACACACACTTTCTGGGAACCAATTATGTTCGTGAGCAGAGGTATCACTGTATATATAGGTCAACAGATATGACTATCTTCTTTTCCTTTCGGCTGTTCTCGTTTTTCTCAGGGGTCGCCATCGCATGTTTGATTTGGCAGAGGTTTTTACGTCGGATGCCCTTCCTAACACCCCCAGCGCAGCTAACTGGGTTATCAAAGGCCGGCCATGTCTCTCACTGTCTATGTTGCGAGGCTTGTAAAAGAACCATTGCTGACTTTCGACAAGAGTAGCTGCAAAGCCGTCAGCGTGTTTCCGCCCTGCGATGGCCTGGCGAGCTGTCCAGGGTGTACTCTGCCCTCGCCCTGAGTTGGCTGGGATGGGCACTAGCCTCCCCGCAACCCTAATTAGGATGAAGCGGTTACAGAAAATGAACTGAGCCCTTCCTAACACAACCCTTAGCAAGGGACAGAAAAAAACGTTGACGGCTTTGCAGCTACTCTTTTGCCAAAGTCAGCATTGGTTCTTTTATATGAACCTCTCACCATAGACAGTGACAGACAGACATGGCCGGCCTTTGATAACCCAGTTAGCTGCACTGAGTGGATAACAGTGGGGCTTGAACTGGTTCCATCATGTCCAAAGTTCAACCACATCTGTAATGTCCATGGAGACCAAACCACATCTTTATCAGTTAATAATTGATTCTGTCTACATTGTACAAGTTCAGATGTACCTAGTAAACGGTTGCCTAATGACAGCAGCACAAAACAAAGGTGTTAACGTTTCATGCAAAAAACTACAAAGAGGAAACTAGCAACAAAAACATTGTGTTTTCATTAAACAGTTAAACAGAACATAACATAAAACAGATGCTTAAATGGGTGCATTAATGTATTTAATTTTTTATTGAATTTTTTTTCAATCCCGTTCTTGAAGGTTTCAGCGTAATGGCACCATTTTACTGAGCAGTGTGGTAGATTAGTGAGAAACTAACACACCTCAAAATGTGTATACAGGGATCCCTCACTTCCCACGGTTAATTGGGGCCGCTATCCCCCTGCGACCACCGAATTCCGCGAAGTAGGATCACCCCCCAAACTGATGTATACATGCATGTATATGTGTATATAATATCAATAAATACATATTCAATGCTATCAATTATAATAACAATTAAACATTAAAAAGTAATGCATAAGATATGAATAAAATATAAATACACACACATACAGACGCACTCGAGCACACACACCCAGGTGTGCACCTCACAAAAATGTAAGTAGTTTTGATGAGAGGTTTTGGGTTGTTTTTTTGTTTTTGTTTGTTGAGGTTTTTTTTTTTTTTTTTTTTTGCATAATTTTCCTCGTTTTTGCAACATTTTCCTTAACTTTGTCCCCTGTTCTTCTTTAAGTTCCTTATTTTTTAATCAGATGAATATTAAAAAAAAAATGTGATGCACTGAAGCGTGAATTGAATTGAATTGAAGTGTGAAGTAGCGAGGGATCCCTGTACTTGTAAAGCAGCATAACATTTAGTTTTACTAGTCTTTTTGAACTTTTTGAATAAAACTGCTAACGGGATAAGGGCTAATGTTGAAAATGCAAAAGTTAATCAGTCACACTTTCTTTTTTCCCCCCAACACATTTATGTGCCCAGAATTCCCACTTTCTGCACTAAAAAGTGCACTCAGATGCTCATGGATGAGGAACACAAATAACGCCTACATCATTTATTAGGTAAGACAAATCTGAATTTGTGGCTTCTAAATTAAAAAGAGAATAAAAGAGTGTGCAGACACCTCCATTCCCCACCTCGGAGTGATAATAGCAACACTATTTATTTTCTTCTCTTCACAATCTGTAACTAACATACAGCAACAGAGCATATGTGAGGAGTAGGTGTGATAGAGGGAGGCGGTGACGAAAAAAATAACACACAAGATTGTCTGTGACGAATGGCGTATGATCACACTCGGAGGGTTTCCAGTCACCTCGGAGGATTCAAGTGGAGCGGTAGCTCCTGCATCTTTGTTCTGGCTAATAATAAAATTTTAAAAAGCTCATGATCGCAACGAATGCCACTCATTCAATTTTATTTAAATGCAGTGTGCTATTCATACAATCTCGGGGTTAAGATGGAAATAAAGGGGGATTCTATCTGCTGGTTAATGCCTTTTCTAACCTTACGAACATCCGCATCGGCTCAAAGATGAAATGACAGTTCCATTTGTTTCTCAATTCTATTCCATATGGGATTTAAAGTGTCTTTAAATCCTTAATCCTAACTTTTGCTCTTTCATTCAGGTTTTTTTTTCATAAAATCTTCCTTCTTATCCTGATTGTTCATATACAACCCACATTATATATACACATCTGTGTGTGTGTGCTGCCGCATATATATATATATATATATATATATATATATATATATATATATATATATATATATATATATATATATATTCATTCATTTTCTGTAACCGCTTAATCCTAAATAGGGTCATGGGGAGGCTGACGCTCATCCCAGCCGACTCGGCGAGGGAAGAGTGCACCCTGGACAGCTCACCAGGCCATCGAAGGGCAGAAACACACTGACCGCATTGGAGCTATCGAAAGTCAGCAATGGTTCTTTTACATGGATCTTTCACAACCTCACACCATAGACAATGAGAGACATAGCTGGCCTTTGCAAACACAGTTAGCTGCACTGGGGGGGCCAGTGACAACCCATAGAGAGTGGGGCTTGAACCCCCAACCTCAGAATCAGTGATCCAGCACATTACCACCAGGCCGCCACTGCCATATATATATATATATTCTAGCTACATAATCACTGATCTTGTTTCATCATCATAAAGTGAGTATTACTTGCTCAAGGTGGTTTCGTCTGCTATGTTTTAAAAGGCTTATCTTAAATGAGACAACTTCTATGAGTTTTATTTTTTTCAGCAACAAAAAATGCTGTCTACCTGAAGACCTGTACTAGTATACTCAAATACAAGCCACATTGTAGCCCTGAGGCCGGAGTAGCTCCCGCTAGCATCCTGGCTGGAATGAGTGGAAAGAGAGCCGCTCATCTGGTCCTACGTGGATGAGTGCTAGTCACTAGCATGGACAGAAGGAATGAGTCATTTCCAACTCTTTTGACAAAGAGCACACCCGAAGTGCCACGGCATGCTGATATCTCGTCGACCTCGTGAGCTTGACAATCCTATCAACTAGCCATTAGCTCTGCAAATAATGAAGGCAGTTTATGGTTATGAAACACCTGTACCTAAAAACTCATTTCGATGGAAAAACTTGCCAAAGTCTCAAAGCGCCGTCTGTGCTTTAATGACCCTGTCGCTTTGTATCTGACTGACATGATACACTCACATTATGTAGTCGCCATGTGTTAGTGTTTCTGCCCAAGAAGTAATTGGATGTTGTAAAATAATCGCTTGTGGAATCCAGCACAGCAGCAGCAGCACAGATGATTGCAGTGGGCAGAAGTTTGATGTTGATTGTACAGTAATAATTATAATCAGGCTCATATACGTCTTTCTCTCTCTGTCTCTCTCTCTCTCTCTCTAAATATTTCAGACTTCTCTAATGTACTCAGAAAAGTCCTGCAAAAAATAGCACGTCACTGTAGTTAGCATTAGCATATGAGAAGTACAGATATATGTTCTTTTGCTTTTCTTTCTGCTTTTATTTTAGATTTTATACATTTTTTACATATACCATATAATGTATCTAGACAAATTACCCATAATGCAACACATTCCCTACTGTGAAGCATGTGGGTGGCAGCATTATGTTTGGGATTGCTTAAATTATCCTTCGTATACTTCTACTCTTTCAGTGGATTGCCTACTGTAAGTGAAAACCTTTTTTATGTTTTTAAACATAAATTGATTATGAAAAATTATTTTGAGCAGGTATTTTTGAGAAAGGTGTATTATGGGTGTATACAGACGCTCCCCGACTTACATTTTTAATTGTTTCCGGACGGCCGAACGTAAGTTTAAAGTGAACATAAGTTGTTACAGTGACATATGACGTATGACGTGTGACGTATGACGCTCATACTGTTCTATACATCCATAAATACCATTACCATATTTCATAAAACACCTCTAAATCAAGAATTATAAACATAACATTGTAAAATCAATTATATCTAATCATATCAACATTAATTTCAAATAAGTCACTTATTTATACCGAGTTACTTTACATGAAGCTTAAAACAGCCAATCAACGCTTACAATATGTGAGGTGCTCAATACCGAAAGTAGTGTACTTGCAAAAGTCGTGTACTTGATGTGAGTTATACAGACTTTTGGTCTTTCAAGTGCACAAGGGTGCCGTTGAACTCGTTTAGAACACAGCCTGCACTGATATGAATCCCAGCAAAGCGGAGAGTTCTTTCTTTTGTGTAAGTAAGTAAGTAAACGTTATTCAAGACATGCATACAAAGAACAAGTACAAATCCTAATGAATATTCATATAAAAATAAGTATACACTCAGGATTCTGATAAAAGATAATAAATATCTGTAATTGTTCTGAAATTTGTGGATTTGGGTTTTCATTTTACAACTCTCTTTGCTTAACTGAGTATGCATGGTAGATTGTGTCGATCTGAGCAGATAGGTAATTCATCTTTGTGTATGAGACTTGAACCCATGCTAGTAGGCTTACAATTTTGACCAGCCATATTCGCTTAGGGTTACAAAAGTCTGCAAAACAGTGTAAACACAAAGATCACAGAGATGCCGTCTTAACATAAGGGTAACACGCTATATAACTGATATATATATACACTCAGTCTGTAGTTTGTAAACAATGAATGCAGCGTCATTGCGTCATTCCCTCAGCGTACTACGTAGGTACGTCTAAACTCAAAATTTGACTTTTTTTTTTTTGAAAGAAAACAAAAAGCCGTAAAATAAAAAAATAAAAAACGTAAAACGGATGAACATAAGTCGGGGAGTGTCTGTAATGTCGATATAGTTTACGATATAGTTTAGTTATATGTTATCTGTGTATGAGTTCTGGGATTGTTTTGCAATAATTTGAAAAAGAAAATGCATCAGTTTCCTTGATATTAAAAATGATAATATGGAGGAACTAATTTTTCTATGTACATACATAATTAATCATATTAGTTGGCCAGCATACATGAAGCATTTAACACAGCGATTGCAATTTTTATCTATCACCGAATGGCCCATCACTTCTTCCAATAAGTTTAGTTTATTCTTCATTTTGTATGGTTATTTGTCTGTTTGTTTGTAGGATTACACAAAGATTTACTGTATTTTCGACTATACGTCGCTCCGGAGTACAAGTCGCATTTGCCAAAAAATCCATAATAAAGAAGAAAAAAAACACAAGTCGCACCGGACTATAAGTCACAAACTCATGGAAACTGTTTACCTTGGCTTGGAAATCTGGTGGCACTTTATGTGACGTTGTGGTCCTCACTCTGATAGAGAGGCGGTTGCGTTGCATGAAGTGGTAACACTAAGAAAGTCCTCACCCAAAGTTATTTATATTCATCCCCTTAACAACTACCTGGACATGAAGTCATAACTGCACTGTTGACAAGCCCCTCCCTGAGGGGCGTTGTTCAAGCCCCCATGTGCAAACTCCTTCCGCTAGCTGTGACCATATAGCTTTTACCCCGCAACTAGCTTTTTATTGCTTTCTTCATTGCAGTAATAATAATCTCCCCATTTCTGCACTCTTGTTGCCTTCTTGCGGTTGTGAGTGTAAAAATAAACATGTGAAATTATGTTCCTTAATATTATGACAAACAGAATTATATGTAATCATTTCATTACCTGGACGTGGAAACGCAACTGCATTGTGGACAAGGCTCTCCCTGCAGCACATTACTCAAGCACCCATGTGCGTGCTCATTCTTCTAGCTGTGGCCATCTACCTTTTATCCCGCGATTAGCTTTTGTGTTTGTTTTCTTCATTGGAGTAATAATAATCTCTGCTTTTCTCTAGTCCCTCACAAGTTTCTCGTTCACTCCAAACTTTCTTTCTGTTGACCGATTACCATTTTCTGCTGCATATTTCACTACTTGCAGCTTGTAATGCACAGAATAGGATTTTCTTTTTGGGGACATTTCTTCAGTGGTGGATGAGCAGGTACTGGTACTCAAGCCTAGAGTGCCCTCTTGTGGTTGTCAGTGTAAAAATAACCAACATGTGAAATTGTATCTTATTATTATGACAAACAGAATTATATGTAATAATTTCACATATCAGTTGCTCTGGAGTATAAGTCGCACCTTCAGCCAAAGTATGAAAAAAATGCGACTTATAGTCCGGTAAATATGGTATGTGTGATTTCTTGTGAAATTTCAACCAATGTCTTTAGTAGAAGACTCCATTACATTTTTGGAGATGGTACAGATTAAAATTTGGATACGGGATTTTTTTTTAAATGATTCTTTAACATTGTGAGATTATTAATATAATTGTTATTAGTAGTAGTAGTAGTAGCTGCAGTAGTTTGTTTGTTTGTTTGTTTTAAGTCTGAAATTAAGCAGACCAAGTAGAAGGCACTTTGTATTTTCTTTTTCATTTTTACTTTGGCAGAGGTTTGCACCCTCTTGTTGATATAGCCACATTTGTAGTGTACATTGTAGCACGTCTCTGGAAAGGTTTATTTTACCATTAGCATCCTCTCTCTCTCTCTCTCTCTCTCTCTCTCTCTCTCTCTCTCTATATATATATATATATATATATATATATATATATATATATATATATATATGTTAAGAATGAAAAACACAGCTTATTGTCAAGAAACTGGAAAGTGTCTGGACAAGTTTTACAGCTGACACTAGAGACTCCATACAACAAACATTTAGTAACTTTTGGATGATTTCTCCATCGTAATGTACCTCAGTGTGACATCTATTATGGGTCAGAGCTGCTGTCACAGGAAATTAAATACTTAGCTCATTTTCTCCATGATTTTTAGAGATATCCAATTCCCACCCATCAAGTACTACCTTTCTGATCACACAACCACACACATGCAATACTAGTTACCCGCCTCTTTTCAAACTGTGGTGCATGCATATTTATGGGCGGTCTATCTCTTGGTGGGGGAGGGGAGGTGGAGCACTATCGCCGCCCTCATACGAATGAGCTCACAGACTCCCATGGTTGGCTGGCAAACGCTGTGAACATATGCCATCCCTCCCTCCCCTGACAGCTCAGCCAATTAGCTCCCATGGACTCCCAGTCACGTACGGCTGTGGCATTAAACCGGATTCGAACTTGCGATCTCTGGGTTAATAGTTGTGAACCTTGTCAATACGCGACTCGGGAGCCCTAAATAGCCTCTTCTGCTCAAGTGATTCAAGAGCTCAACCTCTAGAGGAGGAAATATTTCCTGATATGTGATTATCAGGGTGTCTGTGAAGCAGAAAAAAAAATCACCTGAATTACGTTTTGATTGGCATATGCCTCCTCAAGAAAGACGATGCTGTGGAAAAAGACCTCCTGATCATAGACTTGGGCTTGGGAATCGAAAGCAGCGCTCTGGGTTCTGTCAGGCACGCTGAATATGCAAAGTGGATATGTGCGACGCCTCACATGCATCTGTCGCTTCTAACAAGGGAATTTTCACCGCTCCTTTTTATTTGTATCTATTTAGAGAAACATCATGTCATCTGAGAATTCAGTGATGTGGAAGGTTTTAGTCAGATCACGGCAGGAAGTTTTTTTTTTTTTTTTCAGTGAGTCGTTTAGCCTCTGAGTCGAGCGAGAGCAGCTGTGCATTTCATGGAGCGTTACAATTTAACCAAAACACATTATCATCTGGAGCAAAGAAGGCAAAGATATACTGTTGATCTATGCTCAAGAGATCTAGAGGGAGAGAAAGATTATGTTTGAAAAGGCTTCTACGTTCTATACAGTGCTGTAATGTTCTGGATTCTGATTGGTTAGAGACTTTCACATTGACATGACTCTGTCTGGCTTCATTTCATAGTAATGCTGCACGAGACATATTACATAATATGAAGTAAAATATAATAATAATAATAATAATAATAATAAATAAATGTAACTGGGTAGAATATAGAACACGATGATATTGTTCAGTAAAAACTGAAAATTTGTATTTGTGTATTTTTTGAGGTATAAGAGGTACAGTATAATTTTTTTTTTTGAAGTTTTTACGTATAAAGGTAACGTGGTGATTGTTTTCCAACAACAGAACTGAACACATTATTTTTTTTTCCTCCTCAGCATTCCTCTCTCTCTCTCTCTCTCTCTCTCTCTCTCTCTCCCTCTTGCAGTATATCTCTCAATGTCTCCATCTCATTCTCTCTCTCTCTCTCTCTCTCTCTCTCTCTCTCTCTCTCTCGCTATATACCTCTCAGTGTGTCCATCTCATTGTCTTTCCTCCGCTCTCGTCCACTCTGTCTCTCTACCTCTCCTCTCTCTATGTATATCTCTTATTACCTGTCATTCTCTCTTGCTCTCCCTCTCTTTCAAGTGTTTCTCTCTGTCTCTTTATGTATATCTCTCATTCACTCTCACGGTCTTTCTCGATGCAGAATTTCCCTCTTTGTGTATATTTCTCTTTATCTATGTCATTCTCTCTCTTTCTCTTGCTCCCTTCTCTCTGTCTCTCATTATTTCTATGTCACTCATTCTTTCTTGCACTCTCTCTCTCTCTTTCACTGTGTATCTCTCATTATCTCAGTCATCTCTCTCTCTCTCTCTCTCTCACCCTCTTTTTCCTTCTGTCTCTGTCTATATCACTCATTATCTCTGTTGTTCTCTCTCCCTTGCTCTTTCACTCTGTCTCCCTCTCTATGTATATCTCTTGCTATCTATCATTCACTCTCTTTCATGCTGTCTCAATGTCTCCCTTTATGTATATCTCTCATTACCTCTCATTTTTCTCTATCACTCCATCTCTCTTTCTGTCTGTGCATATCTCCCATTATCTGTGTTACTCTCTCTCTCTCTCTCTCTCTCTCTCTCTCTCTCTCTCTATGTATATCTCTCATGATCTCTGTCGTTCTCTCTCTCTCTCTCTCTCTCTCTCTCTCTCTCTCTCTCTCTCTCTTTTGCTCTATGTCTGGCTTTCGTGATCAGTCTTCAACTCCATCATTGTCTCTGTCATTCTCTCTCTTGCTCTCTCTCTCTCCTTCCCTCTTCCTCTCTGTGCTCATGCCTGGTGAAAATCCTGTTATCTGGCACTCCGCCCTGTGCTCGACGTTTCTAATAATCCCTATCCCGAGGACATGGATCTAAACTCTGCTTTGATCCGAGTTTTATTTCTTGCTGCAACGATGCTACAGCGTCAACGTGAAGGTCGGCGCTCGCGTCAACCTGCTCTTAACCTGGTTAAGTGTGACGTTCCTGAAGCTGTGGGGCCTCCAGAGAAACTCAAATAACACATACACAGTCTCTCTCTCTCTCTCTCTCTCTCTCTCTCTCTCTCTCTCTCTCTCTCTCTTACACGCACACTCACACACACACACACACACACACACACACACACACACACACACACACACAGGCAGCAGTTTGACATAAAGTTAATGAAGTTCCAAAGTTTCGAAATCAGCACTGAGATACAGAGCACACTTCCTTTACAGTAATGTAAGAGAATTACACTCTTTCACATCGTCAGTCAATCATTCTAGATACGAAGCGGACATTAGCTCTCGCCTTTCAAAGCAGACGTCTGGACCGTTAATCAAATCGTATGCAGGAGTTCTGAGCGGAATGACGAAGTGTGATAAGTTGAGGTGGAAGTGGGTCTCAAAGTCTTTTCTTTTCAGAAAAATTAAATGAATGGAAAGTATTGAAAATAGGTGAGCTGAGCATCCAGTGCGCGTGTGTGTGTGTGTGTGTGTGTGTGTGTGTGTGTGTGTGTGTGTGTGTGTGTGTGTGTGTGTGTGTTTTTTTATCGGGATTATAATGGTGAAGCAATTATTCTAATTATAATTTAGTGCCTCTGTCAAGCTTGATAAGAAGAGATTGCATAAAAAAATATTCCATGTAAGGAGCATTGTGCATTAATTCCACACATTTAAACACTTACAGAAAATTTGGTTCAATTTAATTAAACAACAGCCAGAAAGTTCTTCAGTGTGATTTACTATAATATGCATTAATTCATTTGCTGAACTACTTAATCATACTAGGGTCAAGCGGAGGCTGAAGCCTATCTCAGCCAACTCTGGACAAAGCGGGGTATACCCTGAGCATCTAGCCAGTCCATCCCTGGACCAACACCCTGACTATTCCACACTCCATGGACCAACACCACAACCGTTCACATTCACATATAGACCTAAGGGAAATATGGAACATCCAATTAGTAAATAAAATTAAATACATTATTATTTAATGTGCTTGTCTTTGGACTGTGGGAGGAAACTGAAGTACCCAGAGGAAACCCATGCATGTGTACGAAGAACCCGCAAACTCCACATATAAATGCCCTTGCTGAGCCAAAGCCTCAAGCCCAGGACCTTCCTGCCGTGAGCCGAAAGTCTAAAGCTCTGCATGCATATGAACCATGACGTCACCATGTAGCTCTCACGATGACATCATAGAAAATAATATAGAATACAATACAATATAAAAATAATATAGAATACAATACAATATAGGGCAGTGGTGGTCTAGTGGTATAAGGTGCCGGATCGCTGATCCAAAGGTTGGGGGTTCGAGTCCCTCTCCACAAGGCTGTCACGGTCGTCTCCCCCCCCCCCCCCCCCTCCCAGTGCAGCTAACTGGGTTATCAAAGGCCGGCCCTGTCTCTCACTGTCTATGGTGTGAGGCATGTAAAAGAACCATTGCTGACTTTCGACAAGAGTAGCTGCAAAGCCGTCAGCGTGTTTCTGCCCTGCGATGGCCTGGCGAGCTGTCCAGGGTGTACTCTGCCCTCGCCCTGAGTTGGCTGGGATGGGCACCAGCCTCTCCGCGACCCTAATTAGGATGAAGCGGTTACAGAAAATGAACTGAACTGAACAATACAATATAAAAACGATATAGAATTTAACACAAGATAATGCATTTACAGGTGCATTAAGAAGTCTAATATATTTTTTCAAAGTCATAACACACTGTATAAACAATTTTCGCGAAGTCCCTGGCTCCACCCATTTTCCAAAAGCTCCATCAACATCAAAACATATTTTATTATTTGTTAAAGATACATTTTATTATTTTCAGTCCTTGCACCCCCCAAACAAAGGAAGATGTGCATTCTGATGAAGGTCAAGCACTAAAACTGAACAAGTATAAAATGTATTTACTGCCTGAATAAAAAAGTAAATGAGGTATTTTTAGTGTCCCATCGTTTTGATAAATAATACAACTACCATGATTCTTTACAGCCTGAGGTACTTGATATGCTTTAATTTTTTTCCGACTAATATTATCTTTGTAAATGCTCGTTTGCTGTCATGTTATTCGACATGGATAAAGTGATTTATAACAACATATTTAATTGATGAAAAAAACCCCACAAGTGATATCTTTCCCCTTTTTTACTGCAATTCCTGGGAGTTTTTTTTTTTTTTTTTTTTTTTTTTAAAGCTAATTTGCCTGGGTTCTCTGAAAGGTCAAACACTAATGACAGAACTGAAATTGACTAAAATGTGATTTAATTACAAATTGCTGTAGTGCTGAAAAAACCCAGGGGGCACTTGCTCCTTTTTGCCTTTGCTTTTTTTTAATTTTATTCATTTTAATGATGATTATTTTTGTAAAGCGAATCTGACTGCATGGTTATTAACATCGACTAGTCTGCTTTACAAACTCTATAGATTCAAAGTTTCAGATGCATTTTATTCTCTTACTGCAGGTAAAAAAGGAAGAAAGCTGGTTTGGCAACATCCTGCTAAAGGTCAGGCACACGGTTTTTCACAATGGAAAAAAAAAACAACAGGTAAAAAAAAAAAAAAAAAAAAAAACCCGGATATTTTGTCATTTTATCACCCTTTTTTCATTCATTTTGTGAACTGCTTAAGCATAATTAGGGTCGCGGGGAAGCTGGCGCCCATCCCAGCCGACTCCGGGCGAGGGCAGAGTACAACCTGGACAGCTTGCCAGGCCATCGCAGGACAGAAACATGCTGGCAGCTATGCAGCTACTCTTGTCAAAAGTCAGCAATGGTTCTTTTACACCAACCTCTCACCATAGACAGTGAGAGACATGGCTGGCCTTTGATAACCCAGTTGGTTGGCTGCGCGGTGGGGGCAATTCTCAACGGGCTCGCACCCCCAACCTTGGGATCAGTGATTCAGCAATTTACCACGGGGCCACCACTGCCCCCCCTGTTCTTTAAAAGAAAAAAATATATATATATGAGTTTGATTAATACCATTCTAACTGTTTTATGGTTAAAAAAAATAAGAAATAAAAATAATAATAATAATATTAATTTATTATTATTGTTATTATTATTATTATTATTATTATTATTATTATTATTATATATTTTTTCTAAGTACATAAAAGGCCTTTGACTATTTGACACGTTTAAGAATAGCGTCACTGAATCTTGCTAAAGTTTGAGCACTAATGACCAACCTGTACTCATTGGGAGGACGTGAGAAGAGAGAGGGAGGAAAGAGGAGAGAATACGAAGAGGAAGAAAAGAGGATAAGTTGGGAGAAATACAGGAGGAGTTTGAGACCCAGCAGACCTTGAGCACACTCACAATCATCCTCTGAACTCTAAAATCCTCATTTATTGGGTCATCCATCTACTCACACACACACAAACACACACACACACACACACACACACACACACACACA
>CM045731.1:32537500-32575000 GCA_024760905.1 Plotosus lineatus
CACTCTACACTGTATGGATCTTGCCCTGCGGTGGCCTGGTGAGCTGTCCAGGGTCTACTCTGCCCTCGCCCAGAGTCGGCTGAGATTGGCGCCAGCCTCCCTGCGATCCTAATTAGGATTAAGCGGTTCAGAAAATGAATGAATGAATGAATGAATGAATGTATGCATCTTTCTGGGTAAATGATAGAGTAAAGCCAGCATCAGAACTGTACGAGGAAACGTCCTGTGTGTAGTACGTTTACTTCTGAGACATCATTGCATCAGAACCGGATGATCAAATTTGTACTGTTGACCCAGGTATTGAAACTCATCCAACTGGTGATGGTTCCACAGCATACAGTTGGTGGCGTATAAACGATACTGGAATAACCGAACCTTGCACTCACTGACAGGGATCGGTGGCGTAGTGGTTAGGGTGCTGCGCTCATGATCGGGAGGGTGTGTGTTCAAATCCCAGTGAGACCCCACTGTGCTACGACCCCTGGGCGCCTCTATTCACCCAGCAGTATAAATGGGTACCAGTAAAAATATACTGGGAAGGTAACCTGCGATGGACTCGCGTCCCATCCTGGAGGAGTTGAACTCCTGGTCGCTTCACGCTATAGAAACCGGGGATAAGCTCCGGGCCTGATGAGCCACTGGGCTCGGGCGTGAAAAGCCCCAAAAAGCACTCACTGACCGACGGTGCTATACTGGACAGTTCATATATCTAGACCATGTATCTTACATGCACATTTCAGTCCACAGTGAGACTGAGGGACAAACAAATGCTATAGTTCAGGACTTTTATTTCTCGGACAGCAACCAGCATCACCACACCATCAGAAGGTTGACCAGCAGATCGAAATCGAGCCAGAATGAAATAATCGGGTGTGCTTATATTTTCTGTATTTATTTATCTGTTTATTTTGTAGTGTTGATGTTTATCTTTCAGCTGGAGAAACCTGGATAAATATACAAGGGGAAGAACTGGACCACAATTCCTTCTTCATTTAAAAATCGAGCGCGACCATCCAAGGTAGACTATGAACACGAACAGGTGCAAAAGGTATCAAAGGAACATTGAGGTCGGCTTTATTTCGGGGAGTGCATGATCACACCTCTCCAAAATGTCCAATCAAACCCAAGGGAAGAGCAAAAAACATCACAACACTTCACCAAGATCTGTCAGCGAGCACCCAGCGCTCAGGTGTGCTGGAAAGATTGCGAGAAAGAGTTGAAGAGTTAATGGACTGGGAAGAATTACAGCAGCAGTTCAACCCTGGGACAGCTGAGAGACTCACCGTGTCCACTCCTGAGAGACGCCGAGGAGCGATAGACGGCGACGGGAGCCGCGTGGAGGACATGCGCGTCCCGCTCCGAGTACGCATACGAGGTGGACGCCACAGGAAGCCCGGCGGATGCCACAGAGTTTCCGGTGTACCTGGAGGACGAGGGCGAGCTCCACACCGATCCAGCGATACATCCCAAGGTCAGAGCCCACATCCATATCCGGGAAGTCGACACAGAGACGCTGACGGAAACAGAGCCGAAGCCACCGACGGGCCGCCGGTCCGCTCTGCAAGGACGCATGACGCACGTCCGAGGTGCAACGCAGACACTGGGGACGGACAGGGGCGCGCGCTCATGATGGAGAAAACCCCATGGCGTGGACGCACCACCAACTCCAACACCACCACCACCACCTCCTCCTCCTCCACCACCACCACCACCCCTACCACCACCGGTGCTCTCCCAGCCTTCCTTCGCGGCGCGCGTGCGTGTCGAACAATACGCGGACGACGCAGAAACGGGACGTGCACGTGCGCCGTCAATTAAACGGTCTATAATTTCCGGGTGTCATGAGCCACGAGTCTGAGTCCCTCACCAAAAATGAGAGAGGGATTAAAAATTGTGCCACTGAAGTTCCAGAAGAAGAGCGAATTAATAATAATAATAATAATAATAATAATAATAATAATAATAATAATAAAACTTTCACGTGAAGAAGGCAAACTCCGATTCCAAAAATATATTATAAAAATCAGTGCAGTCCTCGTCCTTAGAAAAATCAAAAATCAAAAAAATCAAAAAATTAAAATATGACAAAATCCTTTGACACGCGTACAAAATGACACACGCACATTCTTTCTCCTTCTCGGTTTATCTGCTTGTGTGGCGCGCGGTGCGCTGCTGCTGCTGCTGCGCTCTGGGCTTCGGTCGGAATATAGACGCGCTTCCAGCAAACAGCACCGCTCGGGAATGAGCGCACCAGAGTTGTGTGTGTGTGTGTGTGTGTGTGTGTGTGTGTGTGTGAGAGAGAGAGAGAGAGAGAGAGAGAGAGAGATCGTGAGAAAGAGAGGATGCAGGGAGAGTGTGTGTGTGTGTGTGTGTGTGTGTGTGTGTTTAGGGTACAGGTGAAAGAAACAAAGCACATCGGCATGAAGAAAAAAGGGAAACTGTGTGTGTGTGTGTGTGTGTGTGTGTGTGTGTGTGGACATGGGAAGAGTGGAAGGGGAAAAAACAACAGCAAGCCATTCAATGCAAATTTCCAGTCAACACCAAACAAATGCGGCAAAAACATTGCAGAGAGCAAGTTGAGCACTACTCAGGGGGAAAACACACACACACACACACACACACACACACACACACACACACACACACGCACACACACACACACACACAAAGAGAGAGGGCGAGATGAGATGGGAGACAGACAAATATAATGAAAATTGGAGAGCACAGAGTAGTAAACACTATATAATAATTAATGAAGTAGCTATGTATTATTTATTAATACCATCGAATTAAATTGAGAGCAAGTAATGTACACGAGGAAGGGAAATAAAGGACCAGAGAGAGAGAGAGAGAGAGAAGAGAGACAGACAGATGTGACAAATACAGGAGAGAATTTAGAGAATTCAAGATTAATAAGCTGAGAAACAGTGTGTGTGTGTGTGTGTGTGTGTGTGTGTGTGTGTGTGTGTGTGTGTGTGTGTGTGTGCGCGCATGTAAGAAAATCCACTTTCTTCTTCCACACAGCAGACAATACTCTCTCTTTCTCTGTATCTCTCTCTCTGTCTGTCTGTCTGTCTGTCTGTCTCTCTTTGTCTGTCTGTCTGTCTGTCTGTCTGTGTCTCTCTCTCTCTCTCTCTCTCTCTCTCTCTCTGCTCTGGTTTGTTGCCTCAGTAGGGCACAGATCGTGTGCAGTGTAATGTAAAAGGAAGACAATAATTCAATCAGAAATTTGTTGGCTTTTGTTGTAACGTGTTACTTCTGATGCCATAATAAGGACAGACAAGGTGAGAATAATGACCCAAGTGAACAGACCACAGCTGATGCACAAATTATATATAACTCATACCCAGGTCAGGTACAACTCATACACTGCTCATGTACAACTCATACACATGATCTCATGTATACCTCATGCACAGCTCACAGGGAAACTGTATCTGAATGGTTCGAGAAGTGGCATTGAGGCCACAAAGTGTCACTGGTTCAATTCCCGAACCAGCACATAAAAGGCAGAGTGAGCTGCACCTTCCTTCCGTCCGCCTTCATGGCTGAAATGCCCCTGAGCAAGGCACCTAACCCCCCCACCTGAGCTCCGGGTGTCCCCAATGTGTGTTGCAGCCCATGGCTCCGAGTGTGCTCACTTTGTTTGTGTTAAATGCAGAAGCAATGATTTCCTTTTCAGAATTACAGTATAGCAAAAAAAAGAGAAAAAAAAGAAAGAAAAAACAGCTGATACACTGCTCTGACAGAACTCATGTGCAACTCACACACAGGACATGGACAACTCGTACATTGTCCCATACAGAGGGACGGTATATGAGTCGTCCATGTTCTGTGGTTGAGTTGCACATGAGTTCTGTATGAGCAGCACATCAGCTGTTTTATATTTATTTACTGACTTATTAAATACTTTTCATACCAAACAACTACAAATCTGTTGAAAAGCAACTACTACAAAATTCTGCAATAAACCCACAGACCTGGAAACCTTGCTGGGCTGGACCAGGTCAATTCGAACCCTGCCTTGTTATTCCAGATTCTGTGCAGCAGCCTTGAGAAATTGATCGCTTTGCTCAGTAATGTGACTAAAAATAATAATAATAATAAAAGACATTGAAAATTCAGAGTGAATCATCAGTCGCATGAGTGGATTCTTTGAGATATTAATGCAGAGAGATGCTGAACACTTCACTCCCTTGTGTATAAGTTCCACAAAAAAATGACTTCGGATAATAATTTATGAAATTCCTATTTTGTTTTTGTTGTTGTGCACAGACATATTCCTTTTTTTCTACACATGGCATCAGACAAAAAAGCAGAGAGAGAGAGAGAGAGAGAGAGAGAGAGAGAGAGAGAGAGAGAGAGAGAGAGGGACAGACAGAGAGAGAGACAGAGAGTGAGAGAGTGAGAGAGAGAGAGAGACAGATAGAGATAGAGAGAGACAGATAGAGATAGATAGATAGAGAGAGAGAGAGAGAGAGAGAGAGAGAGAGAAAGAGAGAGAGGAGAGAGAAAGGCAGAAAAATTAATCTGTTGGAAAGACGTTCATTTGTCAAAAGGCTGTTTTCAAGGTTTTATTAAAGTGCAAGCTCAATCCTCTCGGAGGAGGACACTGAGCTGCAGGCGGCATGATGTCTTACACACACACACACACACACACACACACACACACACACACACACACACACACACACACACACACACACTACACTTACTTAAATCCACACTCACATTTAGTAAAAGAAATACCAAAAATAATACTGTCACAATACTATGTCACAACTCTGACCTCATTCCCAGCTGTGCTGCACATCTGTTGCCCCTTGATATGCACTCATGCTTTGGAGCCACCTGCAGGACACATGCATTAGCTCTAAGGTGAACATTTTTTTGTTTTTCTTCGTTTGTTTTCTCATATGGTCTACAGTAATGGATCTGTTCAACTGCTTCTGTACCCAAGATCAGCAAAAAGCAATCATGCACACACACACACACACACACAGAGAGAGAGATAATATGTATATATCTGACATATATATATATATATATATATATATATATATATATATATATATATATATATATATATATATATGTCTGTCTTCCTTTCGGCTTTTTCCTTTTACTCGAGTCGCCACAGTGAATCATCTGATTCGCACGTTTGATTTGGCAGAGGTTTTTATGTCAGATGCCCTTCCTGTCACAACCCTTTTTAGCAAGGGACAGAAACACGCTGACGACTTTGCAGCTACTCTTTACGAAAGTCAGCAATGGTTCTTTTACATGTCTCTCACCATAGACAGTAAGAGACATGGCCCGCCTTTGATCACCCAGTTACCTGCACTGGGGGGTGGGGGTGGGGGGTGACAACCTTGTGGAGAATGGGACTTGAACCCCCAACCTTTGCATCAGCGAATCAGCACCCTATACCACTAGACCACCACTGCCCCATATATATATATATATATATATATATATATATATATATATATATATATATATATATATATATATATATATATATATATATATATATATATAAAAAACTGAACTGGAAAGAGTGGGGAAGAAGGAGGGGCATGTTCAATCTCATTTGTAAACAATGGACACAGCGTCATTACGTCAGTAGGTACGTCTAAACTCAAAATGTAACTTAAAAAAAAACGTAAAAGCGAAAAAATGTATGTATGTGTATATGTATGTATATATATGTATATGTATGTATATATATGTGTATATATACACATATATATATATATATATATATATATACATATATATATATACATATATATATATATATATATATATATATATATATATATATATATATATATATATATATATATATATATATATATATAGAGAGAGAGAGAGAGAGAGAGAGAGAGAGAGAGAGCCTCCATTCCCTGTGTTTCACATTCGCCCTTCGTGTGTGTCGAGTTGAGGAAGGAAGGATGGTGAGGAATACTGATGTACAGCTGTCTGGGTCAATCCACGGATCATATGATCGGAACTCAGAAAACTGTTTCTGTTCATGAAAACATGAGTTCCTGTTCACGCTTACAGAGAGAAACCCAACCCACACTCTCACTTTTCCATTAATAGAATTTTTATTAGTTAACAGCTGGAGTGAAAGAAAAAGTAGGGCAGGTTGTCTTTCTGGTTCCGACTTTCCTCATTTCTCTTTTCCCTCTTCCACACTCTCTTCCATAGTTTCTATTCCCTTCTTCTGCTTCTCTCGTCCACATACACACTTCCCTGTTCCTTACACAACTATTTCCTATCCCCTCGTCCCTACTGTCTTTTCCCTTGAACATTCCCCAATTCCTTATACTCTCTTCCCTTTTGCCTACTCCCCTATTCCCTCTCTCCACTTTCTCTTCTTTCTTCCCCCTCATGTTCATCCTCTTTTCCTTCTTCAGCATTCCCTATTCCCACATCCATATTTAGACTTCCTCTTCCCTTATTCACAATGACCCATTCATACGACCCCATTCTCTTTTCCCTCTTCCATCTCCCCTATTCCAACTTCCCAAAGCCCACTTCCTACTTCCTACTTCCTACCTCTCTCTTCCATTTCCCATATTCTCTATTCACTCTTCAAAGTTCTATATTTCCTATATAGTCCTATTCCCTCTTCACAATTCTCACTTCCTCCTCCTTATTTCCCCTTCCACCTTTCCCATTCCGAATACTCTCTTCCCCATTTTCACTTCCTTTATTCCCCTTCCATCTCCCTCATTCCTTGCACTCCCTTTCCTGTCCCCTTTTCCCTCTTTACACTTCCTTCTTACTTCCCACCTACTCATTATTCTTTACCTTCTCTTCCATATTTTCATTCTCTATATTCCCAGTTCCCTTCTTTTCTCTTTCCTCTTCCCCACTCCTTACTCTCTCCTCCCACCTCTCTATTCCTCACATCTCTATTCCCTCTTTCCGCTTTCTATAAGTCTTCCGTATTACCTGCAATTACTAATTATAGCACAAAAATTGCATTTGCTTATATATTGAATTATGACATAACCCATTTTTTTGTTGTTGTTCATTTCTGTAACCGCTTCATCCTAATTACGGTCGCGGGGAGGCTGGCGCCCATCCCAGTTGACTCCGGGCAATATATACACATATATATATATATACATACCCTGCACACCCTGGACAGCTCAACAGGCCATCGCAGTGTATAGTGTATATTTGTGTACTGTGTTTCAGGAAACCACGTTATTCCTGTTATCACTTACATACACACATTATATATATATATATATATATATATATATATATATATATATATATATATATATATATATATATATATATATATATATAAAGTATTTTTTTATTTATATATATATATATAAAAAACAGTCATACCCGCACTATTGTGCTGATATCTCTCTTTTCAAAAAAAAAATGCAGATTGCAACATTGAAACCCAAAAGACTCAAAAATCCATCTGTCCTGAGGATGTTCGAAAACATGTAGCTTCACCTCTCACACCTGAAACACCTTCCTTCTGAAACTATCAAGGTTGACAAATCAGAGCCCAGAATTTGACACTGCGGCATAAAGCAGCGTGTGTTTATTCTTACAGTCATATTTCACTACAGAAAATGATTTTTTTTTTTACACCCGAGCCATAGTGGCTGTTATCAGGCCGGTGCTTATCCCCAGTTTCCATAGCATGAAGCGACTACGTGTACAACTCCTCCTGGATGAGACGCTAGTCCATCGCAGGTTACCTTCCCAGTACATTTTTACTGGTACCCATTTATACTGCCGGGTCAACAAAGGCACACTTGTGGTTAAGACCTTGCCCAGGGGTCTTAGCCCAGTGGGGTCTAACTGGGATTTGAACACACAACCTCTCGATCATGAGTGCAGCACTCTAACCACTATACCACCGGAACAACACACAATTATGAAACAGAAAATGATTAATGACATAAAACTTGAGAAAAACACTCATATCTTTGATAAAACTACATCTAAAAATATTTGAATATTTTAGGAGGGTTAAATAGGAAAACAAATGTGGCAGTGGTGGCCTGGTGGTAAAACTTGTTTAACAGTAGTTTTAAACTTTTGGTTTATTTATTTATTTATTTTGAGAAGCCATGTGATAATTTTCTTTACCTCAGACTTATTTAATGAATTCTAAGTTTGTAAAAGGAGCTTAAAGTAAAAGTAAAAACTTTCATTATGCAAATATTAATCATTACTCTTAGAAAAGGTTTAAAAAAAGGCCAAGGAATCAGGGCTCAATTATAGTCCAGCCGAAGTGGATCATAGTGTATAATCATTTGCAGCCTGAATGAGCGGTCAGTCTGAAAACCGCCTTGTCAATAAGTGTTCGGTACAGGCGAGCGTTTTACGTAACCTAGTATTTAAGATACATTAGCGTACTGCTTTTCTTCCTGTTTCTGCGTTCAGATGTAGGATTGAGTGCTGGCTGCCATGTAGAGCTGCTCACATCACCGCTGCTGTATTTTCTACTCATTCGGAATGTCATTTTATTATTTCCTTTCACGTTACTGAGGAAAAGAAACCAGTGTCTCACTGGGCTGGAGAAAACTTTACTTTTGTTCATATGTATGTATAATATGATGCATACCAAAAATGATATTATGTAACAGAAATCTCAACGTCACACCCCCTATACATATATATATATATATATATATATATATATATATATATATATACATAACAATAATTATTGTTATAATTATTGTTATTTGCTCTACCAAAAAGTATTGAGCACTCTCCTACGGAAGGATCTACTCAGAAAATCCTATATATATATATATATATATATATATATATATATATATATTTATATATATCTATATATCTATCTATCTATCTATCTATCTATATATATATATATATATATATATATATATATATATACACACACACACACACACACACACACAAGAATCCCTCGTTACTTTGCACTTCAGTTCATGCGGCTTCAGTGCATCACGGTTTAAAAAAAAAAAAAATTCATCAAATTAAAAAATAAGGAAATTACGAAAGAATAGGGGAAAACGTTAAGGAAAATGCCACAAAAACAAGGCCAATTATGCAAAAATAAAAACATCCTAAACAAACACAAAACAAAAAACAACCCAAAATCTCGCATCAAATCGACTTACATTATTGCATGTGTGTGTGCACACGCATCTGTGCGCGTGTATGTATGTGTGTCATCTTCTTCTCATGCAATACCATCTGTCTGTGTGTATTTATATTTTATTTACTTGTTATGTTATTTTTTTAATGTTTAATTGTTATTATAAGCATTAATAGCATTGAATATGTATTTATTGATATTATATACACATAGACATGTACAAATATTAATAAATTACCCAGTGGGTGGAGTTCATTTCAATTCTTTCAATAAAGTCACACTTACTTTATAAAATATTGTAATATCCAGCTTGAGGACGGCCGACCTGCGCATCCAGAGCGGTAGCAGTGAGCATGCTTGATAAGCACGAGTGTGATGTGAACTGTTCTGTCTTGTATGTAATGATTTGTCTGCTTCCTCTGGTGCTGTGATTTTTCTACACTACCATGGATTATCGATCGAAACTGTTTAAATGTGAACAGGTGTTTTATTGGGTGATGTCTTCAATATGACGACGCTGTAGCTCTTCATCTGTGATACAGATTTTTTTTAACCAAATGATTTGGAGCCTCCTTCATGCATTGAGCATTAACTAAAAAATTACTATAATCTCCCGATTAATTCGGCTGTTTATTAGCAAGATAGCATTTACAGGAAATATGTCACATTACTTCAACTGTCTGTCTTCCTTTCGGCTTTTTCCCTTTTTACTCGGGAGTCACCACAGCGAATTATCTGATTCGTACGTTTGATTTGGCAGAGGTTTTTACATCAGATGCCCTCCCTGTCACAACCCTTTTCAGGGACAGAAACACGTTTGCTACTCTTTACGAAAGTCAGCAATGGTTCTTTTACATGCCTCTCATCATAGACAGTGAGAGACATGGCCCACCTTTGATAACCCAGTTAGCTGCACTGGGGGGACAGTGACAACCTTGTGGAGAGTGGAACTCAAACCCCCAACGTTTGGATCAGCGATCCAGCGCCCGATACCACTAGACCACCACTGCCCCATGTCACATTACTTCAACTGTTATTGGATAATTCTATTGAAGGATTTATCTAAAAATGAGCAGAAAATATGAGTCTGAAAGTATATTAATGTGAGCATGTGATTGGACGTGTTTCTCTCAAATTTGTATTATTATTAGTTTTTTTTTGTTTTTTTGTTTTTTACAGTACAGTAAAACCTCCGCTGACGAACGCTTAAGCTCACGAACTTTTCGCCTCAAGAACATTAAATTCGCGAGCATATAGTCTCTGCTGATGAACTAGTTTTCGGCGGACGAATCAAACCACGCGGTCGAACAGCGCCACGGTGGCGGCCACGAGAAGCTGACGCACGCTCACGGTGTCACAGTTCGTCACCCCCTTTCTTTGAGTGCGGAAGTGGTTTGTGTTTGATAGACATTTTGGACCAAATTGAGTGTACTTTTGCTATTATGGGACCGAAAAAGACCCACCACAGGCGGAGATCATTGAAAAACACGAACGAGGTGTGCGTTTGTGTGACTCAGCGTCCCAGTACCAGTACGCTAAGTCTACCATTGCTCCCATCCTTAAGAACAAGGAAGCTATTAAGGGTGCGTGTGTGGCTCAGGGTGTTTCCAAACAGTAGGCGTTTCCAAACACTCCTTCCAAACAGTAAGTCCCTCCCTCCCTCCTCCTCCCACTCCATTCCATCAAGCCATCAACTACCATCACAAAGGTAAATAAAACGACTTTATTATACAGTACAGTTTATTTCTTTAATTACAATACAATAGCACATTTATTATACATAAAATAAGGTATATTTTTGTGTAGTTTTAAGGCTTATTTAGTAGAAAATTATGTTTTATGGGGACCTGGGAACGGATTATTCTCATTTTAATGGTTTCTTATGGGAAATAAATGTTCGGAAGACGAACTTTTCGCCTTACACACACTTTCTGGGAACCAATTATGTTCGTGAGCAGAGGTATCACTGTATATGCGAACCTACACAAAGAGACTCTAAAATATAACAGTTCAAGTTTGTACCAGTTGTAAACCCCCCGCCATCCCCGTGCAGCTAACTGGGTTATCAAAGGCTGGCCATGTCTCTCACTGTCTGTGGTGTGAAGTGTAAAAGAACCATTGCTCACTGTCGACAAGAGTAGCTGTATACCCATCAGCGTGTTTCCGCCCTGTGATGGCCTGGCAAGCTGTCCAGGATGTACTCTGCCCTCGCCCAGAGTCGGCTGGAATGAGCGCCAGCCCAGATTACAGAAAATGAACTGAACACACACACACACACACACACACACACACACACACACACACACACACTCACACACACACACACACACACACACACACACGCACACACACACACACACACACACATGCACACACACACACACACAGTCAGAAGTCCCCAGGGCTACTGCATCATGCAGATTGCCTCTCCGCGGTATCACAGGAGAACTTATTTAAATCGTTGATTCTAACGGTAACTTGGTATTCCTAGACACGCACTAACTTCAGCTGGACAGCCTTTCAGTGTCGGCGTTAGCCTTGGGGTTCAGTCCTCATTGCACACACAATGAATTCAATATGACCTGCAGGAGAGGCTGAGTCCTCCACGGGCCCACATCTTGTACTTGAAAAAACACAGCAAATTAGCAATGGACACTAAAACCCACTTCAGCGTTTTTCTAAGTAGGGCGGTCAGAAAGAACTGCAAATGATCTTGCATCTGTGTTGCATCATCACCAAAATTACCCAACAGACATGCCCCATAGATTTATTAACTAGTCATAATTACTTCTTCAACCAATCTTTACAATTTCAAGATAATGAATCAGGAATAATTTTGCATTATCATGTAATAATAATAATAATAATAATAATAATAATAATAATAATAATAATAATAATAATAATAATAATAATATCACGCACAGTAGGTTAATTGGCTATTCCAAATCTCCCCTAGGTGTGAGTGTGAGTGTGAATGGTTGTGTGAGTGTTGGCCCTTCAATGGCCTGTCAAGCTGTCCAGGGTGTACTCCACCCTCGCCGTGAGTTGGTAAAGAGTGCCAGCCTCCCTGCAACCCTAATTAGGATTAAGCGGTTCAGAACATGAATGGATGAATTATTATTATTATTATTATTATTATTATTATTATTATTATTATTATGAGACAATCATCATCTTCATCATTATCATTATCCATCAAATTTTCATTATTTCAGTATATGACATGAGAGAAGCAGTCAGTGCAGCTATCTCCATCCATCCATCCATCCATCCATCCAGCCATCCATCCATCCATCTATCTATATTAATCTTAATTTACCAAGATTGCACTTTCAGCATTGACTAAATCAACTTCAGTGAGCAGAACTTGCAATCAATCACAAGCGTTGTCACAATTGTGCTCTACATATATATGGACCGCAAAAGGAAAAGAAACAATTTAAATATTACAAGTCAGAAAAAAGATTGTGTAACATAAATAAATAAATTAAATGAGACCAGGGTATATCATCAAGATCTATTTTTTGGGATGTATTCTCTCTCTCTCTCTCTCTCTCTCTCTCTCTCTCTCTCTCTCTCTCTCTCTCGCTCTCTCGCTCTCTCTCCCCCTCTCTCCCCCTCTCTCTTTCTCTCTGTATATATACATCATTTGGCAGTGTGATATTCAAATTACAATCAACACCCAGAGTCTTGCATGGATGGAGTGTAATCAACACTTCATGCGCTGTTAATGAGGCTTTGTTACACTGCGTGTCTGTTATACACTAACAGCACTTCAGAACAAATATTTAGTTTACACTACGAACGGATTTCTCTTCGGTCACGTTCATTCTTTCTGTACTCATAAAAAGAAAAGACAGTTTGTAAATGGCTTGGTTTAATTGGTTTCATTAAAGAAACAGAGATTCCTGAAGCCTGCATTATCACCACCAGCCCTTTAATAACAGGCCGAAGATGATGAGGAAGTAAAAAGCATCGGCTGTTAAAGAACAATAATCAGCACACCCAGATTTTTTTCTTTTACATTAATTTAGCCATTCATTCACTCATTCATTCATTCATTTTCTACACTGCTTAAGATGGGCACCGACTATGGGCAAAAGTAAGGGTCCACCACGCATACAAGTATTCACACTCATACTTCCGGGCATTTTGAAAGAAGCAATTAGCCTATTGTGCATGTTATTGGACTGTGGAAGGAAAAGAGAGCGCCCAGAGGGAACCATCGCAATATTTACATTATTCAGCAGCCACCCTTATCCAGAGTGCCTTACGTTTATCATAACTGAGAATTAAGGGCCTTGCTTAAGGGCCTAACAGTTCAAGTTGATGGCACTGGGGGTTGAACCACCAACCTTTGGATTAGTAATCCAGAGTCTTAACCACTGAGCCACCACTGCCCAGAGGGAGACCATGAGTACTCTATACAGAAACGCCCCAGCCCGGGGATGGAACCCAAGCCGTCTTGCAGTGAGGTGGACATGCTGACCACCATGAAAATGTTTAGCCTGTGACACAATTTCTTACATTTATTTACTAATTTTAACCTTTATAGGTAATGCTGATGCTGGAAACTCCTTTCAGTTCCAGTGCTACCAAAACATTTCCTTCTGGAAAAACTTCACCACCTTTTTTTCCCATTTAAAATGCATAAAGAAATGAAAAAAGTAATAATTTATTCTAAAGTGAGAAACTTTTTTTTTTTTTTTTTTACAAATATCACTTAAATTATTAAATTGTAAGATCATTATGAAGTAATTGTTACATAATTATTTATACCACCTATTAGTACTCGTATAAAGGAAAATTTATATTAGAAAAAAAGATATACATGTAATTGAAAAAAAAATAAAATAAACAATTCGAGCTTCACAACAAGACCCAAATATACAGTGGAGCCTCGGGACTCGAACTGAATCCGTTCCAGACGGCTGCTCGGATTCTGATTTGTTCGGATTTCCAATCTGCTTTTCCCATTACAAATAATGTAAATAGTCTTAATCCGTTCCATCGTCTTTTGAATAGAAGTTAATGGTACCCTAACTCATACCATAGGTCCTTAAATTAAGTGAAAAAAAATATTGAATACAGTACACTGTTATGGTCTGTGTTGTGAGAGACTCATTAACTTTTCTGTGGTTTAATTTTAGTGTGTTATGGTCTCTCTCTCTCTCTCTCAAAAGAGTTGGAGAGGGGTGCGGCTCTCACAAGCCGGTGGAGTGCTGAACACACACATCTAACTCCATTTAATCACGGGCTATAAAGACTAGCAATGCCATTCCCAGTGCTAGAAGATTGTCCCATTTCCCCCTGATCTCTCTGGCTTTGAGCTCTGTGCTCCACCAGATCCTGCTTTAGTTTGATTTCCGTGTTTCTAGTGCTCTAGTGCCCGTGCTCTAGTGCCTTCCCTGTGAACAATAAAGCGCAACCATTTTCGTAGATGAAATGGGGAAATCGTAGTCACTGTAATAGAGATGCGAATAAATGCAGAAATCAAACTAAAGCGGAATCTGGTTGAGCACAGACCTGACAGCCAGAGAGGGACAGTCTTCTAGCGCTGGGAATGGCACTGCTAGTCTTTTTAGCCTGTGATTAAATGGAATTATGTGTGTTCAGCACTACACTGGCGTGTGAGAGCCATACCACTCTCCAACGCGCATTTCAACACGCAACTCTTTTGTGAGAGACTAAATTTAAACACTAAAATTAAAACCACTGAAAAGTTAAAGCATAAGAACAATAAAGATATTTTTTTTTAACCTTTGTGGTGAGCAGTTAGCATACATAAATTTTGGAGAGGAAGAAGGAAACAGATTGCTTCAGGTAAATCAGCCAAAGGTGTTTTTTTTCTCTTGCTACTGCTTTGCATGGATGACTCTTTTCTTGAAGAACATTTCGAACATTGCTTGTTTCTACCTTCTTTTCAAAACCTTACGGAAGTGGCTCAGGACCTCTTCGTTAAAGGTGTTCACAGCGCTGCTAGTGCTTTAGCTTAACTTTAGTGCTTTAGCTAAGCATACATACATACATACATACATACATACATACATACATACATCCTCTTTAGCTTTGTTTAGGCCAGGGGTCTGGAACCTTTTGACAAAGAGAGCCAAAAATAAATAAATAAATAAATCTAATCCTCTGAGAGCCAAATATATTTTTAATACTGAGACTAACAGTTTTAGAGTATAACACAACTCTGAATTTATTATGAATGACATTGTCATAACGAAGTTATTTATTAATAAGAAAAGTACTTCTTACTATTAATGCGACTTCTGGTGCTGCATGGTTTTGCTGATAGCTTTGTAGTCTGGTTGATATGGAGTGAAGTTCAGCTTCATGCAGGCATTTAGGCTTCCATCTATTAGGTGACCGCAGGTTGGTCTTGATGATTTTCAGGTGTGAGAAGGACCGTTCACGTGCGCATGTGGAGCCAAACATGGTCAATACAACTCACATGCTGAAGTGTTTATGTGACAAGAAGCGCGGCCCACATAGCTGTCAACCCCTAAGATTAGTAAAGAGTGAGAGGCAGGGGTCTAGGGGCGCAGTAAATGAAAACATAATTTGAGCAAGTTTCACAACCTTTAGTTTTTAAGTGCGCGTATGTATCTGATTTTACGGTAAAGGATCCCGCAGCCAGAAGCAGAAAGAAAAGCTGCATGTTTATGTAAAAGATATAGCCAATGGCATTTGCTCGCGGAAATTACATCCTTAAAAAATAATAAAATTGGGAAATAATTGTATTCATGCGTGAAATTTTAGACACCTTGCGTGAGAGATTGAGGAGGAGATGAAATGCGTGAGTCTCACGCTTGATGTGTGAGAGTTGACAAATATGGTCCCAAGGCAATTAGCTGGTCTGCGAGTTGAAGTTTTTTCCTGTCTGTCCATTTGTGTTTTGCTTGCCAGCTCTGCTTGGCTTCTTACACACATGAGCTGATCAAAACGAGGGAAATTTACCTCTTAACCCAAAAACAACTCGCGCAGGCTGTTGCATATAATCCAATAAAATTACAGTTTCAAGGTATCAGCCCCACCCACACACTGGAGTACAGAAAGGATTGGCTCTCTGCAGCGTGAAACAGCGACAAGTGGCATTGAAAATAGACGTATAGATTGAAATGCGTGAGATTTATTTATGTTTTTGTTTTATTTGATAGCTTTTTTCTGTATTTTTATTTAAAGGACAGCAAAATTATGTATTAGTTATTCTGTTAAGAAAGGCCACCTGATTTATCTGAGAGCCAGATGCAGTCATCAAAAGAGCCACATCTAGCTCGAGAGCCATAGGTTCCCGAACCCTGGTTTAGGCAGTTATGCCTATAAGCCGATCTATGCGTTTTCTGTTCGGTACTCTAAATTGTATTTGTTGCTGGAGGTGGTATATGGTGTTAGTGATTAGATATCTTTAGTGCTTTAGTGCTAGCTTTAGCTTTCATGCTTGTGATACATACATAGTACTGTATCAACAACTTCCTGACTTCCCCAGGACAGCTTTTAGGGTGATACATACAGTAAAGAAAGCACCAGCCTGATGAGCCACTAGCCCTGGATGTAAAAGCCCAAACAGACCTTACATAGTATCAACTACTTCCGGATTTCCCCAGAACATACATAGTATCTACAACTTCTGTACTTCCGGAAGTCGCGCACTTTTCCTCCCTCTAGGTCTCATTTTCTCTAGTGCATCTCTTGAGTTTGACTTGCGGTTTTTGTTCGGTTTCTCGGACGGAAGAACTCACAGATTTTTTGTTCGGATTATGATTTGCTCGGACTCTAGAGTGTTCGGATTCCGAGGCTCCACTGTATATAATTTTTTTCAATACCATGTCAATGTTTTTTTTAGCTTTTTTTTTGGGATTTACAACAAGAAGGGCAGTGGTGGCCTGGTGATAAAAGGTGCTGGATCGGATCCCTGATCTTAAGGTTGGGGGTTCGAGTACCACTCTCTGCAAGGCTGTCACTGTCCTCCCAGTACAGCTAACTGGGTTTTCAAAGACCTGCCGTGTCTCTCACTGTCTATGGTGAGAGGTTCATGTAAAAGAACCATTCCTGACTTTCATCAAGAGTAGCTGCAGAGCCATCAGCGTGCTTCTGCCCCTTGCTAAAGGGTTGTGTCAGAAAGGGCATCTGATGCCTATGCCTATAAAAAGCCTATGCCAAATCAAACATGTAAATCATTAATATGACTTCCATGAAGATGGAGGCTAATGATTCGTTGTGGCGACCCCTGAAAAGGGAACAGTCGAAAGGAAAACAATTCGGGCCTTACAACAAGAACGTCCTTGGTTGAAATCCTGGGTTGGGGGTTTCTGTATGGAGTTTGCATGTTCTCTCTGTGCATATCCTCCAGGTAATCTGGTTCCCTCCTCCAGTCTAAAGACATGCACATTCGGCTAATTGGATATTCCAAACTGCCCGAAGTGTGAGCGTGAATGGTTGTGTGTTTTAGCCCTGGGATGGTCTTGCAAGCTGTTCAGATTGTATCCGCCTTCGCCCAGTGTCAACTGACATAGGCACGTGCCATCCCGCAACTCGAACAGGATTAAGTGGTTTGGAAAATAAGTGAGTGAGTGGATAAATTTATTGTAATGTTTCTGTACATATGTTCATGTTTAACCTAAACCTTTCGTGTGTTTTTGGTCAGGTTTGTTTGATCTGATTATCGATCCTTCTGCTGTAATTTTAGTAATTTGGTATAAATATAATTGAAGGCCATGTTGTATTCAGGAATTATACGTATGGAACGATGCTCTGAGCTGTAAACCTCAGAGAGCTGTTCGGCTCTCCTGTGTTATTAAGGGCTGAGAAAGACAGAACGGTGACAGCATGAACTTCAGCACTAATTCTGGAGTGCAATTCTTCGAGTTCTTCATGCATGCTCTGGTAATTATATCATTCTGGCTCTTACTCAGACACTGTGGTGACCGGACAAGCACTGAGGTCTCGCACATTCATATACACACACTGACTTACAGCAGCATGCTCATTAGTTCATTTTCTGTAACTGCTTAATGTTAATTAGGGTCGCGGGGAGGCTGGTGCCCATCCCAACCAACTCCAGGCGAGGGCAGAGTACACCCTGGACAGCTCGCCAGGCCATCGCAGGGTGGAAACACGCTGACGGCTTTGCAGCTACTCTTGTCGAAAGTCAGCAATGGTTCTTTTACATGAACCTCACACCATAGACAGTGAGCGACATGGCCAGTCTTTGATAACCCAGTTAGCTAGACTGGGGGACAGTGATAACCTTGTGGAGAGTGGGACTCGAACCCTCAACCTTAGGATCAGCAATCCAGCACCCTTTACCACTAGGCCACCACTGCCACTCCGGCAGCATGCTGGCCGTTCCTTATTACCACCGTCTGACTCAACATGCCGCACACACAGTGTATGTGCAGATGCTAATGCGCTAACTAGGTAGCATATTTTTAACCCTAGCAAAGGGTTTAGCAAAATGTTTAGCATCAACTGAAAAAAGGTTCAACAGTCCTGAAATTAAAAAGAAAAAATACTTCCTTTTTAAATTTAATGATATTGTGCATGCACGATTTGCAGCACCAATTAAATCGCATCATTCCTGTGCAGTATGAACAATCGTTTCTTTTAAAATTAGAAAGTCATGAGTGTGAGATTAATCTATGAAATATTTTCACACATGTAGCACAGAGAGGTTTTCTGGAACGTGTACATGCTACTAATGTTCTTTATTTGTCAAAACATTTTGTCCTACTGGAGACACAGGAGAGTGTAAACCTATCTTAGTCAACTCTGGGCAAAGGTGGTGTACACCCTGGACAGCTCATTAGTCCATCACAGGGCAAGAGTTACACACAGATACTCACACCTAGGGGAAATTGGAAATAGCCGGTTCACCTAATGCACAGATCTATGGATTGTGCTAGAAATCCAGGTCACCCCAAGGAAACCCAACCAAGCATGAGAAGAACATGCAAGCTCCACATAGAAAAGCCCTTGCTGAGACCGGAACTCAAACTCAGTACCTTCTTGCTGTGAGGTGGGTGTAATAAACTGCATCACTATGCCACTTGCTGTTGTTTTTGGCTCCAAAACATAAGTGAAAGGGTAAAAGAAACCTCGGTGATGCTGATGAAGACAACTCAGCAGTAATTGCCCCTTTGCACCGTGAATACTGGTGAATTTATTGAAAACTTGTCACTTTTTCCCCCTAACCTCACCAAAATGAATAATACAGTTATATTCATTCATCCATTAATTCCTTTTCTGGACTGCTTAATCCTAATTAGGATTGCAAGGAGGCTGGTGCCCATCTCAGCCGACTCCGGGCAAAGGTGGAATACACCCTGGACAGCTCGCCAGTCCATTGCAGGGGCAATACTCACACCATCAATCACACACACACACACACACACACACACACATATAGGGGAGATTTGGAACTGCCAATTAACCTACTGTGCATGTTTTTGGACTGTGGGAAGACACTGGATTACCTGGAGGAAACCCACGCAAACACAGGGAGGACATGCAAACTCCACACAGAAACACCCAGGCTGGGAATCGAACCCAGGACCTTCTTGCTGTGAGGCTGATGTGCTAGCCACTACGCCACCATGCCACCCATAATGACATACAGTATCTTGTTCCTAATATAACGTATTAATAATAATGTTGTCCAATAATTTAAATCACTCATGGTTGTTCATGTGTTATGAAACAAGGTTTACTCGGAACTATACTACTATACTGTACTATATGCTTGTAACACAAACATCTGGATAGGATAATAAAATAAAATAAAATAAAATAAAATAAAATACTTAAACTCCTCCACTTGGAGCAGGACCTCATTCTCGACCAGGAGTGTGCAGTCCACCCTTGTTCGACTGAGAACCATGGCCTCGGACTTGAAGGTGCGGATTTTCATCCCAGCCGCTTCACACCTGACTGCGAATCGCTCCAATGAGAGCTGGAGGCCCCAGCCTGATGAAGCCAAAAGGACAAAATCATCCGCAAAAAGCAGAGACGAGATCCGATGGCCACCAAACCAGAACCCCTCAACGTCTCGGCTGCGCCTAGAAATTCTGTCCATAAAAATTATGAACAGAATCGGTGACAAATGACAGCCTTGGAGGACTCCAACCCTCACTGGAAACGAATTCGACCTGTTGTTACCAATATGGACCAAACTCTGGCTCCGTTGTTACAGCAATCGAAAGGCCTGTAGCAATGGGTTCGGAATGCCGTACTCCGGGAGTACGCCTCACAAGATAGCCCGAGGAACATGGTTGAAAGCCTTCTCCAAATCCACAAAACACATGTGGACAGATTGGGCAAACTCCCATGCCCCCTCCAGGATCCTGTGGTGCGTATAGAGTTGGTCAAGAGTGCTACGGCCAGGACGAAAACCACATTGTTCCTCCTGAATCCGAGGTTCGACTATCGAGTATCGACTATGTCTCTCGGCTTGTCTGGGAATGCATCCATGTCCCCCTGGTAGAGCTGGAGCAAGTGGCTAGGGAGAGGGATGTTTGGGCCTCTTTGCTTAGGTTGCTGTTCCCGCGACCCGACCCTGGAAGAAGCTGAAGAAGATGATGATGATGATGATGATGACGATAAAATAAAATAACATAAATATGTTAAATAAAAGTGTTTTCCTAACTTGCATGTTGTATTAACACTCACAGACAGTTTATTTCCTGCCACACCCTCCCTTTATCTCTCTCTCTCACACATGACTGTGTCGAATGGAAAGTAGCATGTACAATCAGGAAAATTACGTCAGCACGTTATTCATACAACTGTAAAATGCATCCTTGCTCCTCAGGCACTTGGCATAAGCTAGTGTTGTTTCCCTCCAGTACAAAAGCAGTTGATAAAAATCTGTGAAACGTGTGTTAGTGGTGTCTGCGTGTCATAAATGTGAGCTTAAGCAAACATTACATTCTGTTACAGGGCTTGGTAATGGCACATGAACACCGCTTGCTCATCACTTACATCAGCTGTTTTATTTATTTATTTATTTACTTATTTATTTATTTTTCAGACCAGTTTACCCAGAGAGATTGTATTACACTACACAACAATCATTTCCTACAGCTTACACTGTCAATTCAAAAGAAATTCGGATGGAAGATTTGTGCTAACTTGCTAAACACAGATGGAAGATGAAGATTTGCCACGCTTTCTTTACACACATTCATTTGCCACACCGCTTAATCCTACTCAGGTCGAAGGGAGGCTGGAGCCTATCCTAGCCGACTCTGGTCAAAGGCTGGTTACACTCTGAGTAGCAGGTCAATCCATTGCAGGGCCAACACACAGACACAACTACAGTATTCACAGTCACACCAAGGGGCAATTTGAAGCCGCCTAATGTGGATGCTTTTGTACTGTGGGAGGAAACGGGAGTAGCCAAAGGAAAACTTTTTTTTTTTTTTCGTAAGAAAAAATGACTCTTACTTTTTTGGGAAAAGGTTTTGTTACTTTGCACCGACAAGCATGACTACCATAGGAACCTGAAGATCGCAAGTTTGAATCCACGTTGATGCCACAGCCATTGCCATCTGGGAGTCTATGAGAGGCTGGGTTTTCACTCACAGCAATCACCAGCCTACCCATGGTCGCTCATTCATGCGAGGGGGTAGATAAGGGGCACATAGTGCTTTCTCAACTAGTGGGTTAGGTTGCCTCCAACATAGCACATAAGCAGCAGTTTATAAAGAGACCGATGGCAGCATTGTATGTCACACAGGGGGCATGTGTATGCTTACGCACTTCCCTGGTTGGCGGTGGGCATATGTCATAGGGCTCATCACTTGATAGGCAGGAATTGTATATGACTCCAATCATGGGAGAGCAACGGGGAAATCATAACAAAGTCTTGAAGTAATTATATCATTCATAAATAATATAATTTCACATATAAAAACGGGGGAACAAGCTATTTCCTTCAACATAGAAGGTGTTCTCAATGTAACAGCTGCGGGTCTGTACTCACATAGTGCTGTCAGTCTTAAATGATTGGAAATTCTTTAATAAACATGCCAGACATGACGTCTCATAACAATCATGCAACGTAATAACAACCAAATTAATAAAAAGCTGAGGGTAGTATATACTCTCACTATTCGAGTTACAACCTAGATCAGTTTCGATCAACCAGTCGTAAGTCGGATTGGTCGTAAGTCGGATATTTAACACAGCGAAACCGAAACCGCCCAGCACTCGCTATGAATTCATGTGAAGCGTATTCTTCACCTGCACGTTCTTTCAACATGCGAAATAAACTTGTAGCCTTACTTTGAACTGCTCGCAACATCACTTTCATATTTCTTTGCCTCTTATCTTCCGACCACGTGTATAGCAACTTTTCCATTTCTGTGATCGGTCCTTCACGCTGATTTGTGATGATAGTGGACTTAATTGGGGCTGCTGCTTTCACTGCTTCCTTAATGCGGTTCTTGTCCTTCAAAATTGTAGACACCGTCGAGTGGGAGAGATGGAGATCTCACTTTCACTTTCATCTTCATCTCCAACGACAGTGGCTTCATTGCTTTCTTGGTAGACTTGCCATCTGATGAACCGGACTTCCTCTTGGGGGCCATGGTAACGGTGTACAGTAAACGAATGTAAAATTGTACTGTAAAAGAGATGTTCTGCGCCGGTATCGAGTCACTGAGTGTAGTGGTAGAATGCTGCGAGTGTGAGATGCTGGGATGCTGCGCTGCCACAACCCTCTTACGCGCTGCGCTGCCAGACATATACAGTAAACTCGTAATAGACATCTGCTAGACGTGGGCGTAAGTACGGGTGGTCGTAACTCGCGTACGTCGTAACTCGGATAGTGAGTGTACGTATATGACAGTTCAGGAGGAGAAATACTGCATGCGCCTGTTGCACAAAATTAAATATGCACAAGGATTATCAAACCAAGTTCATTAGCAGGATGATGTTAAAAGTTTTCATCCTTGCAGCCAAGTACCTTGGGCTCTGCCATTCATTATAACAACTGTAACGTAAATACAAAGCCTATAATAGATGAAAATGGTGTTTTATCTTGAATGAAAGGCTCTTTAGATTTCATAGTAATTTCCTGAAGCTACTGTGTTTGTAACTGCGAACATGTTGGGAAATTGAGACAATGCACTAGTATGTGGTCTCATTTCGTTATGCGACAGCCTGTAAAGTTGGCTATGCTTCTGATAAAGACAAATATAAAAGTGTGTGTGTGTGTGTGTGTGTGTGTGTGTGTGTGTGTGTGTGTGTGTGTGTGTGTGTGTGTGTGTGTGTGTGTGGCTTTTCAAAACCTTTTATTGTGCAAGGCATGATGATCATGAAAATGAACAAATGTTCCAGTCAGGATGAAAAAAAAAGGGATGAACTTGACCCGAAATTAAGTAGTAATGCAAAAATTTTGGAAAAATAATGTTTTCGTTATCGTGCTCCCGTTGTGGAAACACATTTGTACACAGATTTGATGTCTACGGCTGTCTTGTGTCCTGTCTGTTCTGACAACTCCGAGAAGACAGAAAGCAAGTTTGGAGTCTGATACGATTATCAGCTGCCCACATGCTAAGACGCGCCACGGAACCTCATTTCCATTCTGTTTGTGAGCTTCCTTTGGCTCATGCTCAGCTCGTAATTGACGTGCTAAATTATCATTATTAATTTGGGTCTAATTAGTGGTTTAATGCATTGATTTTGACTGGGAAAATCGTAATAATGGATGACATATGCAAGCTTCACTTAGGACGGAGTTAATATGGTTGTATTTTTTGTAATAACTATAAAGCTGTTATGATTCTAGCTGCCAAGATTTAGATCTGTTCATGAATATCAATTGTGTTTATTTAGAGAAAATGCATTTTGAATATTGACATCAGTAATTAAATTAAGCCGGTCTAGAAGCATCATCGTGCCTCTAAAACTTTATTCAGGACTCCTGCCCTTTTTTCAACCTAATTTGTTTGGCCTCAAGGCTGCAAGAGTACAATCCGAGATACCATACAGTATATCATGTTTACGTCCTCATTTCATAGAGCACCCTGTGAGGTATCTGGTGTTCAGGGGAGATCACACTGGAGGTGCAACTGAAAAACAACTGACATGAATGGCAATCCGTGACTGTCGTTTTTCATTCAGAAAATGGTCTCAAATTTGTTTTGCGGCATTTGCGGTATGGCAGTTGGGGTGGTGCAGTGCTTAGTGAACATCCACTTCACAGCAAGAAAGTCCTATGTTCAATTCCCTGGCTCTGGCGTTGCTAGTTTGCATGTTCTTCCCATGCTTGTATGGGTTTCCTTTGGGTACTCTGGCATCCTTCTACAGTCCATAAACATACCCAGCAGGCGAATTGGCCGTTTCAAATCGCCCCTAGGTGTGAGTGTGAATGGTTGAGTGTGTTCGCCCTGCAATAGCCTAGTGAGCTGTCCAGGGTGTGATGAGTCTCAGAGTCGGCTGCAATGGGTGCCAGCCTCCACGTGACCCTAATAAGAATCAAGCGATCGAGGAAATTAATGAATTAATGGATTTGTAGTATCGCATGCAGGTTGCCCTCTACATGAACTCATCACATAAAAAAGTTGTTGTTTTGCTCACAAACTATTTGTTTTTCATTTGTAAAGAAAAGCGATGCATTGGACCCTTCCACACAGAAAGTTCAAGACCTGCTGACAGGTTCCGTATAGTTTGTCTTCATTCATTTATTTTATTTGCATTTTGTTCACACTAAAAACACGTGAATAAAAAGCAAATGGATTGAAGAAGAAAAAGTGAACAAAACGTGACTGATTTACGACAGATTTGTCTTTTTTCTTGCCAAACATCCACAAACCAAATGAAACAAGTCACTTTATCATTGCACCTCTAGAATAATCAAACCCCCCCCGTCATGAATACTGGGATCCCTCTCTTTCCACGGTTAATGGGAACAGAGACCCCCGCCCCCCGCGACCATCGATTTCCACGAAGTAGGATCGACCCCACCCCTGACTGAAGTATACGTACATGTATATAGTAATATATCAATAAATAAATATTCAATGTATTGTGAGGTTCATGTAATTCAATAATATGTATGGTTCATGTAAAGGAACCATTGCTGAATATCGTAAAGAGTAGCTGCATAGCCGTCAGTGTACGGAAGTTAGCAATGGTTCTTTTACATGAACCTCACACCATAGACAGTGAGAGACATGGCCCGCCTTTGATAACCCAGTTAGCTACACTGGGGGGGACAGTGACAATCTTGTGGAGAGGGGGGCTTAAACCCCCAACCTTAGGATCAGCGATCCAGTGCCCTATACCACTAGGCCACCACTGCCCGCATTGAATATGTAATTATTGATATTATATACACATATACATGTACATATACGTCAATCGGGGGGTCGATCCTACATCGCAAAATTCGGCGGTCGTGGGGGGATCTCGGTTCCAATTAACCGTGGAAATTGAGGGTGCATGCTAATGTTTGCATGCTAATAGTTTGTTCTACTGTGAAATGAGAAATAGCTACTTGTAAAGTGAAAACTTTTGTTTTGTGAACATCATGAAGAAAACAGGAGGTTAACGAGAAAAACACTCAAAGTTTAAGATTCCGCCACCACGTAACATGGATATCGGCACGGACAGTCTCTGCATGGGTACCGGTTTCAATTACAATGTGCTCACCTTATGCTCTGTTGTATAGAACGTTGAAGTGACCAAATTACAGAAAAAATGTCTCTTTTATGAAAGATTTACAAGATGGCTGTGGTTTGACCTTTTGGGGTCACTCAAGGTCAAAAGTAATTGCAATTTAAAAGTCCAAACATGGTTTCAAATGTGGTTTAAAAGTCCTATTAGTGTTTAATAATAGCAGCTTGTCTATCTGTACTCAATCCAAGGTCATAAGTTTATTTCCGGAAGCACTCTATCTTCAAAATTGTGTGGCTTTGCTCTGACCTTCGCCTTTGCCCCTGACATTTCAGAATCAAACCATCTCTGGGACTCAGGTAGGGTAGTGTCCCCACCAAATTTGGTAAAATTCTTTTTGTCATAACATAATTTCTGTCATTTTGAGTGTAGGTGACAAGAATCATTACTCAACAAGTCGAAACATCAGATGTGCTGTATGAATGAAAACAAACCGAAATTGTTGGATTCAATTATCAAAAATGAAAACATATCCAGTTACATTTAATTATCGAGAGAAAAAAAAACGTGTCAAAATTGAGTCGTCACTGGATCCATGAACCAAGTAGCAGCATTTTATCCCTGGAGACAAATAGAAACAAATTAGACTTTATTCTGAGTACCACCTGAAATAATGTCAGCGCGGCATCAATGTGATGATTTATATGATCACACGCACCACGAGATGATGCAAAAACTGAAAGTTGACCGCGTACGCCAGAATAGCGTTTAACTTCACGATTTGTAAACAAATGGCGGCGTCACTTTGGAACATTTCTCAATCGCTCGCAAAGTTAATAAGGTGTAGATGTGAGTGTGTGAGGATGCCAAGTGGACAGTCAGATAGACCGCATCCTGTCACCTCTCAATGGGTCAATACACACAAGTTCAGGAGTGTGATCTTATGAAAATGAGAATGTGATGGGATGCATTCAGCAAAAAGGATAACAGTCATGTGTTCAGACAGGAGTGAGTGCGTGCGCGCGCACACACACACACACACACACACACACACACACACACACACACACACACACACACACACACACACACACACGTACTGTACTGTATATCCGCACACTGTTGTCCAAAGCATAGAAAATAAGAAAAAAAACAACGTATTTGCATCTGCATGGCCCATTGATTTTGATTGCATCGTTGCTCAGGGCTGACAATAGTGAGCTGATTTATTTCATAAATAGATCGTGCTGGGTTTGCAAGCGCTATGCTGAACTGCTATTAGCAGCCAACAGCGAGCGCAAATCTCAGCGGGTAATAAGAAGATGAACAATTCTGAAGACATCGATACATCCCTCACACGAATACGTGAACATGTTCGGCTATGCGCTGGCGTTCGTGCCTTATATGATTTGTGAAATGAAATGATCTCTTCTTATTTAATGCAATACTTCACATCATTTCACACACACAATACGAGGCTGCGACGCGAGAGCTCCTTGATTACACGAGCCTCAGTGACTGTTACGAATGTGAACTCTGTGTCCTTCTTCCTGCTGTTAATCATGCTTCCCACATTTAACCCATTTCTTTATGTATACATTTATTGAAAATGTATGATTTGAATTTGACTGTGAGTCAAAGCACAGGATCAGACGACAAGGTGTAGTCCATAACATCCAAATCCTGAGATGTCGGTGAGTGCTGGGGCGAGGGCGCCATGTATAATAAGGTGATCATGAATCTCTGTAAAATTAAATTATTTCAACATACACCCAGAGCTGATACTATTATGAAAACCTAGCTATCATTAGCGGGGCTGGTTGTACTGCTCTACTTCCTGTCTGTTGTGTGATGCCCTACGGCAATGTTATGATAGACATATGAACTTCACACATTTCACACTTTTGATGTGTTCAGAATACTTTTTTAAATACAATAGTCCGACGACCTACGAGTGGCGGCCTAGTGGTAAAGGTGCTGGATCACAGATCCTAAGGTTGGGGGTTCAAGCCCCACTAACCACAGGTTGTCTCTCCCCCCCCCCCCCCCCCCCCCCCCAGTGCAGATAACTGGGTTATCAAAGGCCAGCCATGTCTCTCACTGTCTATGGTGAGAGGTTCATGTAAAATAAACATTGCTGACTTTCGACAAGAGTAGCTGCATAGCCGTCAGCGTGTTTCCACCCTGCGATGGCCTGGTGAGCTGTCCAAGGTGTACTCTGTCCTCACCCGGAGTCGGCTGGGATGGGCGTCAGCCTCCACCGTGACCCTAATTAGGATTAAGTGGTTACAGGAAATGAACTGAACTAGTCCTATGATTGAACTGTTTATAACTCAACATTTTTACGACACCGTTACATTGAACTGTTTGGCAGTCACAGGTTCAACAGATTTTGTGTCTTTCAACAATCGTCTCACTTTCATATAAACATTGTATGATTTGGCAAACTTGATTTATTTACTCCATGACAGAAGTTTAACATCTAAATTAAAATTAACTTCAACCAAACCTACATCAGTCCCTTCTGTTTAAGCAGGCGAAATTCATATCACCTGAACAACCCTTTGTTGTTGCTTATGGAAAAGATGTTATAAGAAAGCGGAAGCTCAATAAAGAAAGAATGCAATTTAAGCACTTAGATTTTTGGTATTTTGTATCCCTTCAATAAGAAAAAGAAACGTTTTCTGAAAATTATAATTGTAATCATAAGAAAGGCAATCCAGTCTGGGTTCTTCAGCACTCAAGAAACTCCAATCACTTTCTCCGCTACTTTCTATCATCACACTCTTCCTTTCTATGCACTCATTTTTTTTCCTTTTTGGGTTCTCTGCAATCATTGTTTTGAACCTTGCATTCATTTTTTTCTGATTTTTTCTATACATTCTGTTTTTAATCCCTGAATAAATATTTCAACGAGACAAAACAATGACACTAAATGACAACAATAACTGATTAAGAGAAACTACACTACATTGAAAAACGATCCTTTAAGTCCACCAATTATCTCACAAAAGAGAGCAATCTATGAATGATTATCTTCGTTCAGGTATCGCAGGTGGGAGGAACTTCAGCGAACATTTATCACAAAGCCATTACAGATATGACAAAGTGCCTTAATCGTGTTTTCTGAATCTTTTTTATGGCCGCGTCACCGAGTGAAATATGAGCACTAGAAAGTGGAGAGTGCAAATTCATCAGGGTTCTGCACGGTGTTCACGACTGATTATATCATTACAGCCCTGGAGAATTTTTAAAGACTTTTCAAAAGTTTTGTAAATTTTTTCTCAATAATAATAATAATAATAATAATAATAATAATAAGAAGAAGAAGAAGAAGAAGAAGAAGAAGAAGAAGAAAATAATAATAATAATAATAATTATTATTATTATAAGTTTTTCTCTCATTTTAAAATTTTACCTGAATTACACTTTGACTTCAAAAAGTAGTTTTTAAATAATTATTACTTTCTTATTTGTCCACCTTTAATATGACAGTTGATTATGAATAATTAAATAGTTTTTTTTTTCTTGTAAATATTTTATTGTAAATATATCACTTCCATATTTTTATGATTTTAAAATGGTTAATAAATTATTTTATTTATATTAATAATTAATTATTATGTTTATTTCTTTGTTACATTTTATTTGTTTAATTGCGTCAATTTTTTTAATTGTTCATTTGTCGCAAATCATCTATTTTATTTTAATTTACCATTTTTCCACTTATTCGTATGTTATTTCTAATGTAAAACATGATAAAATATTTTACTTTTTGTTATATATATATATATATATATATATATATATATATATATATATATATATATATATATATATATATATATATATATATATATATAGTCACGTGGGGTTGGGGAGGGGTGATCCTATTTCCGAGAAATTCAATGGTCGCTGAGTGATCTCGGTCTGAATCAACCATGGAAACTGAGGGATCCCTGTATATGTGTATATAATATCAATAAATACATATTTAATGTTAGAAATACTTATAATAACAATTAAACATTCAAAAATAATGCATAAGATGTAAATAACATAAATATACACACATAAAGACACACAGGCATATACAGATGCGTACACGCACTCAGATGCACGCCTCACAAAAATGTAACTAGTTTTGATGGGAGGTTTTGGGTTGTTTTTTGTTTTGCGTTTGTTTAGGTTTTTTTTTTTTTTTTTTTTTGCATAATTGGCCTTGTTTTTGCAACATTTTATTTAACCTTTTCTCCTATTCTTCCTTAATTTCCTTATTTATTAATTTGAGGAATATTAAAAAAAACAAAAACCTCGATCCACTGAAGCCGCATGAATTGAAGTGCAAAGTAGCGAGGATATATATATATATATATATATATATATATATATATATATATATATATATATATATATATATATATATACACACACATATACACACACACACACACACACACACACACACACACAGAGTGGTACATCAACTTACGAAATCCGTCCCGGGGGCAAGCTCGTTATTGGAAGCGTTTGTTAAATGAAATAAAAATTCCCATATGAAATAACAGAAAACCAATGAATCCGTTTCAAACCCCTCCTAATCTCATATAACCTGACACAAACACATGTAACAATAAACATTTCACAATAATCCATGTACAGTAACATTAAAAATACCATAATTAACAATAAATAATAATCAAACAAGAATAAACAATACGTTGATAAACAATGCAGTAAGTGCGTCTGAACTTAAGAATAGCACTTAACATTAACTTACACTCCTGTTTATTATTATTATTATTATTATTATTTGCATTATACTTATTTATTTGTTTGTTTATTTATTTAATTAATTTTTACTTTTTTTTTTTTACTTTTTTACTTCACTAATTTTGATCACTTGTCTTCTGCTGTTTGGCCGCACTCTCATCGCCGTTGATCTCTTTCGACTTGATCCACAATAGGAGAAGCCTCTCCATCTCATTATTGAGTCCGGATCATTCCTTTGCTGGTTTAACACTCTTCAACATGGCCTTCTGTTTGAGAATTGTACAGATCGGCGATGCATTCTTCCCATACTTCTTACACAGATCGGCCATGCAGACTCCTTTTTCATGTTTTTCTATGATTCAAGGTTCGTTTCAAGAGAAATCGATTTTCTCCTCTTGAATACATCAGCCACCTTCTTATGACCCATCTTAGAAGCACTGGGATATGCACAACAAAAAATAAGACTAAAAAAGTCAAAAATCCGAACGAAAGAAAAGAAAAACTTTTGTGCATATGCACGCTTCTAATGCCGGCACGGAAAGGAGAGTTGAGAAATACACGCGGAAGAATACAAAGCTAATTGGTGTGTATGACCCTGGGGAACATGCTTTTTTAACATACTGGTGGACCAGCTTTAAGTGTGATTGAGCATCCTCTACACTAGGTGGTGGTGGTGCTCTCACTGTATTCCCTATGGTGTAGGGAAAAAGCACCAAGCAAGCGATATGAAGTGCAGTAAATATGATTTATAGTCACGCGTGGGGTACTGGAGCATTTTTTTTTTTTCCAGAATAGGGGAAAAATTAAGGAAAATGCAAAACAACACAAAACCTCCCATCAAAACTACTTACATTTTCATGTGAGCATTTGAGTGCGTGCACATACATCTGCGTGTGTGTGCGTGCGCATCTGTGTGTGTGTAATTATATTTTCTTTACATCTTATGCATTATTTTTGAATGTTTAATTGTTATTATAAGCATTTATAGCATTGAATATGTTTTTATTGATATTATATACATGTACGTACACGTCAGTTGGGGGGAGGGAGTTGATCCTACTTTGCGGAATTCGGTGGTCATGGGGGGATCTCGGTCCCAATTAACCGCGGAAAGTGAGGGATCCCTGTATATACATATATATTGCATATTCATTCATTTCCTGAACTGCCCAATCCTAATTAGGGCTGGAAGGAGGCTGGCACACATCTCAGCCGAATCAGAACGAGGGGAACGAGGGGTCAGTGTACACCCTGGACAGTTCACCATGCCATCACAGGATTATTACTATTATCGTATTTTTTTATTAGGATTGTTGCTGTTGTTGTTGTTGTTGTTATTGTTGTGTACATTAACGAATGCATCAATTAATAAGACATGCCTTGAGAAATCTTACTGATTAGATAGACTAGATAGAAGACGCATGCCGTCAGTTGGGCCACCTGTCACGTCTCACATTGCATTCATCATCCTCTCTGCCTGGTTTGTTCAGTGCCACCTTACACCATCACATTCAAATGTATTTGATCTAAATAGAAATTGATTTATTGTCGGAGGTTGGCAGAGTTCCACAGTCCTGTCTGAGCTTTAGAAATTCAACCTGACAAGAGCCTTTACATTCCCAAACGCAGAAAGAAGGAGGATGGGGATGGGGTGGAGAAGGTGTGAAAGGAGTGTCAGAATCCTTTCCTTTGTAGAAACGCATAATATTCATAATATTAAATATTATAATTAATAATTAATATTAATTCATCCAGTTCAAAGTTCCTTCTGATTGCTTTCTTGTCATCATGAAGAAAGTTCAGGACTCACCCAGTTCCCTCATTGTTCACAGTTAAATCATCAGATAGTGCTTTGTGAGATTTCAGCAGTATTTGCAGGTAGATCAGGAATCCTCTTAGTGCCTGGTGAATTATTCACCACTCTATAAACACTACTCTCAAAGATGATGCTGCTTTATTCATTTCTTTTTAGCTTTCACTCATGCTTTGCTATTTTAGTGGCGTCTGCACAGTGTTCATGTCTGAGCTCCAACACTCGAGGGGTTTCTGGTCTGAACGCAGAGCTCAAACATTAAATTCTCCGCAGCTCTGACAGTTTATAATAATACGCTCCTTCTAATCCATTTCTATAGTAACAGCTTGCACACTGGGACTTGTACTGGGACTGAATGCAAAGCATCTGTAATGGGCAATATGGCACAATTTTTGGTTTGTGGATTAAATATTTTCGCCAGTGTTTATGAGCGGAGACTTCAGTGTCAGGATGTTGCAATGGTCAGATAATAATGGTCAGTGATAAATTCAGGACGGAAGATTTTTACACTATTCACACTATTCTAAAAAGAAAATAAAGAGAAGCTGTTGGTGAAATGCTTGTTGCTGTAATATAAGTGATAACAGGAACTGACAGTTTTTGAGTAGACATTCCATATCATGAAAAGCAAATATAAATGGATTAAAAGTACAATGTGTTATTGGTTAATTAATATGAATAATAATTAATCCATGCTCAAAGCACTGTGGTATAAAAGGAATAATATCAGAACTGAGATTGCAAAGGGGTGGAAACATTCCATGGAAAATCCTACATTGGACAATTTTGGAAATATATTTCAAGATGGAAATGGGAATTTCCAAGAAGAATTTTGGAAAATTAATTGAATATTTAGAGTAATTTACACAAACTGTGTCATATATAAATATAAGCAATTATTTTTTATTATCAGATATGCATATATTTCTTTAAAAATGTGATTTTATTTAACTTTATTTTTTTAGGATAAGGTAGAAAATTGACTAAATTTACATTAAATTGGGTTGTTTGAGGATTATTTCTTTAAAAAAAAAAATTAAGCATATTTTTTTTTCAACGACATTTCGGTTGGCTGAGATAGACGTGACCTTAATTGGACATAAGTGGCTTAGGAAATGAATGACTGAATGAGTACAGGGAGCCCTCACTTTCCACAGTTAATTGGGACCAAGATCCTGCCACGACCGTCAAATTCCGCAAAGTAGGATCGCACCCCCCCCCCCCCCCCGACTGACGTATATGTACGTCTATATGTGTATATAATATCAATAAATACATATTCAATGCTATAAATGGTTATAATAACAATGAAACATTCAAAAATAATGCATAAGATGTAAATAAAGTATAAATACACACACATACACATACATTTTTATGTGAGGCGCACATCTGAGTGCACGCATTCAGTTTTGATGAGGAGGTTTTGGGTTGGTTTTTTGTTTTCATTTGTTTGTTTGTTTTTTTTTTGTTTTTTGCATAATTAATCTTGTTTTGCAGAATTTTCCTTACCTTTACCCTTATTCTTCCTTAATTTCCTTATTTTTTTATTCGTCAAATATTTAAAAAAAACGCGATGCACTGAAGCATCATGAATTGAAGGGCGCAGTAGCGCGGGATCCCTGTATTCATATTAATTAACATTATACGGTTTCAAATTTGAAAGTTCCTACATTTTTGCAATCCTACAAAGAAAATGATCTACTTCTAAGCCGCAGTTTTTTGTTTATAAACTGAAATAAAATGGCATTTCCATTTATCATAAGTAAGCTTTACCACTCATTTTATTCTTATAGCATTTAAAAAGATAGAATTAATCCTCCCTGTGGTATTCAAAACTTCAGGGGTTAGACTGCAGATGCCACCAAGAACCAGAAATGGTTATGTTTCTAACTTTGTTAAAATTTATCCGGTTTTACTCTCAGCACACCTGCATTTAAATTAAAATTAATCAGATTAGCCTAAAAATCATAACTCTGTCTTCATTATTTAATTATATGTTAACGTAATAACTTTATGCCAGGAATTTAGTCACGGCGCTTGAAATGAAGTAGAGAAGAACTCAGTGAAATTCTTTCAACAATACTCTCTCTCTCTCTCTCTCTCTCTCTCTCTCTCTCTCTCTCTCTATCTCTCTCTCTCTATCTGTAGAATGAGTCCTTGCCAGCAGTTTGTGGAGGTGGAACCATTTCCCTTTCTTCTCAAAAGCATTTTTTTTCAATTAAACTGAAATGAGTAGCCCTATTATCACTATGAGACAGGCCTCACCACTTTCCAATGGGTCCTTTGATTGCCATGGAAACGGGATGTCATTGTCATGGCTACCCCTGGTGGTACAGGTAATTTTCAGCATGTGTGAGGGGCACTGATAATGTACAATCAACGGCTCGGGAAAAAAGGCATCATAAGCCAGGCCGTGAGCGTCTGGCACCGGTGCTGCCTCGGCATCTCTCGAGGGGGGGCTGATCGCTCGGCAGCTGAATCTAATTCCACTTTTATAACAATTCATATCAGAGACAAAGTGTTTTTTTTTCTTTTTCTTTTCACCAACACTAAGAGAAATTAAGGGCAGCAAGCCTGGAGCCGTGAGGATGAGCCATACGCATGAGTTTGTACTGTGGTGTAACGTTCAGTCACTCATTGTACCCTCATTTTTTGCCTCACTCTGTCAGAAACACTCTTTCACTGTGCTTGGCTGGTTCTGATCTCCTCATCATCATGCTTCCTCTTTACCTCTACCGTTCTCTTCTCCCCCTCCATGCTCAACTGCACTTTACAATGCACTGTGGCGCATTCTCTCCATCCTTCAGTTTCAGAATTTGGATCTGAACTGATAACACCACCGATATTTATACATTTAAAACTATAGTCAACACACTTCACAAATGATACATGCATAGCCAAGATCTGCACCAACTCATGCAGCTTCAATGCATCACCTTTTTTTTTTTTTTTTAATATTCATCGAATTAAAAAATAAGGAAATTAAGGAAGAATAGGGAAAATGTTCAGGAAAATGCCGCAAAACAAGGCCAATTATGCAAAAAAAAACTAAACAAACACACAAAATAAACCAACCCAAAAGCTCCCATCAAAATTACTTACATTTTTGTGAGGTGCGCATCGGACTGCGTGTGCGCGCGCGTCTGTATGTGTGTGTCTTTATATTTTATTTACATCCTATGCATTATTTTTTTTATGTTTAATTGTTATTATAAGCATTTATAGCATTGAACATGTATTTATTGATGTTATATACACATATAATAGTACATGTATGTATACGGCAGTCGGGGGTCTGATCCTACTTCGCGGAATTCGGTGGTCGCGGGGGATCTTGATCCCAATTAACCGTGGAAAGTGAGGGATCCTTGTAATTCATTCATTTTCTGAACCGTTTAATCCTAATTAGGGTCACGGGGAGGCTGGCGCCCATCTCAGCCGACTCTGGCGAGAGCAGAATACCGACAGTTATTGGTTAATATTATACAGTTATAATACTGGACAGTTTTCCAGGCTATCACAGGGTAAAAACATGCTGACAGCTGTGCAGCCTCGTCGTAACGAAAGTCATCAATGATTCCTCTACATTCTAAATACGTTTGATCACCCAGTTAGCTGCACTGGGGAACATCAGAGACAACCCATCAATAGTAGGGCTTGAACCCCTGACCTTGGGCTCAGTACAACTGATCAATTTAGAACTAATATATACAAACATCCTTTTCATAATTATTCATCTACAAGCAGCATCTTTTTTAATGATTCATCTACCCATTCATTTATGGAACCTCTTAATACTACTAGGTCATGAGAATACTAAAGCCTGTCTGAGCTGAGCCTGGATGAAGGTGAGGTATACACTTGCCAGACCACTGCAGGGCAACCCACCACATGACTACACTCACACCTATACCAAAGGGGAATTTGAACAGCTACTCTGTGCACATCCTTGGACTGTCGCAAGAGACTTGGCCACCTGGAAAAACCCATGCAATCACAAGAACATGCAAACTTCACACAGAAACGCCCAAGGCTGCGATTCAAACCTGGGACCTCCTTGCTGTGTACTATCGTGCCACCCTTGAAGAACTGCTTCACAAATTATTCATCTACAAATAATAAGTTGATAAATTATTCAGTTGGAACTAGCGGTTCATCTACACCAGCATCATCACAACTGATTCACCTCTGCACCAAATCACTCTGGCTGCTCAGCTTAAAATCAAATCTGTTTTACAGGAAATGTCTGCAGTGTGTAAAGTCAAGTCGCTAGACACCATGCGCACCCCCCCTACCCCGGCCAATAAATAAACAAACAAAAGTCACAAAATAGAGAAATAACAAAAGTAGGTGTAGGTCGCTGAGGGAGTGAAACTTCACCCTATTCTGAATGAGTTCCTCTTGTACTTGCCTCATTAATATTCAACAGCTCTGGGCAATTATGTGTTCAGATCTCGCCTGCTGCATCTTTTAGAATAATATGACAAATGACCCGAAAGCACAAACAACAGAGGAACAAAGTGTAGGTTAGCGAGTAGCCTGGAGCCATGTGACCATAAAAGCTTGACAATCTGTCTGATGAAGTGTTGTTCCTGTGCACAACTTTTACAGGAATTATCATTAGCTCAACATCTTCTGGCCAATCAGAAGCTGGAATTTAACACTACTCTGGTATAAAGTACTTCAAAGAAAATGAAAACCTTGATGCATTTGTCTTGTCAGATATTGGTGTGGTTTGAGTTCATAATCTGTAGCCTTGGTTCATTTATTTACTAGACATTAAATAAAAAAAAAAAAAATAGAATTCAATTCACATTTGATATACAGTATATACGGGCAGTTGTGGCAAAATGGTCAGAGAAGAAGCTTTGGGACCGAAAGGTCCCTGATTTGACTCCTGAATCAGCAGGGAAAATGACTGGCGGTGAGGGAGTGAGCTGCACCTTCCATTCCTCCACATTTATGGCTGAAGTGCCCTTAAGCAACTCACCTAACCCCTAGCTGCTCTCCCGGGCAACGTGTGGCAGCCCACTGCTCAGAATGTGTGCACTCGCTGTTTATGTGTGCTCAAAGGTTCCCTTGTGGGAATAATCATGTATATATTTAAAATAATGCTAATGATTTTTTTTTTCCGGATAAT